>JAJEJO010053528.1:0-46919 GCA_020662805.1 Glaucomys volans
CCAAGCCCCTGCCACTGGGCAGTTTGGGGCAGTGAGCAGGACCTAAGCTCTCCCAGATTTGCTGCCAACTCCTTGGGTGACCTTGGACAGGCCTTTCCCATCTCTGGGTTTCAATGTCATCATCTCTTAAGTGGAGGGGTTGCATTCGATGACTCTAAGGGGCCCAGGCTGATATTCTGTGGTGGAGATTGGAACAAGGGAATAGGTTTCGAGGCAAAAGGAACCCCCGCCTCTTTATTCAGGGGTCCTTTCAGAAACACTCATCCTTGGGCCTTTAGAGCCCTTGAGTTGCGGGACCTCGCTCCTGTGAGTCTGGCCCCAAGGATCTGGCTGTCCCTGCGGGTGGCTGAGCCAGCGACTCCGCCCCCGCACTCGCCCCTCGTCCTGCCGAGCCATTAGCACGATTGCTCTGGGTTCCCGGCAAAGCTGGTGATTTATGCGGGTCCTCGACGGGCAGTCCCTCCGGCCAGGAACAATTAGCTAAAAGCCAGCGGGAAGGGAGGCAAGGGGGCGGGGAGCCAAGCCCCAGGGCGCCCAGCCGGGCTGCAGCCGCCGGCAGACCCCAGCCGAGCACCCCAGCCCCCCGACTCGGTGGGCCCCACTCACCACGGCGGGGGCGGGGCTCAAAGGCCGAAGCGAACAGGCAGTCCAGTATCCACGCCATGACCCGCGCTGAGTGCCCGGCAGCCTCGCAGCTAACCTCGGCCGCCCCGCACGGGCGCTCTAAGTAGCCCCCGGTGACCACGCCCTGGGCCGCACCCTGCACCCAGCTCTGAGTGTCTTGGTCACCGGACACCTCCAGCCTGTCACCAAGGGGGCAGGGCCTCAGGGGAGCCCCCCCCTTCCGCCGGAGGGGAGGGCCGCTGGTCCCGCAGCCCCTTCCCCCACGCGGAGGGAGGCCAAGACACAGCTCCTGTCCCGAGAAGCTCTGACTCTGAGGGCGGGACCCTGCCCCTACCCCAGGGAGCCCAGAGTCTGAGGGGAGACGCCGTCTCAGCCCTGGTGAGCCCCAGATCTGAGAGGGAGGGAAGGTCCCTGCCCCGCCAGGCGCCCTTAATCGAACGCATATACGCAGGCCTGTCCGCACAAGATACAATCTGAGGGCAAGGTGGTGTGCCTGTCCCAGGCTTCCTCAGATTTGAGGGCAAGACAGTATCCCAGCCTTAGGAACCCCCATGTTTTACAGAAACGTCATCTCAGCCCTCAGGAGGCCTAATCTAAGCGGAAGCGGTGCCTTTCCCAAGTACCCCGATCTGAAGGGGAGGCACTGCTTCTGTCCTTGGGAACATTCCCATCCCACCCCCAGTCTACCTTAGGAGAGGCATCACCTCAGCCTTGGGAAGCTCCAAGAATGATTTTAAAGCACTGCTCCATTCTAGAGGACCAAGGATGTCAGTAGGAGCAATGATTTTTGCCAGGCAAGGAGCCCCGATTCTGAGAGTAATTTACTGCCCCTGCCCAGGGACTACCTCAGACAAGAGGGAGATGTTCTCCTTCCTGGGAACTTTTAGTTTTGAGGAGATTGATCCCCAACTGAGACAGAACACAGTATCAAGCATGTATTAATGTGGGGTCACCCGCTTGTGGCTAACTTACATATTCCACGGCCTATGCTTTTGCTCCAAGCACTGGCATAGGAGGGGGCACCAACATTTATTTTTAGAAAGAATTTGATATTTGATATTTCAGTGGGGGGTGGTACCATGTTGAATTTACTTCTTTTATGGTGTCGTATTTTTAAATTTTAAATTCATATGGGGGTACATGCCACGACAGTTACAGCGTCTAGGTCTCTGGTGATGGTAAACCGGCCCTGCCCCCCCCATATCCTGAGGTAGAAAGTAGCCATAGATGGATCACATTGCATATGAAGGGCTTCTAAAGGAAATTTCATTTTTCTCTTCAAGCCCAGGGGTCCAAATTAATTTCTCTCCCAGTTCTCCGATTGGCAGCTGTACAGTCGTGACTGTGCCTCCTTTTTCTCTACTGGGAAAACGGGGTTCTGTCAATCAAGATGCTAGTAAGGAGGTAGAAAGAAATACAGAATCCCCTCTTCCAACAGCTAGATTGTTGGCCTGAAGAGTGGAAACTGCAATCACTGGTCCTTTGGGGAGAACAGTTATTACATTTGCTTTGCTAACCACTGATATTAACATGGCAAAAGGGGTGCATAAAATGGAAAAAAAAAATCGCCTGTACTTTGCCATGCAATTCTTAGCAAAGTAGAGCTTTAGTCAGAGCTTAAAGGGTTTCCACTCATTTTCCTCCCTTTCTGGGAAACATGGTATCCCCTCTGCCTTTGTACCAATTTCTAAATCATTTCCAATTTTCCCTGTTTTCTAAAAGCAATCAAAGACAACAAACATTCACCAGACCTGCTTTTACCAATTTCTGCTGTACAAATACCCAGTGATCCAAGCCAAACAAGTCTGACATCTAGAAATGTCCAGCTTCAGGCTCTGGATATTGAAAGCTCAGTCTTACCTTGTCCTGAGTTTATCCAGCCCCAGCTTTTGTAATGGCCTTAATAGGTTCCTTTTTTCCTCCAAGTACATGAGCTTGTTTTTCACTCCCTCATGGCACAATGGGTACCTGTCTGCCAAGCCCAAGCCCAGTGTCCTTGGTAACTGAAGTTTCTCTGCCTCCAAAGTAGCTAGCCCTACCTGCTAGCTATCCTTTGTTGCATTTTTCTCAAAGGATGTGATGTGGGTAAAGGAACAAAGTTAAGGATGCTTACAAACCATGATCGGGAGCCCAATTTTGTGCTATGGACTAGCTAGGTAATCTTGGGAGAGTCCTGTAACCTTGCAAAGGCTTGATTTCCTCATCTGTAAAATGGGAATATTAATAGTTATGAACAAGCTTCAGTAAACCAAAGCATCTACTACTTTAGGAAATATAGTGATCAGAATTCTAAAAAGCCAGGCATAGTGGCACACACCTATAATCCTGTCCAAGTCAGGAGAATTTCAAGTTTGGGACCAGCCTGGGCAAGTCAGTGAGACCCTGACTCAAAATCAAATAAAAAGGGCTGGGGATATAGCTTATTGGTAGAGCACTCTGGGTTCAATCCCTAGTACTGAAATAATATTTAAAAATAAAGTAACCAAGTTACCAGTTCTCCCTTCTCTTTGACCTCTCTGCCACTAAATTACTTAGTATTAAGTTCCCTTTGAAACTCTTTAAATGTCACATGACAGGGGAATCCATTAATCCATCAACTCATTAATTCATTCAAATATTTATCAAATGTCTTCTAGGTGCCAGATATTGAGCTATGCAAATAATGTTGACTCACTGAATGATTATGCAATATTTTTAAATATATAATTTGGAAGTTTATATGATAATCTGAAAACACACTTATGCTACTTTTAAATGAAAAGTCAGCATGCAAAATGTATGCACACTGTAATACAGACAGTGAAAATAAATAATACGCCTATACGTAGGGAAAAAAAGGCTAAAAAGGAAGCACACTAGAATCTTAATCATGATTGTTCTTAGGAAATGCAATTATGAACAATTTTAACTGTTTAATTATTTTCATATTTTAGTATTTTTAATTTTTCTTTAATAAACTTTTTTTAAGAGTTAGAAAATACTTAAAACAATCTATAACTTCATGTCTATGAACAAAGGACTAGGTAATATAGGGGAATGACTGGAGCCTGCAGGTTGGGGTTTTAGTAGCACAGAGCACTTGGTCTAGCTTTGGTACCTCAAAAGAGCTGAGGAAATCTAATTGAAATGCAGAACTCATTTCCTGTGCAGGGGTACATAACTTCCTTTTCAAGGATACAGGGGTCCTTTGCAGCCAGAAGTCCACTAACCTCGACTTGCAACCTCTCATCTCAAGATGTATGCTGACAAGTGGCACGTTACACATCTTTGTCCTCTCACTGACAGTTCAAAGCCAAGAGCTTAACATCCAGATGCCTCTCAAGGGTCTCCAATTGTAGTTCTATTTAAGAACCAAGCACCTTACTCATAATTTAGGTTATTGTCCATTGCAAAGTCTTTAACCACAATGATGAAGTAAATCTGGGGACTTGTTACCTTGAAAGGAAAAGTCATCAAACTTCCTTTTGCTTTCTCAAAGTAAGTAGTGCTTGGCACTCAGGCCAACTATTGCTAATTAAATGGAACTCTAAGACTCAAAGGCCTTTAAACCTTGCTATCTATCAGTTTCCCAAGGTATGCATCATTAGACCTGATGCATCAGAATCCCTTGGGATGTGCCATAACAATGCACACTCCCTCCTCCAATTCTAGTCCTACTGAATAGGAATTCGAGTGAGGACCAGAAGCCAGCCTTTTTGTTTTTTATTTTTTGAAACAAGTTCCCCATGGAGGCTCTTAATAAAGTCAGAGAAACTAATAGAAGAAAGAAGGATTCTACAAACCCTCCACCACCCTCTTCCAAGTGCACTTGAGCTACAAGAAACACAGGGGCAGCCATCTGGGGAACTGATCACTTCAGTTTCATTCTGCTTCCTTTAAGGAAGTGGGTAAATGTGTGGTGTGGAAAATTGACCAAACCTTGAAACCTAACTCCTGATAGGTATATTCAAAATAAGCATACTCTATACACATCATCTACCTGAATTCTCTAAGAATCCTTGCATGTATGTCTACAGGGCACTTCTCAGGTGATTTCATTTGAACACCCTACTTGTGCTCTTCACATCAGGGAAGAGGCAGTTGAAGCACAATAGAAACATCAGTATTTCAAATTGAAAGAGCATGAGTAAGGCTGGACATGCTTGCTGACAGGCTGAGTGAATGTGAGTGTGTCTGCTTCTCAGCCTGTTCCTCTGTGAAATCCCTTTACAGGTTGTCATGAAAGTCTGTATTTTCAGGAAGGACATAACAAAGTCCCCTACCACTGTGCCCACAAGGGGATTGACAGATTAGCAACGCTGCTTCCCAACACCGCCCTTTGAGAAGTCCTATCAGAAGGTCCATATGGTATTCATAAGGACCATATGTACTCACTAAAGGGAACTCTAAGCTCCAAGACCTCAAGACTCTGCCTCCTTGTCTTTGGGAAGAATTTATCTGGGTTCATGGTGAACCCATTAGTAACATTGTGGGGGACTTTTGTGGCACCTCTGAACATCAGAGGGGCCTCAGTTTCCTCACTTCTCAAGTGGAATTTTGCAAAGAAAGCAAAACAACTTTCCAGCCATTTAGCAGCACTCGTAGCATATACCGCTTCCATAGTGCTTGCTTCCATAGCTCTATTACTTCCAACATTTTCCTCTCAAAGCCTAACAAATTCCTCACACAATCTTTGTGAGGTAGACATAGAGGGAATTATTCCCATTTTTTAAGTTAGAAAAGTGAGGCAAAGAGAGAGACTAATCCAAAGTCACCCAGGGGAGGAGAGATGAGCTGAGACCAGCCTCCAGATCTCTCTCCCACCCACTGCGGATTTTTTTTTTCCAGTACTCTTCACTAGATCCCCTGAGCTGTCTGTCAGTGTACTGACACCACTCAGGAAAATGCGAGTTTCATCCTGACATCAGAAAGACAGAGCTACGATTACGCTTTAGTCCCCATGGAGGCAGAGAAATTGCTTTTAGTTGACAAGTGCATCTCCCACACACATACCCCTCTGGTTGAATGAAAAGATAAAATCAAGTTAAAAATTCCAAATGCTTAATTTTGTAAAGCATTTTGTTCTTTGAGCTAGGGGGAGGCTGGATAAGAGAATTTTCCAAGTCTACAAGTCTCAACAGGCAGGGTGGGGAAAATAGTAGGAACTGAGGGGGCACAGAAAAAATATCAGAAAGGAAAGGTGGGGAGGTGATCTTTCACTTTTGTGCCATAATCAATACAATAAAAAGACATTACCTGAGAAAAGAACTACAATGAATTCACTGTTTATACCTTTGGAAACTGAGAGATACATGGTCTGATGCTTCCATTCTAGATGAAAATTCTGTCTCTTCCAGTAACAGGTGTTTGTGGGGAGAGAAATAGGAGGACCATCACTTCTACATGTTACCAGAAATCTCCAGGCGTGGGGCCAAAGAAGCATTTCTCCTGAACTTTTGCTAGCTCTGAAGGTCATCTCTGCAAATCAGTTGTCCTTATGTTTAAGTGTGGCAGCTCCCAAAGTGCTTTCATATCTATTTCCACATCTGAACTTCAGGCAGCTTTGGGAAGTTGGCACAGAGATTAACTTGACCCTTATTTTATAAAAGAAACTGAAGTTCAAGTAAGGGAAGTGACTTACCCAAGTCACTGCCTTTTCTAAACCTGTACTTGCCTCCTCTTGGGCTCATCTCCCTCTCCTACTGTACATGTCCAGGCTGAAATCTGGTCTTTAGACTTATATGCCTCCAGTTCTGTAGACTGGGAGACTTTTCCCTTGAGAATCCCAAAGACCTTGTAAAGCCTGAGGATCTTCCCAGCTAAGATCTTTACTCTTAGGACTTGCATTCTAAAGTATTTAGGAGTGATGAATCATATCTGCAAACACTTCCAAGTTGGAGGGTGGGGGAAAAAAGACAAAGAACATAAATGTAGCAAAATGTTAATGAGGATATGTACAAGTATTTTAGATTTTTAAATGATATATAAAAAATCTATTTATAGGGTACTATGTGATGTTTTGATACAAGTAATATTATAAAGTGTTTAAATCACTTTAGATGTATTTCCTCAAATATTTGTCATTTCCTTACAGCACAGACATTCAAAATTCTCTTGTCCAACTTTTTCCAAGCAAACAGTACCTTGTTATCTATAATCACTCTATTTTGTAATAGTACACCAGAACTTCTTGCTCCTTTTTAATTAACTTATTACCCATCAATCAACTGCCCCACCCCTTTCTCCCTTCTATACTATCCAGTCTCTGGTAACCACAGATCTGTTCTCAATGTCTATGAGATCAACATTTTAATACTCTATACAACTATTTGTTGCATCATTGTTTGAACTTAAAAAGCTTGAAATCAAATTTGAGGGAAATCTCACCCTAGGCAGCCATCCTATCCACCTAATTTAAAATCTGAGTGCCAATGGTATATCACCTCCCACAGGACTACATCAGGGTGGCCCAGCCCCAACCACAGAACTAGCAGCTCAGCAGGAGGGGGAGGCTAGATCTAAGAGGTCTTGGTACCTTAGCTGGAACTCGGGTGCTGGGAAATGACCACATGTACTGAGTAAGGTTAGGGTGAAGGATCTGGTGGCAAGGCAGCTAATTTGCAACCCTAGAGAAGCATTCTGCAAACAAATTGTAATTAGAGTGGGCAGTTTTCCAAAAATAGTTGTTTTCCCAGAATTTGCTTGTCAGGGTTGGAAGTGTCATTAGAGATAGCCTAGTCCAACCTCCTTACATCACAGCAGGGACACCAAGATCCAGAAAGGCAAAATGACTTACCCAACATCGCCTAGCAAGTTAGTGGCTGAAATAGGACTAGAAGCCAGGTGTCCAGCCTCCTAGTCCAGGGTTCGGTCCATCACATCATACTCTCAGCCCACCTTGAGTTCCTTAAATCTTGAAAGGTCATCTGCCCACCCCAGGGCTCGCTCTCTTCAGCATAGCAGTTGGGGGATTTGCAGTCAGCGACAGTCCCTGCCACTGGGAGCAAAGCCAGGCGCCTGAAGATGGCACCTGTCACATCCCATTGGAATGAATGACCTCCCTCTGAAACTGAGACGGGCCAGGCGGAATCTGGGAGCGGCACCTTGAGAGCAGTCAGTCCTGTCCCATGCGGCTGGTGCGCCATGGACATTGAAGGCAGTGAAGGTCATGGAAAAATGTCCTGAGCACTGTTTGCTAGGGAGTTTTCTACCTCTCTTGGACCCCAAGTGATTTATTGATTACTTTAGGGGCAGCCACTCTGGTTCATTGGTTTAGCTGCCATTACCCCTGAGGGGGCGGGGTGGGGGGCTGTCTGCCTGCTGCTTCTCTTCCCCTGGTCTGTCTGCTTACAGGATTGGTTCATGGGACAGCTGAGCTGAACCCTCATGAGCCTGTCGGGATTAATGGCATTTGACTGTAGATCATGAGAAATCACATCAGTAGCTGTGGGTGGGAGTGAATGGAACAAGCAAGAGGAGGACAGAAGAGGAAGGGAGAAGTGCAAAAGGCAGAGGGAAGAAAAGGAGGGAGGAGAGGAGGAGGAAAATGCAATGACAATTCTCTTGCACACCAACTGCTGACATTGAGCCTGTAGCTTCTTTCACTTTTAATCATCTTCTCTGTTAATTGCCGTTTGTCAATGCAAGTAAGTCTTTTTCCATTATAACTCAATCCTAGGATAATCCAAGTCTTGAACAGATGCTTCAGAGTCCTGGTTTCCCCTCATTAGTGAGTTGTTTGCTCTTTTATCCATTTGTTCCCACATCCCAGGCACCATTGAAGCTAGTATGTGGACACTAGAACTGACCTAAGGCATTGACCATCTTCTGAGTTTCTTTGGGCCTGGCACCTAACCAAGCACCCTTCCCTACTTTCAAGCACCCTGAGATTATAATCGCCATGCTATTCCACCCTCCAGATTCCAGGAAACTTGTCAGACTAGAAGCTTAGGGGCAAAGTAGAGAGTTGCCATCAGAAATTAATTGGTTTAGGACCAGACAGTACCTATGCTGGAGAAGAGGGGCCATAGCTGGGGCTAGATCAAGTAGTAGGAAGGTCATGGCATACATCCAGCAGGCTGTGTGTACATGTTAAAAAGCTAAAGACCAGGTTATATTAAGAAAATCCTTTCTCTTGCTCTCAATGGAGGAAACATTTGGCTAGATAACAGGACTCTGGACCCACAATGCCTTAATAACAGGAGAATAGAAGTCTAAGTGAATACAGACACTATTTTGTTATTGAGTACCATGAATTGAACCCAGGGGCACTTTACCACCAAGCTACATCCTAGCCCTTTTTTAAAATTTTGAGACAGGGTCTCAAAGTTGTTTAGGGCCTTGTTAAGTCATTGAGGCTGGCCTTGAACTTGGAATCTGTCTGTCTAGCCTCCTGAGTTGCTGGGATTACAGGTGTGCACCCCATGCCTGATGGTACCTGACTATTTTCAAGTTGTGCTCTGGGGTGACAACTTCTGTGAGAGGGAAGCAACAGCCCATGGGACATAGGTACATGAACTGTAGGCTATCCCTGCTGGCTAAGACTCTGGGGCCTAGTCCCTTGGAACTGGGGAATAGCTCTCTCCCAGCTCCCTGGGAAAAGAGAAAGAGCCACCAACATATCCACCAAATTATACTCTGCTGTCCTCAAAGACTCACAGATTTATTTAGTAATAGTGAGATTCCCCTGTAAGGTATGGGCTCAGGAGTAGTGATATTAGTGCTTAAGACCAGGCTCAAGAACCAAATTCAGAATCTTGGGCCCTATGCGTTTCTTTTTTGTCCTTCTCTTCCATCCCAAAGAAAGAAGGACCCTCTCTGGGGCTTGCCCTCATCATTGATATTCTGAAGTTTGACTCCTGCTGCTGCCACCTCAGCCACCAAGGAACCTCTCACTCTTACATCTCCCCTCCAAGGACTCCTTTCCTCTCCCTGTGCACGTAGCAGCCCTCCCCATAAAGCACCATCATTCTCTGGCCTTATTTTACCTGCTACAGGGTCTGCAAAACTTCTCAAACACGTGGTCTCTGTAATTTACTCACTATTTTACTTCTTCCCACTCTGCACTACCTATTGAAGGCCTGCATAGCTTTCTAATTCTAGATGCAGTGGCTCCCTGTCAGTTCTCAGTCCTCTTGGCCACTTGGCAGCATTTGCTCTGCCATGATCCCTTTCTCCTTATTGACTAAAAATCCCTCTTAGCTGAACATTGGGTCCCAACTCTCAGAATTATTCTGCCTGTTCAATAATCCTCTCGCACCTGCTTATTCATCTTCTACTTTCTCTATGGGCTTCTTTCTTATAATCCAGAGACACAGAAATGCTCCTAGAAGAAAACAACCCTCTCCTGCCCTCAAGTCCCATTCTATCATCCAACCTTAGTCCTCAGTGCCTTCAAATAGTCTGGATGTGTTCTCTCCCCTTGTCCTCAGATTCTCCATCCTCTGTCCATAGTAAGATGACTTCTGCCCCTTCACACAAACACACATACTCAACTCCTCTGTGCAGTTACCAACATCCTTTTGGGGGCCTAATCCAAGGGAACACGTCTGTCCTAATATGATTTGCCCTCTCAGCAGAATTCCATATTATGTGATTCTTTTCCTTTGGCTGTGAAGACAGTGTACTATAGCAGTGTTCTTACTGCTGACTTCTCCTTCCAACTCTGCTGTCTTCTTTGGTACACTAAATGGGAGCATCCTTAGTGCTCTTGTATGGAGGAGCTCATCCACATTGATGGCCCTTATCTCTCTGGATCACTCAGTATGTTAAGTAATGGTCTGCTCATAATAGATAATTAGTATTTACCTAATTGACTAATATTTGTTAGTTGCACAGTGCCTGAAAGATAATAAATATTCCATAAAGACTGTTATCGGGGTTTTATAGTTTCTAGCCATTTCCTGTATGTTTACCTGACGGCCTTCTCATAATAACCCTCTGAAGTTGATTCTTATTCCCATTTTTATAGACTAAAGCAATGTAATAGAGCTGACATTTGTTTTCTGCCTATTCTGTGCCAAGTGCTTTATACACATTTTAATTTAATATTCACAAAAGCACTGTGAAGTAGGTGTTCTTAGCCACATTCTACAGATGGGAAAACTGAAGCTCAGAGAGGAGTCCAAGATCACAGGGAGTGTATAATTTACCACCTCTGCTATTTCATTGTTCTGTAAATTTGATCATACCAAATCAAGCGAGCAATACAGGGGAGGCATATAAAAAGGTATTATAGAGTGATATTATAATTATTGTTTATATATAAGATTTTTTGGGGTTTGCATTATTATGAAATTCAATGTCAGGCATATGAAGAGCTGAAAAGGAAAATACAACCTTTATTTCCAAACATTCTCTGCCTTTCTGCTTGCCTGTTATAATAGGAACTGATTATTGAGTGCTTACCATGTGCCAGCCATTATGTTGAGCACTTTCCATGTGTGCTTTCATTTAATCCTCAATATAACCCTATGAGGTAGGGGTTATTGTCCTACCCCAGTCTATACATAATGCAATTGTCCTTCACAGGAGTTAAGTAACTTGTTCAAGGACCCCAAGTTTGGGAAGTAATTGAAATTTTTAAGTCAGGTTGGTCTGACTCCAAAGTTAATGCTCTTTCAGTGATATTAGGCTGCCTTTCTGAGAGGCCAGAGAAACTAAGGCTCAGAAGGACTTGGTGACGTCAAGACTCCTGTTTTCCTACTTTGCTCCATCTGCTTGCATCTCTTTGTTGAAGGGGCTGCTTTGCGTTGTCAGTAATCCTTATATGTCTGTGGTCTGCTCAACCACATTTTCAGCTCTGCCAAACCTCTTTAGATCCCACACAGATGGTTCTCACTAAATACTTGTCAATTGATAATCATGGGGCTCTCTTCAGTTGAGAGAATTATTAATAAACAATCAGGCTTTGACAAAACCCTTCACATCTCCAAAGGAGTTGAGCCCTTAGTGCTTAGGAGATGTATCAATTCCTCGCCTTCCTGCAGCTTGAAGTCAGGAGCCCACACTCCCCGCCTCCGCATAGCATCCATTCTCCAGGGAACCTCAATAGCGTCAGAATCATTTCACTGAAGGCTAAATTATGTGTGTGACTCTGGGAGGGTGAGGTCCCAGTAAAGGGGGAGAAGACTATGGGCTGAATTTCTGCATGCAGATGGACCCTGGGGATGTTTCTCACCATCTGAGATGATGTGTCAACCTTTAGCAGCCACACTCCATAGAATGAGCTCTGAAGATTGATTGTTCCTGTTATTATTGGGAATATTAATAATCACTCTTATATTTGTACAGTGAACTTCCATTTACGCAAAAGGCTCCTGCACAAGATTTCATTATTTTTAGTTTGTGCTGGCCTTCAGCAAAACCTTTTTGGCTTCAATATTCCCAGAAGAAACAGTACCCTGCCCAGCTTTGGGGGGAAGAAAACCACCCCCGAGAAACAGATAGCCGAGACCCTGAGAAGGGGAAATTCCAGCAAGCTGGAATTTAAGGCCGGCAGTTGATTCTTCTGAGCCATAAAGCATGTTTGAAGCCTGAATGCAGATTCCCAATCTCCTTCCTTCCCTTTGCCTGCTTCCAGGGCCAGCAGGACCTTCCAGCCCAGACAGAATCCTGAGTTCCTATGGTCATCAGAATTCACCCCTCCGCATCCCTTCCCCCATCAATGGCCTCAGGGACACTTCTGTGGAAGCTAGCTCATCAATTATCTCTTCCCCTCCTCCAGACCAATTTTCTCATGCATTTGTATGAGTTCGCTTAGCATCCTGCAAAGAGACAGGCAGTAGTAATAATCATAGCTAACACTCGTGGAGCTTTTACTATGAGCCAGGCACTATAATAAGCACTTTGCATGCATAATCTCTCTTCATCGTCATAATAGTCCTAAGAGGAAGGGTTATTAAGATCCCCATTTTATAGAGAAGGAAGTTGAGGTTCTGAGTAAGCAACCTGCTCATGGCCACACAACAGCTAATGCAAAGCCAGAATTCAAACCCCATCTATGAACCCCTCCAGCACACTGTCTCTTAAATATCAGCTTCCATTTCCCAGACACAATCATCGAGACTCAGACTGGAAGGCCATGTAGTATTCAGAGGAAGAATCGCATGAAGTCAGAAAGGAGTTTTCCTCCTGTTTCTTCCAATAACAGGATAGATGATTCTAGGGAGTCATTTAAAGTCTCCTGTTTCTGAATCTGCAAACAGGGTCTACAGTGTGAGATTCAAGAGAGATGAGCTAAAGAAGGTTAATCTCCTCCAAATTTATAGAGTTTAAAAGCACCATGCAAATGCACAGGGTTCCTTATCATAATCCTTAACATTATTATTCCAGTCTCTAAACGTACCAATGAACCTGGGATAGAGTCCTGGCTCTGCCCCTGGATTCTGGTGCCATTTAAGTGCCAAGACAAATGGTCTCAGGGAGTCGGGGGTGATCCATTATCCAGATATGGATTATTTCTCAGGAGTAAATCGTTAGCCCTGTCGTGTGGCTGATGAATTCTCCCACAGCACCTGGGGGCTCATCACTCTGCAAGGGACGTGCATGGAATGTAAGCAGTGGCTGGAGTTGCAGTGTGACTCTGCAGATGGGGTCCTGGAGGCGGGGAACAGGGATGTGCTGATTAGGTTCCAGGGAGCAGCAACAATCCCACCCACCTGTATGTGAGAGGACAGATAATGAACCTTGCTCAGGGCAGAAAGGGTAACTCATGCCCCTCTTCTGATGCTGGACACATGTTTGGGAAGAGTAAAGTACAAAAGAGGGGGGCAGATCCATATTCAGGAAGCATCTGAGAGATAGGAATGGGCAACAGAAAGAAAAAGAAATAGAGGAAGCTGGAGATAAATTAAGAACAGGGAAAGGAGAGGAAAATAAAGAACCACAGAAAAGTCACAATAAGAAAAAGTAGAAATTCAGAAAGAGGACATGAGTAAACAGAGAAAGGGAAAAAAAAATCCAGAAACTGTTTTTAAAAGAGATAAAAGAAATTATATGGGCAAGATAAATCTAGAGAGAAAATAGATGGCAATAGAAGAGAAACAGAGAAATGAAGAACCAGAATTAAAAGATAGCAATAGAAAAAGAAAAGAAAAGATAGACACAGTGAAGGGAAAAAAGATGGGGCTGGGAGGATGACAAAAAAAATGGAGAAATTTGAGAAACATGGGGAAAGAAATTGGTCTTGAGGAGGACAAGAAATATTTTTCCCTTGTGTCTTTTTCCTTTGGCTGTGGGCAAACATTTCAGTGTGATACCTCAGGGCTGACCTTAAGAATGGTCAGAGAAAAAAGAATAGTCATGGGGAAACAAAACAAATTTTAAAATGTGCAAGTAATGAGAGAAAAGAAATAGTCACAGTCACTAGGTGTCTTCTTTTGCTCTGAAGTTTCCCTCCCTTCCACTTTCACTGTTAGTCATTCTTGTACATTCTTCATTAAGCAACAGAAAGGTAGAGACAATCACCTACTGAAATATGGGCCATAGAGATCTAAGCACATATAAGAACACATATGTGCATGTGCACTAAAAGAGCCAGATGAACATTGAGGCCAACAGGCACATGAAAAATAGCACACCTGAATACACTGGTGCTGAAAGACTTGAGGTATAGGGCGAGAGACCCAAAGCAGTCAGGTATCAGAGCCAACCTAAACCCAAGGATGGGCACGGGCAGAAACTGACAAGGAACTGGATATACTGCTGCAGAAGAGGACAGAGGCTCAGGAAAAGATGGACATATAAAGAGGTACAGCAGCCAGGGTGGGAGGAGGAGATTCAGCCTCAGCTCCATTCCTCTTCTTTGCCTCCATGAAGTATCCTAATAAAGGGCATTTACCTCCTTGTGTCTGCTGCCCTCAGGATTTTCCTCTGGGCTTTATAACGGTTGTCACTGGTGTATTTTTGTTTTTTATTAATTTTTTTTGGGGGGGTACTGGGGATTGAACCCAGCGGTGGCTAACCACTGAGAAACATTCCCAGTCCTGTATAAAAAATATTTTATTAGAGACAGGGTCAAGCTGAGTTGCTTAGGGCCTTGCTAAGTTGTTGAGACTGGCTTTGCACTTGGGAGGCTGAGGCAGGAGGATCTCAAGCCACTGGGATTACAGGTGTGCACCATCACACCGAGCTGCATTATGGTCCTTCTTAACTTCATTGGACTTTGCTTTTCTCCCCTGCAATTTGAAGCAGATGGAGTTCAAGCCATGTGATCTGCAACCCCCACTTCAATGGGAAGAGTGCCATAAGATTTCCTTAGATAAGGAAGTATTGTCTTGTTAAAGTTTGAAAAGCTCAGGGTTACACAGGGCCAGATGAATTCTTTTCTAAGGGTCCTTGCAGCTCTGACATTCTGGGATTCTATGACTAAGAGCTAATTCGTTCAAATCTAAACCCACAGTAATTGGACAGAACTTGATTGAATTTCCTGGGTAAACATGGCATCACTGTCTGCCCCAATAAATATTTAGCCATGGCCCCAGTTTATTGATTATGTGCAGTATCAATATTTCTTGGTGCAGTTTCTAACACTGACTGGTAGACTTATGATGTGAAAAATGTAGGCTCAAGAGGCCTTCCCAGGAAAGCCACAGATGGCTGTTTGTGTGTCCATCTGGCTTGGGCCAACACACAGACTGCCTACCCACTCTGACTGGGTACATGGAGGAGTGAGACAACTAAGTGCCTTTTAAAAGGGGAGCATAGTCTTCAGTGGATAGATCAGGTTGGCCTAAAACTCAATGCTGTAGCCAACCGATCATCGAGAACCTAAGTGAACAGGGCTAGAATTGTGCAGCTCTACTTTGATGAGTAATATCCCTTAGAGCTTCCATCTCCCTTAATATTCATTCATTCTACAAAGAGTGTTTTCTCTGTGCCAGGCTCTATGCTAGAGCTAGGGATACAGCCATGAACAAGATACAGTCAACTCTCACCTCTCAAAATATCTCATCTGTGAAATCAGAACTGTGTTACAGTGGTGGGGGGGATAGTGTACAAGGTAAAGCCAAGTAATATTGGTGCCACTCAGCATCAACAAACTTAGGCCTATGGATAAATATTTATGAGAAGAAATAATTTGGTAGGAGTATTGCTGTATATGCACACTTTTAATTCTTCCCTCTGGCAAAACAGATGAATCAGACTTTTTCGTATGCAGTATTCAAGATGCACAGAAGTCTTACAATTAGTTCAGGTAAAATGACTTGATTTTTTCCCCTAAGTACAACTCTGGAAAGTACAAGTTAACTTAATACTTTGTTTATCATTTAATTGCACATTTTTTATGTGTTTCATTTGTTGGTGATAGTTTGAGAGCATTGTTTTCTTGGAGAGAATTAGGGCATTTACTGGAAAAGGGAAGATGAATTCTCTCCTTGATGCTGCCATGACACTAATCTGTCATTCCCAAGTGAAGATACATTTGTGTAAGTTGGTGAATTTGTTCTCTTGCCTCATTCTTTTGCTTATTTAGTCTTCATCCAAGCACACACATTGTCTGACACATGAACTGGGCCAAGTGTAAAGATACTGGAAAGATTCAGATGCAACTCCTGTCCTTAAAGGGTTTCTACTCCAGAAGGAGAACCAAACAAATAACTTGAGGACTTTACAAAGGCAAGTGAAGAAGAATTGGCACTAAACTGTTAAAGGTGGTTGAGGATGCTTTAAGAGACAAGGTCACCCATGGTAGGGTATGGTGGGGGATATCTAAAGTTTGACCCTATGCATCACTGTGGGGCTACACAGGTCCAGTGCCATTCCTGAAGTTCTTTATTTTACAAAAGAATGTATTTGTAAGAGCCACAGCTAAACAAGCAGATCAGTCTGTAGCTGGGATTAGCCCAGTAGCCTGCTTCAGTTTAACTGCTTTAATTTAGGATGAAATATATGTACTCATTTTGAAAAACATGGGGCAAGAGGATGATCAGATACTGGTCCCTATCCCTAATTCCAGTTTCTTGAAATCAGACTTTCTTTATCCACCCAATACCCCCTCTCTCAAGCATAATTATTCTTTCACAGGGGCAAAGGGTTTTGAGTAGTCCTGGGTACTGTTGGTGGCTTTCAAATTATTCACATTCCGAAGGAGCCTTAATGATTTCCAAGATAATTGGTTGTAGAAATAAGTCCTTCTAAAAACCCAGCAATAGAATGTTCGTGATGCCACAGGATGATTCAGAGCATTTGGCCTTAATTACTTTGATTGTCCGCCAGGATTTAATATATGAATATTACATTGCGATCTTCAATTTAATTTCTTGTGTAAATGGATTGTGGCAGAATCCTGTAGTCCTGGAACTGGCACATAATTCAGCGTGGGAGACACTATCTTAACTCATCTCATTACTCAAGCCATTTGTTGTCCTTCAGGCTTTGACAGCCAGGAGATGGGAAAGTAGCAGAGGTGATGTGATCTCTCAACCTGGGTCCAGACAGACATGAGCCATAGTCTCTACCCATTACGATTACGTTGTTACACAGACACAGACAGCACTTATTTTCAGACAGGAAAAAACACTCCAGTCAACGTGCAGCTGTGTACACTGGTCTTTCTTAGCACTGTAGATGGACAATACTGGGACATGCATGTGCGAAGCCTGAGAGCTAGTCCTAGCTTGGCTATTGACTTGCAGTATGATCTTGGGCAAGTCCCTTAATTTCTGAGTTTCTAATTCCTCATCATTAAAGAGAACTACATGATTGTCGAGTTATTTCTATGGTAAAGATTTTCTGACCTATTAGTAGCACAAAGCAAATCTAGTCTTGGTACCATGGCTGGATGGTTGTTTCTATCTATCCTGGAAATAAGCAGCCCGGAGAAGGTGAGATTTGAAGAAAGGGGGAAAGAGGGGAGATCAGTAGGAAGGAGAGAGGGAGAAAGGAAGGTAAAGTGGAGAGAACAGTACTGGTGCCTTAGTAGGGTACCTTACAGGGTTCAGTGAGCTTGCTAAGGCCTCATGAAAAGGGGGTCATTAGGAACTGGGAAGCCTGATGAAAGCTGGGAGATGAAAATGAGACTCGGAGAGTATTAAATGGGAAAGTGATAATGCTGGAGAATTTGTAGCACCAGTAACAGCTTGCATCTAGAATCTATGGAGAACTCTTATAAATAAGAAAAGGGCAGTCTGGAGGGGAAAATGGACAAAAGACTTAAATAAAAATTGTACAAGAGTATATGCAAAAGACCAATAAATATATGGAAAGATGTTCAACTTCATTAGTCACTAGAGAATTACACATTAAACCACAATGTGATACCACCACACAGCAACTAGAATTAAAAATTTAAAATCTGACAATATTAGTGTTGATAAGGATTTGGCATAATAGATGGATGTAAATTGGTACATGTTTTGGAAAACTGGCAGCATCTACCAAAATGGAACATATGTAGAACCCATGACTCAGTGATTCCACTACTAACAGAAATGCAGACACATGTGTACACACACACAAATAAAAAACTCAATGTCCATAGTAATGTTAGCCTCAATAGACCCAAAATGGAAATGGGTTAGATGCCCATCTACAGCAGAAAGGAACAATTGTGCATTTTCATGAAAGGGAATATTATAGAGCAACAAGAACAATTATAGCCTTCATGCAACATGGATGGATCTCAAACAATGTTGAATGAAAGAAGCTGGAAATCAAAGAGTATACCCTGAATGATTATATAGAGTCAGTACCTGGCAAAACCACAGTTTGGGGCTATATGCTAAGATGTACAAGTGATTTCTATAAAAAGTGGAATCATCTTTTTTTTTTTTTTTGTGGTGCTGGGGATTGAACCCAGGGCCTTGTGCATGCGAGGCAAGCACTCTACCAACTGAGCTATATCCCCAGCCCTGGAATAATCTTTACCTCTCAAGAGAAAAGTTATGATTAGGAAGGGGGCACAAGTTGGGCATGAGGGGTGCTTATAGTATTCTATTTTAATTGGGTAACAGTTAACACAGGTGTTTTATTGAGTAAGCTGTACATTTATGGTTTTGCAATTTAAAAGCTTTAAAATACAAAAGAAAAAGCCAAAGAAATCTGTCTCAGACTATCCTCTGAGAACCCTGCTCCTGGCTAATGGCATTCTACACTTTAGGCAAAGAGTGGGCAGAAATTGTGTCATTTTTCTCTATATCTGTCTGCCATGATATTCCATCTTTAAATCAGCCTGATTCAAACTTGTACTTAACAGCTGTCAGCTAACTGACTGGAGTCAGATTATGTCCCTCCTGCTATCTAGGCCCCTTCTCCTTTCCCTTATTCTTAAACCATTCTTCATCCATTTTAATTGTATCTTTCTCCTAAGTATATTTTGTGTTCTCTTTGCAGCCTTGTTCATGTCCTTTGAACCAGCGACTGACTGACCCAATTGGGTTTTCTTGGCTGGAACCTCAGCAAGCCCTCCCTTCACTAAGGCTTTCTCTGCTCCTGGATAACTCAGGTAGGGTATACGTTGCCACCCAATGCCAGATCTTCAGGACTAAAGTGCTTTATCCCAAATCTTTGGGGCCAGATAT
This sequence comes from Glaucomys volans, assembly GCA_020662805.1. Taxonomy (NCBI): domain Eukaryota; kingdom Metazoa; phylum Chordata; class Mammalia; order Rodentia; family Sciuridae; genus Glaucomys; species Glaucomys volans. The sequence goes on from JAJEJO010053528.1 coordinate 19,125, forward strand.
GTTTCAAAATTCTGAATTGTGGGGATTTAATCAAGATGACCATGTACGTTTACCTATACTATATAATACCTTTAGCAGGTAGTCCCCTATAGTTCCTTATAATCAAGCACATTAATATTTCTGTCATGAAATGTAAGAATATTCACTCTAAATGAGATAAAGACTACCATTTTAACACAAGTTAAATAAGTTAGTATCAAGTTTGTAAATTTTCAGTTTTCAGAGTTTTATAGTTTGGGCAGTGAAAATAAGAAATTGATGATTTGTAGTAGGATCCCAAGGTTGGATTGGTGGATTAATGAAAGGATGGAAGTATGGATGCATATATAGCATGTGTTTATCCTCTCAAATAAGTGAGAAATATGCATTTAATAAGAGTCTTCATGGCTTTAAGCAAGAATATCAAATATGGGCACATTAGATTTCATTGTTAGCCAAAGGAACACTTAGAAAAATCTACCACATAGGTCTGCTCTTATGGTCACCTATGGGCCAATCATCAACCACTCGTTTGTATAATACAGCCAATGTTTCCTGGCTGCAGATGAGGTATACCTGACTAGAAGGAAAAGATGTGCATAGCATGTGCCTGGGGTTATTCTTTTGGGCTTGGTGTAAAAGGAATGGGTGAGCTGCATGCATCACTTTCAGATTGTCCTTCAATCATTTTTCTTAACCCATCTTTGCAAAGGCATTTAGTGCAGTTTGAGACCCCGTTCCCAAAAAGTACTCAGTATAGTTAGATTATATAGCAAGTTAAGGGTAGAGCTGGGAGTTTTTAACTTCCAGCCACCTGGGGGATAAGGGTACTAGTCAATGTGCTGTGATGTTACAGAAGCAAGGCAGGGAGCTCCAAAAGAGGCTAGTAAGGGACTAGAGCACGAGTTGAAGAGAGGGGAAAACTCAGGAGAAAATCATGCAGCCACTTCCAGGTTTACAGCCTAGAGGAGAGACCCAGTGGGGCCGGTGGATTTCAGCAGAGGTTAGGAGGCTCAGCCTCAATGTTGCAGGACATTAGGCCTTTTCCTTCTAGAGGGTGAAGGCTGATTACCAGTTTAGCATCTCCCAGAACAGCACCCCAGGCTTTACAACCTTAAAATAGTGAACTAGTACTTGCATGAGCTATCTACCCTCTCTTCCTGCTCTGCTTTTCAGCACCCATGAATCTGACTTCCTTTTTAAAATAAAACTTATTGTTTCTCCTGAGAAATGCATGCTTCTTGAAAACCTGGGAAATCAAGTAAATATATGAACACTTAATCATCTCACCTCTTGCACAGTTGAGTGCATTTCCTTCCTGTTTGCCTGCTTTTGTTTTCCATTTCTTTATAAAGTTGTGATTGTAGTTTTTTTATCTTGACTTACACTCAAGTATATTGGGAGCATTACAAAAGCCATGATTCTAGTTTGATATGAGCGTCCACCAGAGATTGTGGGGCATACTCAGCAAGTATAAAATGTGTACCCTGACCTTATGGAACTTACAGTCTGGCTGAGAAGATGAGACTGATACGTCAAGCCGATAATGAGAAATCCAAAATGGAATATAGTTAAGTGTCCTTTGGGGAGCAAGGCTGAAAGGACAGCGAGAATCTAAAGGAAGGAGAGATGGATGTGGGCAGCACCATTAAGGAAAGACTCCTAGAGGGGGATTCACACTGGTCTTTAAAGGCTAAGAAAAGGAGAGCAAGGAAAACAGAAGCATCAAGGAAACAGAAGCAATGAGGGAAGCTGGATTGAGCCATCAAAATCCCTTTATCCTTTTTTTTGTTGATTCAGAGCTACCCATGGCCAGGATTTCAGCACTCTCCCAAGGCTCATCTTACATATGAGCAAATAAACCCAATTCTCTAACCTAAAAAGGGGATTTGGAGGATAAGTGTGTGAAAAATGAAGCACTCCTATTAATGTGGCAGTAGCTTAGGTGCAGACCTTTTGCCATTTAGTAATTGGCTTGCTTCTTTGCTGTATTTCAAACAGCAATGGCTCAAACATGATGCTAGTGGCCAGATTCCCAGTTGGACAACTTCCTAGGTAGATAGCTGGTTATATGACTCCACAGCCTTGGCCACAGTCACTTCACTACTGTGGGCTGGTAATCACAAGCCTAAGCAATGAGAGAAAGCATATGGCACAAGCTTCTTTCTTCATCTACTGAAGAACACAGCTAAAAACTTGCTGGGAAAGTTAATTAAGATGCATTTGTGCTCTGAAGATCTCCCAGTGGGACTAGGAATTTCCCAGGGGCAGAAAACATCTAGTTTGAAGGATAGAAAGGTACATGAAATACCACAGCTCACGATCCATTTTTGATGCATCAGAAATGCCCTTGCCTGTGGTCAGGAGTCCTGCCACTATCTGTATGACTTAGACCAAATTCCATTACCTGTCTGAGTTTACCTAAATTTTCTTCCTCATCTGTAAAATGGGAACTGTATCAGAGTTCCCTTTTGGCACCAAAATTCTAAAAATCCGTGATTTCTTTGGACCATCACAGCCTTTCCGATTTCAGGAATCCCCTACGACCAATGCAAACAACTCTGAGAAAAGGCTACATCTTACCCTGTGTTGCCAGTCACCACCATACCTGGGAATCGAAGTCCTTTGGGGAATGGGACCAGGAGAGCAAGCAGGCCCAGCCCAAGGGGAGAGGCACAGAAAGGAGAAGTGGGTGTGCCCCTAAGTTGTCACCAGTTAGGCAGAGGGAGGATCTTGATACCTCCTCCTCTATCTGCCTCTCCCCTGAGTGCCCAACAGCAGGCTGTGCCCAATTGCATGCCTACGTAGGTGGCTGCTCACTACAGGGTGACCTGGCTGCCAGCATGCTGTTCCAAGCCAATGAGACAACTCTGAAGTGAAGTACCCTGGGGCCAGTCATAGATGGAAATCTCTCTTTAATGGCTAGAGAGACTACGTTTGGCTCCTTTTCATTGGTTCAGGCCAACTGAAGGCACTCTTGACTCTCAGCCAATGCTTAGCCATCAGCCAACAGGAATGGGCTTGGCGGCTGGACCTTGTTTTCATTTGAGGCTGATGGGTCACCTTGCCTCAAGGGTTGTTGTCTCCCCATTGTCATACCTGACTGAAAACTTTTGCCATGAACTCAAAAGGCATAAGCAGTGGGAAATAAATGGGGCAGCCCAAGGAGAGAGACATGCCAGGGAGCCTCTGTAGGTGAGTGCAGGTGAACCAGTAAAGGGAGAGAATAAGCAGGTACACTTGGTAGACATGGGCATTGGGAAGCCAAGGGTAGATCCCCACAGGTCAAACTCCTATTACTTCCTTCCTGTCAGCCATAAGTACCCAAGTGGCTTGTCCCAAATCCTACAATACCCTCTTTACTCTTGTCCTGTAGCCCCAACCACAGCAAAAGAAGGATTCCTCCCAAAAGATTGGGAGAAATTTGTTGGGGAAGGTATGCCAGCTTACAATTGGGGAATCTGCATTCCCCACCTTAGGATGTTCAGGATACTCAGATAAAATTGGTGTCTCTAGACTCTAAAGACACATTCATCCCATGATCTTTGCTTCTAATATCTCAGACTATAGTCTAACTCCTCATAACCTTTAATGAAAACCAAGATTGAACCTTGAGGAGACTGCAACCTTCACTTTGATCTCTGACCACTAACACACCCAACGGCAAAGCCCCTAACCTGGGCAGCTATCCAAACAATAAAGGTACACACAAGGCAGACAGTGAGACTGGAGGATTCAGTGAAAAGCCTATTTCTGGAGAGATGTGGTCATTCATCAAACACTTGCCGAGTGCTTTCTATGAGGCAGGCAGTATGCTAGATGCTAAGGGGACAGAGCAGAATAAAAGACATGGAGTTTTGGTGAATTCATCCAGGGAAGAGCCAAGGGAAGGGCATGTTTTGAACATTGATGATAGACTAATTCCTTTAGTGACTGACCTGCTGTAATAGTCAGCTTTGTAATACACCCAAACCCACCCTTGGTAAAACTGCTCAGAAATGTCGAACTTCAGTGCTGTTAAGGTACTTCCCTATTAAAATTTTCTTTCGATAAGAGTTTGCTACAAAATTGCTGGAAGACCTTGGACAAGTCAATTTTCAGTTCCCTTCTTAACAAGTTTGGACTGGGGGTTGTGGAGCCCTTTTCTGATCTGATAGTCTGTCTGGAAATCTGTAGTAGCAGTCATTTACTCCTTAGTGTAAGAGTCAATATGTGTTCCTTCTCCCTGGGTTTAGCTGTTTTAAGCTTTGTCTCCAATTGTAGGATGAAAGGCTTTGTTGTTTCATAAACAAATTGCAGGGATCTGCCTATAGGAGGGAGAAGTATTTGTGGAAGGGGAATAATTAGGAAAGGGGATATAATAAACGTTCCATTAATCCTAACATCCTCTTTCCTTAGGGTATAAGACCCTGCATTCAGTTGAGGCTATTCAAGAGATTACATAGTTACTGATAAAAAGAATTAAAAATAATCCTTCTTTGGGGCTTACAATACTTGAACACTAAGGAACTTCTGCAACAATGAGCATGAAGGGTCTAGTCAAAAATTTCTGAAGCACCTATTTCACAGACTCGGGATGCAGGAATTGCAACAGCATCTGTGTCCATTGATTTTCCTCCCTGCCTGTTTTAGGTTCCTTTGAAGCCCAGATCTGTGTCTTACTGGTCACAAATATTTTGAATGATGCAAGGTCAGGAAAAGGGACAGCAATTCAGAAATGCACATGATTCCTTAAGTACACTTAATTGTAAAAGACATTTAATCAATCTGAGCCCCTGTCCGAACATAGTAGCAAGGAGAGGTAACGCAAAGCTTTTGCATTTCCCTCCAAACCAAAACAAGAAGCCAAAATGGGGAAGGGGAAGGGGTGGAATCAATGAATCCAATCAATGTTCTATATTAATGTTTCTTATATGATAGTGCTGATTTGCAGCTCTCCAGGTGCCAAATGGCATCTGGGAAACATTACTCCATCCCCCAATTGACGTAATAATTAGATTGCATAAATGGCTCCTCTGCGCTCACTGCCAGCCCAAAAGACAAATGTTATTGGTGAGCCAATCAATCTTTCGCCCCAACACACACACACCCCGTTAAGTTTCAACCTGCGTCAGCAATTATGCTGTGGAGTTGAAAGCTACCCAAATAAGTGAAAACTGGCAAAGATGAATTTCAGGAGTGGATTATACTGCAGTATTTCCCAGCAGGGTATGTATGGTCAGGACCTGGGATATACATGAATAGGTCTGTGACTGGACATACTAGGAAGGGCCAGGAAAGAGAAGGCTAGTGGCCATCTTCCAAGACTTTGCTTTTCTCTATGCCATTTCATGCATAGAGAAAGCAAGGGGCTAAGGAGAGTTTGGCAGGGGAATGTATCTGGCATTTGGCAATAATCCTTTGGATAGGTAAAATAAACCCCTCCCCCCAAATCCATGTTTTAATTCCTAAAACTAGTAAATATTACCTTCTGTGGAACTTTGCAGATGTGATTAAGATTCTTAAAATGGAGAGATTGTCTTGGCTTATCTAGCCGGGCACTAAGAATGATCGCAAGTGTCCTTATAAGAGAGAGTCAGAGGAAAGTAAAAAAAGAATAAGAGAAGGTAATGTGATCATGGAGGCAGAGGTTGGAGAGCCACAGCCACAAGCCAAGGAGTGCCAGCCACCATCAAAACATGGAAGAGGCAAAGAACATTTCCTTCCCTAGAGCCTCCGAAAGGAGGTCGGCCCTGCTGACTTCTTGATCTTGGCCCAGTGAAACTGGGATGGAACTTCCAGCCTCCATACAATAAAACATTTCTATTGTGCAAAGCCACAAAGTTTGGGGTAATTTGTTAGAACAGCCTGAAGAAACTAATACAGTTCTTGCTTTGCTTTGCTCAAGTCACAAGTACAATGATAAAAAATCTTCGTATTCTCGTAAAGAGCATCAAAAGTCTTCCTCTGGTCAAAATACGCCCTCCATCTACCAAGATGCAATGTTAAGTACTAGGAATTCAAAATTCACACGTACATGTTGACATTTCTACGTTTGGGACAATTCTTTCTTGTTGCTACACTGCAAACAGTATGTACAAGCTCTTGTTTTCCATTAGTCCTTTTGCATGAATTTATATATCCAATTACCTCCAGCCACCAAGCAGGCCTTGCGGGGACACAGAGGGACACTGAGCAGGTAGGGAAATACAGTAAATATGTCTAAATTGAAACCACAATTGGGCTCAAATCAAATCTCTTTTAGTAATAACACTAAGTAGGGCCTTTAGGAAAACAAGTCATGGCAGAACTAACTTAATTTACTCTTCTGATAAGGTTACAAGGCTTGTAGATCAGGAGAATGTTGTAGACAGGATGCATCTGGATTTTACAAAACCTTTTGACTTAGGCTCCCATGAGCCCTTTGTAGATCAAGTAAATAAATACAGACTGCAGGTGAGACTCCAGAGCTAGCAGGTAGCTGCTGATCACATGGATCAGGGTCTCTAAAGCCAGGTCATAAGTCTCTACATCAGTCCCAGCCAAGTCACCATTCTTATCCAACAGCTCATGTGGAAATCAAGACAGATGGCATACTCCCCGAGAGAGGATGCTGGGAAGCTAGAGGATCCAGCTGACAAATTGGATGTGAGAGTTAGGATCCAAAACAATCTTAGTAGGCTGGAACATGGACTGACCTCTGTGAAATGCAATAAACAACACTGGGAATCCAAAATTCACATGAACAAACACAGGTTTATATACAGAGCAGCCGTTAGGGTACAGAAAGTAGAAGGGTCAGCAGGCAGACAGCTCGATGAGTCAGAAGAATGGTACAACTAGCAGAATAAAAAACAGATCAAGAATGTGCCTCCCCAGAAACAGGAGAAAATGAACCATGCTCCCACTCAATCATTCCTCATTGTCCAGACCATGCTGGGGTTCAATTCCAGAAAAGATTTTTCTCTCAGATGTGTTTTCTTAAAAATAAGAAAAGTGGGGGAAGAGAACAGGGATATGTTGGAAGTGTACAAAATTTGTTAGGAGGAATGTTCTAGAGATCTGTTGTACAGCATGATGACTATAATATGTACTTGAAAATTGCTAAGAGATTTTTTTTTTTGCGGTGCTGGGGATTGAACTCAGAAGAGATCTTAAATGTTCAAAAGATACAAAAGTAAGTACATGAGATGATGGATATGTTAATTAGCTTGGTTTAGTCATTTCACAATATATACATATATTTAAATTACATTGTACACTGGAAATGCATAGAATTTTATCAATTATACCTTGATAAAGCTGGGAGCAGTGAATCAAAAAGCTCAAAGTATGTAAGGTAAAAATTGTCAGTCTTACTTCCTCCCAACCCCTAACCCTAAAGTTGATCCCTGTTAAAAGGGTAGTGAGTGTATTTCTACACCTGTTTTTCTATGGAAATATTATATACAATCTTTTTTTAAATGGTGCTGGGGATGGAACCCAGGGTCTCGCACATGCTAGGCAAGCACTATCACTAAGTCACAGCCCCAGACCTCCATGATTTAACACAAATGAAAGCATGATTATGTGTGTTTCCTGGCCTTTTAAAAAAATTTATTTTGATTCATCATATACGAGTGGAGTACAGTTGTTTCTCTGGTTGTACATGAAGTAGAGTTTTTGCCTTGCTTTCTATTTCCAATATTGTGGGCATTTTTCCATTTCAGTGATCATAAGAGTTAATAATTTAGTGTTTTCCATGTACCAAGCACAATTCTTAAAGTATTTCATGTTTTCACTTATTTACAACCTACAAGATGGGTACTATTATTATCCCCATTGTAGAAAAAACAGATTCAGGGAACTTTCCTAAGATCAGTTATTCCATGACAAAGGTTGGACTGGAGTTCAGGAATGTCCAGTTCCAGAGCCTGTGTTCTTGATAAATACTTCACACTGCCTCTCAGTACTTTGAAAGCTACTTCATTTTAAAATAATGGCATGGAGATTTGTTGTATCTGAATCATAAATTTAATCCTATATTAGTGGGCATAAATTGTTTCCTTATTAAAGTATTGTTTAGACTTAATACCCAATACATTATGAATCTCCCATGAATAGGACAGAGTAGGTAGTGTGTTCAAAGCATCATTAATCATAGCATATTTTTTTCTCCTGGGATATGGAACTGGGCCATTGGGGATCAAATTTTGTTGTGCATCTGCATCACCTGGGGTGCAAATGCAGATTATCAGGCCTCAACTAAATGATGTAGATGGTTCAAAGACCATTTTGAGAAATGCTGCTGTGTGCTATGGGATTATTCTTTGATATGAAAAGAGAATGACAGTTGTAGATAGAACAAAGGTGAGAGAACTCTTTCCCCTTCTCTCCTCAAGCTACCTAATGGTCATAACCTTCTTTGCTTCAATAGAAGCATTAACCTGAGGTTCCTAGTAGTCTAGCCCATCAGTAGCCACCACACTACTCTACCTCTCTGAAGAACTATGCCACTACTTCAAGTATAAATTCATAGGTGAAATTTTCTAGGGAGTTCCTTCCATATAGATTTGAACTCTTACTACTGGAACCTCTCTCTTAGGATTGGTCAGTTTCTCGTCCAAACATTTGAAGACCAAGAATTAACCCAATAGGTAAAAAAAAAATGAGAGAAAGTGTACATTTTTTTTAAACTGGGCTTGAAAAAGTACAAGATGACCTATTTATGCTCAAGTTATACTTAATATCAAGTCACATCACCCTTGCAGGTTATTGCTTAAAGGGTCACGTGATATTAGAGACAGGAGAGAGAGGACCAGGGGAGGGGATGGAAGGACGAGGCACAGCTAGACTGCCCAAAGAGTGCTTAGTAGGGATGCTACTGGAAATGCTCACCTCTAAATGAGTGGACAGGGGGCTTACCAGACAGGGAGCCAGAGCTGCCTCTCATCGTTCAATCCCAAGTCCTGCACTTGAAACTCTGAGAAAATCACATGTTGAGATTTCCAAAAAACATTACCATTGGAGTCCGAGTATCCTTACCACAACTGCAAAAGGCCAATGGGAGAAGGCTACCAATCCTATTTGGCAGATGGGAGATTTGAAAACTACAAGCATTTAGAAGAGGCCTTGCCTAGTGGTAGAAAAGGGAACTACACAGATCATGATACAGTGGAAGGTATTCCGGCTTATACAATTTTATGTTTAGCAGAATCAAAAGCAGGTAAAATTGTATAGAAAAAAAACTGGAAGGAAATATGTATCCAATATTGATAGCTATCTCTAGAAGTTGAATTATGGGTAAATTATGTTTTGTATTTGTCTATGTCCTCCCCTGCCCTCAAATGTTCTACAGTGGACATTATTTTTATACATCAGTAGATATATATTAAAATAGGGCATTGGCTTAAAGCCCCAGATCTACTCCTTATATAAGTTGCTTCACTTTCTGAGACTTGGTTTCCAAGACTATCCTTAGGTTCTAAGGTTGAGTGGAGATGTTGGCAGAGAGCAGAGGAGAGGAGGAGAGAAGAAAGCTCAAGACTGAGATGCTTCTCTAGATGAAGTTATCCTGGAAAGTGGAGACACTTCTCTCAGTCAGAGATGGTGGCTCTAAGGATTTGCAAGTTGTCAAGGGTTATCATGGAAGTGAGAAGAGTTGTTACTATTAAAGACCCTGCTCCTTCTTCAGACACATGCACCCCTTTCCCTAATTGCTTAAAAATGTACACTTTGGATCAATTTGCTCTTTCAGTTCCCTGCAATATTTCCCTAATCTTATTACCAACTTGAGAGAGTGTTTTCTGCTGTTACAAGCCAATCTAGCTACCTTGGCCTCACCACGTCTGAACTCCTCCACCTACAGATTGTTGTATCATTAACAAGTTCATCTGCATAGCTCAGTCATACCCCAGGGCTATGCAGCAGCCAGAATAATGATCAAAAAGCAACCTGAATCCAATTGTGGTGGTACACACCTGTAATCCCAGCAACTCAAGAGGCTGAGGCAGAAGGATTGCAAGTTTGAGGCCAGCCTCAGCAATTTAGCAAGGTCCTGTCTCAAAATTTAGTAGAAGAGCTGGGATACACTTGGCTGGTATGTGCAGAACCTGCATTCAACCTGTACTACTGAAAAACAATCTGGTCCAACCAGGATAAGATTCAGATGTCTTTATTCCAAGCTAATTAATTGCCTCATTAATGATAATCCCTCACCTATATCCAGAGTCAATTGTTGCAAAGAACCTGTATATTCCATATCCTTCTGGGGCCTCACACCATACTGGGAGGAAGGCAGGCCAGGGATGGACATACCTGTTAAGAGGGTACAGAGAGGGCAAGTGACCTATCCTATATTCACAGAGTAGGTGACAGACAATATCATGATTTAAAACCAATTCTAAAGCATACCCAATCCATACTCTTTCCCTTTTACCATGACATTAACTTACAATTGGATGTGGAGAAATGCAAAGAAAATGAGTAACTATTTACCTGACCATTGAAAAATTTGGAATGATATACAAACAATCCCTTTTTGTCACTGAAGATGAGACACATAACATAGTAAGACTCCATTTGGGTCCTGGGGGGGCAGTGTTGGGAACATTCGGAGCTCAGCACTGGCTTTTCCATGAATCATTTCTTTTCCTTTCTTCATCCATTCGCTAGTTGTGTATTTATTGAACATTGTGTATGTGCCAGGTACTGTTCTTAGTGCTGGTGGATAAGATACAAGAGGACAGACCATGGCTCAAGCCTTCAAGGAATCCATCACAGTCTAGAGGGAGAAATTGGAAACAGACATGGCTTACTCCAACTACATTGTCAAAGCAGGATTTATGCCATGAAAGAGCAAAATGCTATAGTAGTCTAGAGGGAAGGTTCAGATCTGTTTGGAATATTAAGGATGAGTTTGTGTTGTATGATACTCACCTACAATGATAAATACAATTTAAAGAAATAGGAAATGGATGGGGGTTGGAGACTGCCAGGAAAAGAGCAGTATGACGCAGGCACAGGGGTAAGACACCAGACAGATTAGATGGAAATCAGGGGATAATTCTATTTTGATGGAGCTGGAATTGTATCTAAAGAAAGGAAAGATAAGATGAGAAGATATGTTTGGGCTATGTTGTGGTAAGCTTTGAATACTCCAAGGCCCAGCTTCAGCTTCCATCCTTCTCAGAGAACAGCAGCAGTGACTGCCTACAGAAGGTTTTAGGCAGGAAGAATTGATGCTCCTCCAGAGACCAAGGAAAAGGAGGTGATGACTACATGGTCTCAAGAAAGGGGTAAGCCATGCTGAAAAACCTTAGCAGGGTGGGTAATAGTGGCTAACTGTTTTCAGAAATTTTCACTGAAATTTTTGCTTTGGTATCTTTCCCTGTTCATCTTTACTTGTGCTAGACATTAAAACTATAGTGCTTTCCTCAGCCCCTCTCCCATCAATTCTGCCTGTTGAGAATGCCAATTCTTTTTCCCACAGTGTCTTCTCTGCCTTTTTGCTTCAATGGTGCCCAATTCCCCATAGTTAAAGTCACTGATGTCTGTTTTGGCTTAGTCTCTTTCCTGGTTCGTCCTTAGCTCATCCATTTAGAGTCAGTGTTCCCCAGAGTTAAATTCTTGGTCTTCTTCTCATAGTATAATTTACTTGACATTCTTGGGCAACATGCTCCATACACATTTGCAGCTACTATGCTAATTACCTCTAAATCTGTATCTGAGTCCCTGACACAGCCAGTGACTATTAGACTTCTCTTTGATGGTGCACAGATAACTCCAACTCAACATCCCTGAAAAAATGATCTTGACCAAACATGTTTTCCCACCTAATCTACATGGTACCCCTTACTCAAATTAGGTACCTGGAATTTTCTAATTCTCCCCAGACATTGCTCCATCCCAAAATGCCCAATGAACCAGCAAGTCTTGAAATTTCTACTTCTTCAATATTGGCTAAATATTACTGCTTTTCATTTCCACTGCTATCTCATCTGGATTCCCCAAATTACCTGATTTACTTGACCTCAACATTTGTCACAGTTCTTACAACTCTCGTGTAAGCACTTAGTACTTTTCTTCTCAAATATCACTTCTTCCAGGAAGCATTTCCTTATTGTCCCCAGCCAGTTGCCTTTTTGCATAGATCTTACACAGGAAATACTGGAACTCAATAGGATTCCATAGGTAAAGAACCTCAGAAATGGTTACATTTCCCATTTCTTTAAGTAAAAATGAGGGCAAAAGAGATCATTGCATCCAGAAATATCTTCCGAGTGAACACTGCTATGGGACTCTCGAGGTACATGAGTACCCAAAGGAACAGGGTTTCAGGACTTGGGAGTAGGCTCTAATGCATCTTCAAACACTCAATTTTTAAATTTTACCATTTTTCTTTGGCTTTCTTACCAAAGATGTGACCCACTGCTGCAGGGATTTGGGAAATAAAATGCATCATTAATCAAAAATTACTCTTCCCTAAAATAAAATATTAGCTCTATTGGATAGTTAATTGCATTATCACAACGAACAGCTCATCCTCTTTTACAAGGACTTTAAACCCTGATCACCTAATAAGTGCAGGAATTATAGTTAATCTAACTCAAAATTTAATTATTATGAGTCATCCATCACAAAGCAAAGCACATAGGGGCAAAGCTCTGGTGAAGTCATGTCCAACTGACCTTGACCCCAGGCCTGCTGGCTCTTTCTGAGAAATTGGAAATCCTTCCTGTTTGTGAGATAGCAGGGCCATCTAAACAAGACCCACCACAGTCTACCTCAGAGGTCTTACAGGAAAGCCTGCCTTAATCAAATCTTACCATGAGAGAAAGCCCAGAAGCAATTCTCCCTCTGAACTCTGCCTTTCCAGATCTTGTCAGAGCATTATGCAGTTAGATTTGAAGAACACCACTACAGTGGATCCAGGCTGGGACAGGGTATTGAGGAATTGTGAGACTTCCAGAATTTCAAGAATGTATCTAACCAACTCCCAAGACTTTTCAGGTTGACAGGGACCTGAAAGGTCAGCAGTTCCTCCATGTGACATGGCCTTGTGTCCTCAATTTCTTCCAAGTTGCTCACAGAATCACAACAATCTTCTAGGTATTTTCTAAGTAAAAAAGTGATTAGTCTCCTTCATTTGGAATTTTCCACTTCTAATAATGTGGTATAAGAAGTTATTATCTCTGAGCAGTTATTTGTACCTAAATATTTTCTCACTGGTCACTATTTTTATACTAATCCATGTTGGACTCAATTACATCACTTTTCATTAATGCCTGATAAATTCTATCTTTATAGTTAAACCATAAATCTGGTCTGTCATGACTTTGAAGGACTTTCTGCCTTCAAAAATACCCATTTTTCCGTGCTTCTTGTCACCTGTACTATTGAAACATAATCCTTTCTTTTCTGCCTGTTTAGAAGTCATTTATATTTTGTCTCCACTATTTCAAGGGATATTGAGCTCTATATATTTATTTCCTGATAAGGATAAATAAGAAGCCTTCTTAATACCCTTATCTTTCTTTCCAACCTCTAGATTGACTTCCTTCTCTTAGTATTTTGGGGCTTAGGGGAAAAGATTTTGCTCTAAACTGTCCATAATGATAAACATGTTAGTCATGTTCCCCTCTCCTCCATTTTGGTTATCTATTGCTGTGTAACAAACTATTCAAAATTTAGTGGCCCTGAGCAACAATTTTATTTTATTCACAATTTCATGCATCAGGAATTTGGAAAGGGCTTTACTGGTAGTTTGTCTGATTCATGTGAAATCAGCTGGAGAGCTGGGGCCGGACATTCCACTTTCATTCTATTTATTATTTTTAAGATTTGGTACCAGGGATTGAACCCAGGGACATTCTATGACTGAGATATATACCCAGTACTTTTTTTTTTTGTGGTGCTGGGGATTGAACTCAGGGCCTTGTGCATGTGAACACTCTACCAACTGAGCTATATCCCCAGCCCAATACCCAGTACTTTTTAATTTTTATTTTGAGACAGGGTCTAAGTTGCTGAGGCTGGGCTTGAACTTGCATTTCTCCTTCCTAAACCTCCTGAGTTGCTAGAATTACAGGCATGTACCACGACACCTGGTTCCACTTTCATTTTAGCTTCTTCACCTTTAAGTTTGTTATGTCAAGGCCCAGGACCTTGACTTTTCTCTCGACATGACACCTTGCAGGACCTTCCTATATCACTTGAGCTTCTTATGCATTGGTGATCTCAGGTTAGTCATGTGTTGGCTGCCTATCAATAAATAAAAAGTGGAAATTGCCTGGCCAGTTAAGATCTATTCCAAGAACTGCCATAGCATCACTTCTATTATATTTTCTTGGCCAAAGTAGTCATGGGTTCCACCTAGATTCAAAGAGGTAGAAAAATAAATTACCTCTTAATGGGGGAGTGGCATTATAGAACATGGGGTAGTGCTGTAACTGTCATTGGTAAATACAAATCTTCTATAGATTTATGGACTTAGAAGTATACTCCAAACCACGTGTGGAAAAACTGGACAGAAAGGAAACTCAATGATTCAAGAAATCAGGGTATTTTAGCTTGACAGTATCAGACAAAAGGATTTGAAATCATAAAATCTGAGTTTGAATCCTACCACACCTGCTACCATTTAAAAAAAAATTTAGTATTAGAAATTGAACCCAGGGGTGCTTCACCACTGAGCCACACTCCCAGCCCTTTTTTTAAAAAAAAAATTTGAGACAGGGTCTTGCTAAGTTGCTGAGGTTTGCCTCAAAATATGATCCTTCTGCCTCCTGAGTTGCTGGGATCACTGCATCTGGCACCTGCTACCCATGCAAAATTAACTATACATTGATAAGCATTTAAGCATTTTTCATAGGTTAAGCAGTGTGATAAAAATCAAGGAATACAGAAGTGACTAAAATTACACCTTTAAGAAGTTCGAAGTATAGTAGGGAAGTCTAGCATGAACAAATATTTGTGAAAAAAATGTAACAGATGTAACAGAAACACCATGTACTTTGGTGGCTCAAAAGAAGTTGTTACCCCAGGTAGCTTAGAAGCTGTTTCATGGAAAAATGAACCCTTGAGCTTCTGAAAGGGTAAATAGACATTCGTTGTACAGAAAGGAAAAGGATATTTTAGGCAGAGGGAACATGCTAAAAGTATGAAACATGGCTTCTTCAAGGAGCAGCCAATAGTCCATCAAGGAATATGCACATGGGGACTGGGGTTGTGGCTCAGTGGTGGGGCACTTGCCTAGCATGTGTGAGGCACTGGGTTCAGTCCTCAGCACCACATATAAATGAAAAAGGTCTGTCAACATCTAAAAAATACATTAAAAAGGAATATGCACATGGAAGAGCAATTAAAACTTACATTAGTGAAGCACACAAAGAATCATGGGAATCTTTATATCCTATCTGAAGAAGTTTGAACTGTATCTTGTTGGCAATAGGGAAATTGAAAAGTGACATAGGGAAATTGAAAAAGGACATGATCAGATTTATAAAGGCAGGGAGACTGTTGTAATAATATAAGAGACCCAGAGCTTGAGCCAATGCAGTGACTGTCTTAATAGAGAAAAGAAGAATGACTTGAGTGCTGTTAAAGAGAAAATTGACAGAAGGTAGTCAAATAGATATTGGTATTGGAGAATAGGAAAGGTCTTCAATGAGAACCATGTTTCATGCTTTGGTAACCAATTGTTTTCTCTTGCTACTTATTGTGAAAACACACACGAGGAGACAATAATTTCTGTATGAGCTAAAGTGACTTTGGTTTAAATCAAAGAAAGTTGTCAAATACAGAGTCAAACACTAGAATACTGACTGGTCTGGACTAAATAAGTTTTTTAATAGTAAACATAATAGAAATGGTAACTAAATTCCTGGAAGTAATTTGTGCAAAATGAGATCAAAACATTCCTGGAGGGAAAAAAAATCAGTGTATGAAGGGTAAATGGAGAATGGACCCTTCAGGAAGAAGATTACTGGATTTGAAGACAGCATCAAAAATTATTCAGAATTGAGACTGGAGTTGTAGTTCAGTGGTAGAGATCTTGCCTAGCATGCAAGGCACTGGGTTTGATTCTCAGCACCACATATTTACAAATAAAAGGTCCATTGATAACTAAAAAAAAATTAAAAACTTAAGAATTAAAGACAATGGAAAACTAAAAATATTAACAGTGCTAGTGAGCTGTGAGATATTTTAAATATTTAGTTGTAGATGGATGCAATACATTTTATGTGGTGCTGAGGATGGAACCCAGTGCTTCACACAGGCTAGGCAAGTGCTCTACTGCTGAGCTGCAACCCCAGCCCTGTGAGACAATTTTAATAAGCCTAATGGACATGTATTTAGAGTCCTCAAGACATAAGACAAAAAATATTGAAATAGCTGAATATATTCCAAGTGAGATAAAAATTATGAACACACATCTCCAAGAATCTCAAATCCTTAGCACAAAAAAATCATGCAAGAAAAGACAAAGCTCATCATAACCAATTACTTAAAATTGACAAAGTTAATAAATTTTGAAAAGACACCAGTATGAGAGGTAGGGGTGGTGAGACGCACATTACACACAAATGTAAGAATGCCATTGTATTCCTCTTTGGAAACACCACAAATCAGGATATATCAGAAAAAATTACCTTTAAAAGCACTAAAAGAAAAACTGTTAACTATGCTAACAATAGATACAGGAAATTTAGACTGGCTATATCAGTACATACAAAATAGATTTCAGACTGATAAGATTAAGAGAGTTGAGTCATCATATATACATAATAATATTACATATTATGCATCTAACAGTTTCAAAAATATACAGTACAGATTAGACAATTCCACTTGGAAATTTCAATATCCTCTCAGTAGCAGAACAAGTAGACAAAGTGAGATCAGAGATGACTAGAATAGCACTTCTAATGAAATTGACCTAGATGCCATTTACAGAACACTCCATGCCTTTATGTTTTTTATTTTCAGACAGGGTCTCGATAAGTTGCTTAGGGTCTTGCTAAGTTTTTATTTTTAATAAATATTTTTCTAGTACACAACATTTATCATGGTAGACCATATTTGTCTCATAAAAACAAGCTTGAATAATTTTTGGTACCAGGGATTGAACCCAGGGGTGCTTTACCACTGAGCTAGCTCCCCAGCCCGTTTTATTTTCTATTTTGAGACAGGGCCTCCCTAAGTTGCTCGGACTGGTCTCAAACTTGTGATCTTCCTACCTTCGTGTCCTGAGTCATTTGAATGATTTTCTAAAATATTAAAATCATACTAATATGTTCTATAACCAAAAAAGAATTGAATTAGAAATAAGAAATCTGAAAAGTTCCAAAATATTTTAAAAAATACATCTAAATAACTCACAGGTCAAAATAAGTCAGAAGATAAATTGAAAATAATTTGAACTGAATGAAAATGGTAATGCCAGATATCAATTTCTATGGATTGCTTCTAATGTAGTGCTTAAAGGGTAATTTATACCACAAAAGACTGTATTAAAAAGAAATGTCTCAATGTTCTAAATTTCCATCTTTTTAAAATTGTTTTTTAGTTATAGACGGACACAATACCTTTATTTTATTTATTTTATAGGGTGCTGAGGATCCAACCCAGTGCCCCACGAGTGCTAGGCAAGCACTCTACCACTGAGCCACAACCTTAGCCCCTAAATTTCCATCTAAAGAAACTAAAGTAAAAGCAAATGAAGCCCAAAGCAAGAGCAAGGAAGAAAACTGTAAGGAAAAAAATGAAATGAAAATAGAGAAAAAAAAATCAATGAAAGCAAAAATCTGTTATTTGAGTAGATCAATACAATAAATTTCTAACCAGACTGACCAAGAAACAAAGATACAACTTACTAATATCAGGAATGAGAGAAGTGACACCATTATAGATTCTCCAAATAATAAAGGGTAATATATTTAAATTTTGAGGCAATAAGTTCAAATCAGATGAAAGCAATAAATTCTTTAAGAAGACCAAAACTACAAGAGCTCACCAAAGAACACATAACTTAAAATTCAGCATCTATTTAAGACATTAAGTTTGTATTTTAAAACCCCTCAAAGAAAATTCTAGGCCTTGGATGACTTTTCTGGCAAATTATACCAACCATTAAAAAAAGCCAGTTTTTCACAAACCTTTCCAGAAATACAAAAGGTAAAGCAACACTTTACAACTCTATCAGCCAGCGTTACCTTAGGACCAAAACCAGCCAAAATCATTTAGAAAACTATCAGAGTCCCTCAGACATATACAGGAAAATTCTGAGTGAATTCAGCAAATCAAACCCAGCAATACACTTAAAAAGATATTAGATCATAAGTGAAATTGTAGAACTGCAAAGTTGGATTGCTATTTGGAAATAAATTTACTATATTAATAAAAAACCCTATGTTTATCTTGGTACATGCAGAAAAATATATTCCACAAAATTCAAAATACATTTAAAAAAAAACTCTATGAATACCCTCAAACTGGTAAAAGACATCTATGAAAAATCAACTAAGATCATACTGAATATTGAAAGAATGTTTTTCCCTTAAGATCAAGGAATACAGCAAAGATGTCAACTCTCATCCCCTCTTACTTAAGATTTTCCTGGAAACCATAATCAAGGCAATGAGGTATGAAAAATAAATAAAAGACAAATTAGAAACAAATATATTCCCAGACTACAGGAGCATCTCTGTAGAAAATCATAAGGGATTTGGAAAATAAACTACTATTAGAAGTAATAAGTAAGTTTAGCAAAGTTGCAGGACACAAGGTCAATATTCAAAAATCAATTGTTGGATCCTAGCAACAAAAGGAAATTGAAATTTTAAAACTAGTATTTCCAATAGCATCAAATATAAAATACTTAGGAATAAATTTGACAAATGATGTGAAGACACGCACACAACACTCCTGAAATTTTAGAAGACCCAAGTAAACAGAGATATATCATGTTTATGAATTAGAAGGCTCAATATTAAGATATCAATTCTCTCCAATTCAATCTATAAATTCATGACAGTCCCACTGCAAATCTCAGAAGACTTCTTTGTAAACACTGACAAGTTGACTCAAGTTTACATGGGAATTTGATAGACCTGTATGTGCCAAAACCACTATAACAAACAAAAAACCCAACTACCTGATTTTAAGATTTATTATTATTATGTTTTTTTTTACAGTGCTGGTAACTGAACCCAGAGCCTTGTGCATTCTAGGCTAGTGCTCTACCACTGAGATACACCCCCAACCCAAGATTTATTACAAACGTATAACAAATGCAGTATAGTGTTGGTATAAATACAGACATATATTAATGAAAGAGAATAGAAAGTCCAAAATAGAGCCATACCTATAGTCAGTTGATTTTTGTCCAAAATGCCAAGGCAATTCAAGGAGTAAATCTTTTTCAACAAAGAGTACAGAAACAATGGAATACCATATGTAAAAAGCAAAACCAGAAAGACCTCAGTCCTCACCTCACACTATATAGAAAATGTAACTCAAAATGGATCAAAGACTTAAAAGATCAGAAAGTATAAAATTTCTAGAGAACACATAATAGAAACTAAGTGGCTGTGCATTTGGCAAATGTTTTCTAAGTAGGATACAGTAAACATGAAGTAGAAAAGCAAAATAATTGGACTTCATTGAAATTAAAAACCTCTCTCCCACAAAACTTTATTCCTAATGTAAAGGTAAGCCACAGACTGGGAAAAAATATTTGCAAATCATGTATCTGATAAAGGACTTATATCTAGAACATAGGAAGATTCTTACAACTCAAAAAGACCATAAGAAATGATATGAGTACAGCAGACACTTTACAAAAGAAAAAAACATGGCAAAAGTGCACATGAAGAGATGATCAGCATCATTAGTCCTTAAAGAAATGCAAATCAAAACCACATCGAGATCACTACACACAAATTAGGATGTCTACAAATGCAAAGGACTGGCCATACCAATGTTGGTGAAGATGTAGAACTGGAACTTTCATTTCTAGTGGGAATATAAAATGGTACATCCACTTTGGTAAACTAGCAGTTTCTCAGAATATTAAGCATATAACCCACCTTACAACCTACTCATTCCTTTCCTAGGTATCTACCCAAAAAGAACCAAAAGTATACATCCATACATGAACCCACAAATATTCGTTGCTGCTTTATAAAAGATAGCCCCAAACGTTAATCAACCCAAATATTTCTCAACAGATGAATGGATAAATTGTGGCAAATTCATACAATGAAATGCACAATATGAACAAGTCTATTTGAGTGAAATCAGCTTGATAAAATGAGCGTTTATTGTCTGAATCCATTTATATAAAATTCTAGAAAATGCAAATTAACCTATTATGACAAAAACAGATTGATGGTTGCCTAGAGACAGGGTGGGGGATGTTCAGTATACAAAGGGATACACTGCAACTTGGTGATAGATGCACATTATATTGGTTGAGGTGATAGTTTCATGGGTATATACATGTATCAAAACTCATTAAAATATATATTTTTAAATATGTTAAATTGATTGCAATGCCTCAATGAAGCTATAATAGAAAGATCAGGACTAAAGAGCTCATGGTAAGGATGCAGTAATGGAGTGGTATTATTGGAAGCCAGATCACACTGGGCTTAGAGAATAAAATGAAGGAACAGAGACTGAGTGCAAACTAATGACTTTAAAAATAAAGCTTGGGGAGAATTTTAATATAGATGAAGGCAATTGTGTCAAAATATTTCTAAAAAAGAGGGACAGTTGAACATATGAATAATCTGAGGTGAGGAAGTAGTTAAGGAAGGAGGAAAAAAGATTCAGTCAAGAACAGATGTTGTATAAGCAAGGTTCTAGGTGAGATGACTGGGGAGGATGAGTGAAGGGGGTGCAGAAAGAGAAAGGAGAGACTATGGGATGAGGGCTAGGTCTGAGACTATGGGAGAAATATGAAGTGAGAGCTGGTGAAGCTAAAGAGATTTGTAGATTTGGGGACAAGGAGTTGAAGGTGGCTTCAACTTCTTCTGTGAAGTAAGTCTTAATTGTTGAGTTGTGAGAGGGTAGAGTGAAGGGGGCCATTACTTGAGAGGAGTGATGAAGAAACTTGGAACACAATGGGAAGAGAAGGAGAAATCCATTCTACAAAGGTAGTGGGAATGAATTGCTCAGTGGACTGAGAGCCCCGCTGAAGTTGGAAATTCTGACTGTTAGGGTACCAATGTTTGGAGTGCTGTTCCTTTCTACCACAGTGGTCCTTATTGGGATCGAAGCAATCAGATGTTTGGAAAGTCCTCAAATGGGGACTAAGTCATGCAGATATGGTATTTGGAGCACAAGGGGATGGATGATGTAGTCAATCCTAAATTAATTTGCCTCAAGACACTGGAGGCATTAAAGAAAGAAGTGGCAAGAAAGGAAGGGCTTGGAGCACAGCACCTCTCATTGAGGCCAAAGAGCAGATGCTGGGGACCCAGCCATTGCTCGGAGATACGGGTCTCAGTGGGATGTTGGAATTGAGCCTTTCAGAGGGCAAGCTGTGCCCAGTGAGGCCAAGTGACTGGGGGTGGTTGAGATGCTGAGAAGCTAAAGGTCAGAGAGGTGTGAGTCCAGAGTGTATGCGATGGGTCTTCTGTGTCACCCAGGAGGAGGGCAGGACTTGGAAGCATCAAGAAAACCTGTGAGTTAGTCCTTAGAATAAGGAAAAGTGACCAAGAGTTCAGGAAATGAGAACCACAAGGGTAGCAGATTGTGTAACAGAGTACCCTCTGCCTTAAATGAACTTTATGTCCTCATATCTAGTAGAAAAAAATACTGTTACTGAAAAGATTCATTTTAATTTGATTAAACTGTAGGGGCAACGTTTTTTCAGTGCAGCCAATTTTGTTTTTCTCTTATGTCAGTTTTTGGAAGAGTTGGTTTGAACACTTAGCTCATTACATCTCTATGAGAACAAATTAAGATAATGGATCCGAAGTGCTTAACATAAAGCCTGGCACATAGTAAGTGATCAGTAAATTGAAGCTGTGACTATTCTACTTTTGATTTATTTTTCCCATTAAGTAATGTTATCCCTTTGAAAAGTTCCTTCTATGGGCTAGGTTTTTTTTTCCCCCCTGGAGCTAGTTCCAAGGCACAATTTTGTTCCTGCAAATGGCAAATAGATAAGAGATAGTCAATACATCCCTCAGTTTTAGGCAAAATCTCTTCTTCCCTATTCTTCCAAGAACCAATTTTCCAGAATCCCAGTGAAAAAGCCATTACAACTCAGTCATAGGGCTTAACACTTAGTAAGATCTCAACATGCCTCCATTCCCTTTTGCACTATACTGGCAGTTACTCATAGCCCCAGCCCCTAAAAGAATGGTGCATACTATGTTGATTGACTTCAAAGCAACAGTGTTAAGTTCAGTTATGATCATCTAGAAAATTGAGTTGAAAATTGTTAAAATATTTTAAACACAATCAAAGGCAGACAGAGGATACTCCATAATTCTTCTCAGAATGTTAGGACAAACATTCCTCTTATCAGTAAAATTCAATAGGCAAAGAGTGTATTTAGTATCACAGTTAACTAGCACATCTACCTGCAATTTGATTCTGGAACTTTCCTGGCATGCCCTGTGCATTTAGTCAGTTTCATTCTCTCTCCCCAACTAAATTGGAACCCAGTGAGCTGAGCAAACCATCTTTGACAGTGACTGCCTTATCCTCATTTTTTGAACTACTTTCTATTTCACATGCACAAGGCAAGGGGGAACAGTAACAGGACATGATGTAGTGTTTATGTGTGTTGAGTGAAGGAAGTCATTAGGGTCATTTCTCTCCGTCTGAGATATACTTAGGCATGAGAGACCAAGAGTGGAAATGCTTAACATGTTAAGTGCTTGATTCCTATTGGGAAAATTCTTTAACCTCCCAACTGAATCCCAACTCCTAGTCTCCAATCAGCACAACCTCTGCTCTTATTTTTCTCACCCAGAACTTTCTCCATTCCAATCCCCTTTTTTGGGATAACTTTCTTTTGCCATGGATATCTTTTTCAACTGTGTCCCCTTACCTTTACCTCTACTCCTTCTCCCTAAGCATGAGAGTATCATTCATGTTGTGTATCACTTATCTGCCTTTTGGGGCTAGATGCTCTTGAATGGAATGTGAGATACTTTTCTCCAGAGCTCGCTTTTCTGGCGATACACAACTTTCCACCATCTCACTTGTCTTTAGGGAAAACAATTATACCCTCACTTTAGATACCATTCTCATTCTGAAAATAAGGCTTGATTCTTATAATCCAACCTCTCGTTTACATTAATGTCATCTTGACTACCTGCATACCATTCATATGATCCTGAGGTAGGCAGAGATTTTTTGTATCTATAGACTGAAAACCATCACAATAAAAAAAATCTTATCTTCAAAAAGGTCAGAATGTTCTTTCATATTTATAGGAGCTAGTATTAAAACAGAAATAGATCCTCAAGTTTATTTTATTATTTTGACCTTAAGATTTATATTGAACTTAATCACATTCCTTGATTTATAGCACAGTCTTCATTGAAGGGCTCTCCTTTTTATTTTAACTTTGTCTTCATTCCCTATCTCCAATTCCATTTCCCTTCTGTTCCAGTCTTCATTCTGATATACTTAATAAACACCCTTTTGATTCATCACCACTATAATTTAGATACATGGGTGATCTTAAGATTTATGCAAAAATACTACATAATTTTATCATACTATGAAACTTCCTTTATTACTTTTCACTCAACATTATGTGTTTTAAAATATGTATTCATATTGATATAAGTATGATTTCTATGGGCCAAATGTTTGGTCCAAATCCCAAATTCATATGTTGAAGCCCTACCCCCCAATATGATAGTTGAAGAACTGGGGAAGGGCCTCTGTGAGGTAATTAGGTTTAGATGAGGTCATGAGGGTGAAGCCTTCATAATGAGATCAGTACTCTTATTTGAAGAGATACTCAAGCTGTGCTTACTACTCTATGCGCACCATGTAGGGACAGAAGAAATTCATCTACAAGAACAACCATGCTGGCACCCTGATCTTGGACTTTTCACCTCTAGAACTGTCACTTAAGCCACCCAGTCTCTGGCATTTAAATATGGCACACAGAAATTACTCAGTCTAGACTGAGTTGTGAAAAAAGTACTAGGGACTGAACTGAAACAAGTTGTATGCCATAATTGTGTAATTATGTCAATGAACCCCAATATTATATCTATAATGAACAAATTATTTAAAAAAACACATACAGCAGATACACAAAACCAAAAGAGTGAGAGGAAAACTATGTAGAGAAATGGAAAACCAAGGCTAAAAATGTTACCTCTATCTAACAGCTCCGAGTCTCCTGGCAGCCAAGATAAAAATGAAAAGATGATTCATTTATTCAACAAATGTTTTATGTTGGAGCTTAAGGTCTCAAATTTTTTTGGTCTCTTGTCTGAGTCTGAAGTTAGAAAATAAATATGGTTTTGAGAAAATAATCTAGTTAAATCAAATCCTGAAAATACAAATCAGAACACCACTCAAGAAAATATTCTTTGGAGCTGAATCATCTCACTAATCATCATATCTGCAAAAAGCTTTTGAGACATTTGTTTTGGTTTGAAAAATTTTCAAGACATGTTGATTTTTAAGTTTTTTTTTTAAAAAAACCTTTTGTTTTCAACAGTGGGAAACAGAATGCATAAAATCATTTGCAAAATGTTTTCTCAAAACACTGTTGTTGAACTGTATTTAAAGAATTTTGATTTCCAAATATTGGCTTCAAAATGCTTATGAAAAATTGTATTCCTCAGATAAAATTATGAATATAATAAAAGTATCAGCCATTGCCAGGGGTTGAGGGGAAGATGGAATGTATCATTCTTAGGACAGTGAGAATTCTCTGGAGGATCCTATAATGGTGGAAACATGACATCAGACATTTATCCAAACCTATGAATATATAACGCCAAGACTGAAACCTAATGTAAACTGTAGGATTTGGGTGATAACATTGTGTCAATGTAAGTTCATCAATTTTAACATATGTACCTCTTGTGAGGGATGTTGATAAGAGGGGGCTATGCATGTGTGGGGATGGGGGGTATATGGGAAATATGTGTATATTCAATTTTGCTTTAATCCTCAAACTCCTCCAAAATATTTTTAAAAAATTTTGGACTCTAGTGACAATTGAGTCCCCCACTTCTGGGCTGTGGCCAGCCCATCATAGCTCCTGCACAGGATCCCAGCTAGGGGCCTGGGTCAGTATATGTTAAGCCTATGGACAAGAAAAGAGCAAGTTTGGGGGACTGCAGAGGCAGAGTCCTTAGCTCAAGTTTCCCACAGATGTTTCACCACAGAGTGGTGAGTGAAGTAGTTCCTTCATATTGGATGCTCTGATATTCAGCTGGAATAGATGAGGTCTTAAAGGCTGCTTAGCTAATTCTGGTTGATGGGCACCTCTGGATCTTTATGAATACTGGTATCTTAAAACAAAGGAAGAAAAACACCCTCAGCAAATACTGTTGTTCCATTGTATGCTATGTTTCAGGTCCTGTACATATGTTATTACATTGATCTCAGGAATTCCATGAGGTAGATAATAGTATTCCCATTTTACATACAAAACCCCTCATATTAGGAGATCCTATGTAACATCAAGGTTGCACAGCTGGCAAGTGGGGAAAATAGGGTCAGAACTAAAGTCCAAAGACTCCAAAACCTATGTTTTTAACTGCTTCACTGTATTGCCTGTCTCCACTCAATGGGATTAGTAACTGATATATTTGTTTTGTTAATGGTATCTTGCATTCATGCTATCCTTTACCATTTACCAGGCAACTTTGTGTCCTTGTCTTCCTAACTGGATTATTGTTTCCTTAAGGGTGTGAACTGCCTCTTATTCTTCATTTGTACCCCAATAGTGCCTAGCACAAGTCTAGACTTAGAAGGGAGAGAGGGACTAATATTTATTCAGTGATCTTTATGTCTGCAAACTACCCTAAATATTTTTTATGCTTTATCTTCTTCAATCTTGACACTTCTCTAAGTGCTGTTGGTATTACTGTTAGACAAGAAAACTGAAGCTTAATGAGTTCTAATGACTTGCTCAGAAAGCAAGGCACACAAGAAGGCATGCTGTATAACTTCATTTTTGTGAAGATTAAACACAGGCAAAACTGCTTCATGGTAAGAGAAGTTATAATGGTGTCTACATCTCCAAGGAACAGTCATTGAGAAGGGGTAGGAGGGAGACTTCTGGGTTGCTGAAAGTCCACATTCTTATCTAGCACATGGGCATGTGGGTATGAGCATCTGTAAAAACTCATGTACTTTTACACTTTAGACTTAGGCACTTTTTTGTACATAAAGTGTATTTCAATTGAAAGTAAATGAAATAATTAAAATGACTTGTTCAGAGTTTCATAAGTAGCAAACAGAGCTAAAACTTGAACCCAGGTCCATATGCTCCAGCTTGGTTAGCACCAAGTCCCTGCCTCTCACTTCCGCCATTTTTATAATGAACATCTTGGTGGTCCTCTAGATCTTTTTCTCTTCTCTTCCCAGCTTCTCCAGCTGAACCCAAGCTTAAAGAGGATTTAGTATCCCACACTCCAGCACTCTCCACACCCCTCACTCTGCATGTGAGCTTCCTATTAATCAAGGGATCCACATTTTAATTCTCAGGATGTCAATAATTCAAGCAGAGGTATCCATCAAGTGGACTTTAGTAATTAAAAGCTGGTGATGTTGAAATAATTCTTCTGTTTACCTTCTAATGTTTGGAAGGTTTTGCTTATGTATTGGAAGTGATAAATGGCTTCCTTTTGGTTAAACTATTCAATTTCACCATTTGGGTAAATTATTCAATTTCACTAATATTTGTTTCACCAGACCCAGTACAGAACTTTGCAGTCTTACCAGACCCAGTACAAGTTCTGTACAAGTTCTGTACTGGGTCTGGTGAAGACTACAAAGATGACAATGTCAGAGTCCCTTAGGAACCTTAAGTACTAGAGTGGGGGAGGTAGAGGTACACAGGTAGTTCTGCTCCACCAAAAGGAGGAATTGCTTTTGTGAACCTTATAGAACTGCAAAGTGATATGGCATCCAGGAGGACATATTAATTTCCATGGAGGAAAGGAAGAATGTCAGGAATGACATCCCAGAGGAGGTGATTTTAAACTAAGCCATGAAAAAGTGGGGGGACTTGAACTGCATAAAATTCTTCAAAATTATACATAGATTCCTCGATATATTTCTCTCCTACCCTACATCCAAATTATCCACAGGTCTTTTAGCTCTGTATTTAAAGTGTATCCTGATTCAGCTGTCTCCCCCCATTCTGCACCTCCACCACTGTGGACCATGCCATCATTTATCACCTGACCTGTTACACTAGCTTTCAATCTGGGTTCTCTCCCACTCTGCCTCTAGGACTTTCTTCACCAGGGTTCACAGATCTATTAAAAATATAAATCAATTGTTGTCACTTACCTGCTTAAAAGCCTTTTCTAGGCTCTTGATTTCACTTAGAATGATCTCTTCTCAATTCTCTGCTATGACCTTCACAACCCTAAACAGACTGTCCCCTGTCTCTCTGATTGTGCCTATCTTCTTGCTCACTGTACCTTAGTGACACTGGCCTCCTAATTTCTGAAGTTTACTCAGAACATTCCTACATCAGTGCCTTCATTCCAGAGGGAAGGTCTCACTAACATTGCTCAGGTCTTGTTCATATGTCACCTCATGAGAGGTTCCCCCCTGAAGTCTCCAGCTACCCTTCTCCCCTGCTTTGTTTTTCTTCTCAGCACGTCACTGTTTGCTTGTATA
>JAJEJO010053528.1:46929-127063 GCA_020662805.1 Glaucomys volans
TTTGTTTGTCTCATTCATTGCTAAGTTTCCAATGCCTGGAACAATGCCTTGTGTGTAGTAGGTGCCCAATAAATAACTGCTAAATGTACAGAGGGAAAATACACTCCTAGTGGAAGCCTGATCTGTGCATTCATTCTACAAAGTACAATTATGTCAGGGAAAGTAAATCTGACTGATGTAGTCCCTGTCCTCATGGAATTCCCAGTCTAATAAACAAATGGCTACAAAATGGGATAAGTTCATTGATAGTGGTAACACTGGACTGTAGGAGGTCATGGGAGGATCCTCCTACAATGATGAGTGCAGTGACTGGTCCATGGTATTGATTCATTCATGAATTCATCTATCACATGTCTATTGATTGCTTCCTCTATAAAGAACATGGTACTTGGCAAAAATAGACAATTAACAAGACAGTTGAGCACCTTTTCTCAGATAGTTCAGTCAAATAGAGGAGATACCTTATCAGTGTTGGTATATAGAAAGAAAAGGTGCAAGGTGGTAAACAGAATAGAGCAAGAAGCTGGAGACAGAGGCCTAGGAAGAGACTGTTGCAATAATCCAGTCATGATGGAAAAAGAGCAGGTCTAGGCCACTGGGGCTGGAGGTACAGAGGAGGGGATTCCCCTTGCTCATAACAAGTAACGTGGCCACTTTCCCCCCAAGGCACCCTTAACTGTCCTGGAAACCCCAATATCACACGTTTCACAGTCTCCCCTTCCCACCACCATGCAGTTGGCAATACCCATTAATCCTTTGACATTTCATGAGGTCTGTAATACTGGTGTATTCCATTGCACTGAACTGAAATTTCCCACCAGACATGAAAATGGAGGTACAGAGACATTTCCACTACTGCAGGGAGCATTGTATCAGTTACATCAGCCCTACTAAGCAGTGAAGTGGAAGGGCAATGGAAAGTGGGCAGGATACAGACAGGAGCCAAGAGAGGTGTGAGAAGTGAAAGGCCTCTCCCTTGGGCCAACCAAGCCAAGAGCACGAGACCAGGGGCTGAGTTTCCAGGGACCAATTCCACTTCAGTCGACTTATTTAGGCATTACTTTATTTATACCCCTGCCTCATTCCACACTGCCTTCTGATCTGATCTCTTGATCCCTTTCCCTCCCCTTACCCTTTCAAATTAAAGGTCATCAGGATAGATTTCCTTGGGGGCCCAGGCTACACCTGTTTCTTGCATGTGCTCCAGTGGGAAAGTGGCCAAGGACTAAATGCAACCACTTTATCATTGGGGAGAAAACAGACCCAGAGAAGTTGATGAAACAGCTCAAGGTCACAGAGCTAATAAGTAGCTAAATCCTGATTTGGCCAAATCAAAACTTGGGTCTTCTGGTATTCCTAGCTTGGGGACAACATTTTCTTATGGTTCAAATTACTTGAACTCATTTCCCAGTCCACCTTTCCTAAGTGGGGCGAGAACGTCATTAGTGGAAAAAGAGGATTCCCTTTACAAGTTGGATTGCATTCAACTTCGCAGGAAGCTTGGCTTATAAGGGTGTGTGGGGAAAGACATGTTCATGTAGGGGTTTCTGTCAACTCCATATACAAATGCATGCGCGTGCACACACACACACGTCCACACCCTTAGTTGCCTAGAAGGCTGGGTCCATTGTCACTGCAAATAGTAGTGTTTTAGGAAGCAGCAACCATTCAAAGCCCAATTCCATTGATCTATAGGGTCTCAAGTGGGTAAGGGGTGATCCCACCATCCTCCTGTCCAGCTATCAGCCAATTTCTCCCTTTTTCCTCTCACTCTGGTCACATTCTCTGTTGCTCTGTTCTGTCACGCTTTGTCTATTTTCTTCTATCTCTTGCTCTTTTTCCCTTTCTTTTGCCCTATGTGTCTCTTCCCTCCCCTACACACATACACACCGTCTCAGTGGATGTCTCTCCCTCCCTCCTTCTCAAGAAGCCCTCAAAGAGTCCCAGGCTTCTGAGCTGACTGGCAAGAACTGCCCTATTCAGCTCTTTAACCAGCTATCTTCCTTAATCCTTCCACAAAAACAAGTTTCCTTTCCAACATAGATTAAACGCCTTCTTGGAAACAAAACAAAACAAAACAAAAAAAACCCAAAAACGCATCTTTGTTCCTGGGCACCTCCTCCAAGGACTTAGGCATATACTGTGTGTTTAAAGAACACCCATTCCAGGGTGGGGCTGTAGCTCAGTGGCTGAGCATTTGCCTAGCATGTGTGAGGCCCTGGGTTCAATCCTCAGCACCACATAAAATTAAACAAGGGCATACTGTTCACCCACCACTACAAAAAAATTGAAAAAAAAGAATACCCATTCCCCCTACCTTAGTCCACCCCATTGATTTTTCAGCAATCACAAATCTATCCTTAAACCCATTAACTTCTGTTTGGGGCTGGGATCATTCACAGCAGCTGAAAAGGAAGAGAACCCTCAGTCCAATGAGCCCCTGTGCCTAAAGAGGTCTCCCCTAACACTCCTCCTAGTATATCACGTATTGCTTGCCCCAAGGCCTAGCCTCCAGGAGGCAGACTAGGCTGATCATGAGCAAGGGTATACTTGTCTGATTCCCATAGCACCTGTCACCTCTTCCCTCTCACTGTTTTTGCAGTCTTCCCCTACACTAGATCTGAATCTTAGTCTTGCTTACTATTTGTATGAGCATATGTTTCGTGTTCATCTCGCCTATTCGACAGTAGGCTGCAGGGAGGGCAAAGTACATGTCTTTTTACCCTTTTAACTCTGCTGCTTGGCACAGAGTAGGCATGCAATAGCAATACATATTTATTGAATAAATCAGATGAAATTATTATGCCCTTTAAGCCTTGATGTTTTTGGTCCCCCTTGAAATGGGGAAAATATTAACTACTTCCTAAGACTTTTTGAGGGACTAAAATATTATAATGTACAGTGACATAAAACAGATGCTCAACAAGTGTAGGAACCTTACAATGTTGGTGGAGGGACAAAATATGACGACATGTAGAAATGACCAGCATAGTGCCTGGCACAGAGAAGGCCCTCAAGAGATGTCCATGCCCTTCCACATCTTCACCACAGCCTGCAGTGAGAGCTGCAGGGGACCAATTGGGAAGAAACCCCCTCCCAACTGCCTCCTAGAACTGGGGCCTGTGCCCTCTGGTAGCCTCTCTCGGCAGCCCTAAGTGGGTGGACACTTTGTAATCCCCAAGGCACAGTCTTCAGCCCCTGCCCAGCCTTTCCTGCTAATTAGATGAGTAACGGTGTTTACTGTCTCTGGCTGGGCAGCTGACGGATGGTCGAGGCTGCAGATCATTAACCTTTCCTGGGTTCCCAAATGTTCTCATTAAGGAGCCCTGTCCTATGTCTTTTTCCAGCCCCGAGCTGAGGGCTGTGGGGCTGGCTGGCACAGGGAGCAAATGCTGGATGGAATGTGACTAGGCAGAGTTCGCTGCCATAGCCTCAGGATTGTTTCTGCTTTGCCTGCCACTAACTCCTTTAGAAAGCTGCCTCCTCCCAGAGCTGGTCACTTGGGAACCCCCCACCAAGGATATACTGACTTTCTTGCCTATTTCACCAGGATGTGAGGTTAGATTTAGGACTTGTGGTGCTGCTGGAAAGACTCAACTCTAGGGTGGAGGTGATGGAGCATCAGGACAATTGAAGCTTACCCTGATTCTGCCTCTAATTTGCTTTGTGACTTTGGGCAGACTACCTTGCCTCACTCTGACCTGTTCTTCTACCTTTACAATGAGCCTCTTTGCTCTTTAATTACTCTTCCTGCTCTTCAGATATGTTTCAGGGGCTGGAGTGGTGGCAGATTACCATTCAAAAGAACTCAAGAGATGGTACTCACAAATGGAGACTCTACACCAGTCCACCAACTAGTCTAGCTGCTATCTAAGAACTCTTTACTCCTTCAATGATTCTCAGAAGGGCCCCAGCAGGATTCCCTGGACTTGGAGACATACTCTAGTGCATGATGAGAATGAATGAATGAATTCCTTAAGCACTCAGGGTAGACACATTCTTCCAGATTTTGCATCTGACTATATGTAATAGTCTGAATTGCTTAACCTTTCTGGGCCTTAGTTTAACTTTATAATAAAATTAACAAGCAGAATGCTTTGGGATCTTAAATGAAACAATGAATGGAAAACTCCCAGCTCAGGACTTGAATTTTCCCAAATGGAATTGGGCTTTGCCCCATTTTATCTTGATCAAGTCATCTCCTCACTGAAATTGAAGAGGACAATGTTTTTATTTTTATTTTTATTTTTTTAGGTACTGGAGATTTAACCCAGAGGTGCTTTACCACTGAGGTACTTCTCCAATCCTTTCTGTTTTCTGTTTTGACACAGGGTCTCATTAAGTTGCTTAGGGTCTTGCTAAATTGCTGAGGCTAGCCTTGAACTTGCTATCTTCCTGTCTCAGCCTACCATGTTACTGGGATTATAGGTATGTGCCAGTGTGCCTGGCTTAAAGGGAAAAGTTTTAGAAAAGCTTCTCTCAATTTTCTCCCACCAATCAGAGGCTTGAACTTCCCACCAGAAGAAATATTCCTTGAGGGCCTATCCGATGTATTTTAGGTAGGTAAAGGCATCAGAAGGGAGTATGAAACAGTAAGCTAACACATTTGCAGGAAGAAGTTTAACTGATTAGCCTATTCGTACTCAGAGAGCAGCAATGGGATCCAAACCAGAGAAGTGGAAATGACCAAGAGGCATGGAAAGGCTGAAATATGGGACTTGAGGAGGAAATCCCAGAAGGCTCTTTCCCTCTCTCCCCGCTTACTTTATCCAGTACATCATGGAGTCCTGTCTGCTGCCATGAATAGCTTATTCGTCTTAAACTCAGCATATCCACAACCAAACTTAAACTGCCACCCTCAACCTATTCTTCCCTCAGTGCTTCTCATTACAGTGAATGCCACCATCTACCAAAAGTCCCAAGGTGGGTCACATCTTTCACTTTCTCTACCTAGAGCCCATAGAAAGTCTTCAAACTCAGTGTATTCCATATTCAAAATATGTCTCAAATCTGTCCAGTTCCCTCTTCACTCATAATGGCCAGGCTGTATTCCATGCCAACTGCATCAGAATCCAAGGAGGTGAGACTCAGGAATAAGTTTTTAAGTTTCCCAGGTGAGTTCAATATGCAGCCAAGCATGAGAACCATTGCTTTATGTATTAGCTAAAGTGATATTTTCATAGCATAAATCCTACTGTCACTTTCCCATCTAAAGCCCTTTATTGGATTCTCTTGTGCTTAGAATAAACTCCAAGTTCATCCCTTTAGCCTATAAGACCCTCAAAAACATGGTCCCTATTGATCTTTAGGACAAATTTTTCTTACACTTTAACCATATTAACTTTCTTCTGTATCTCCAGCACACCAAGTTCATTCCCATCTCAGACATTAACAGGCCTCATATTCCTAAGCTCAAAGACAAAATTTCATGTCCCTGTTCCATTCCAAGTAGAGAACTGCCTTATCTGCACAAGAGAACTGTGAACCAAGAAAGTAAAGAAGCTTGGATTTCCCTTGAGCTTATGTCCACCCTTTCTCCATCTAATGCCCCACTGGACCATTTGGGCTGATAATGTACAGTGTTTATACCATTTGTCAATCATTTGAGGGCCCACTGATAGCAGAGATGAGAATGCCTAACAGTTTCACACATGGAATCTAAATGAAAATGCAAACTCAATCCACAATGAGATACTACTATACAAGCACATATACAATGGCCGATTGTTTTAAAAAAATGGACCCCAAAACAAGTGTTGGCAAGGATAAGGAGCCAGTAGAGCTCTCATACTCTGTTGATAGGGGTACAAATATCCCCAATCACTTTAGAAAATTGTTTGGCAGAATCTAGTGAAGAAATTCTAGTGAATTTTCACTAGAATCTAGTGAAAATTGTTTGGCAGAATCTAGTGTAATCATGTACACACATACATGATTCATCAATTGTTACGTATAGATGAGTGCATACATCCAAAAACTTGTAACATTCATAGCAGTAACATTAATAGTCCTTAAATAGAACTGAAATATCAATATATAAAATGTCATATTCATATAATAAAATGCTAAAAATACAGCAAAAAATAGAAAATGTACTGGGACACATCAACTTGACAGATATAGGATGAATAAAAGAAGGCATGTACAAAAGATCCCATTGAAGAACAAGCAAACCTGATCAATGCTGATAGAAGTCAGACTAGTGCATTCACCTGAGAACTTGGTACAAATTCAACATCTTGGGCCTAACCCAGATCTATTGAGTCAGATCTATGAAAGCGGAGCCTTGTCATCTGTACTTTAAAAGTTGTCCAGATGATTCTGTATAGTGGTTACCTCTTAGGAGGGTATTGACTTGGAAGGAATATGATACAGCCTTCTACGGCTGTAAAAATGTTACACAACATCTAAAATAGATGCTATAATATAAACAAATTCAGAAAGTAGTGGGGGGTGGGTTGGTGTGTGGAAATAAGAGGAACAGCTAGGGAAATTTGAAGTGGCAGGGTGAGGCATGGGAAAGGGTAGCCCCAACTGGTGCTAATGACACCTGCTAGGCCGGTGATTCACCATTATGGCTCAGCTGCCTCCTTGCTCTCCATCCTCCACCACCAAGCTTGGAGAATACCCCTATTTGCTCTCCCTATAGAATAATGCTTCGCTATGGCCCTTAGTCGCTGACCTATCTGCTTTTGAAAGTTTCTTCCCAATTAATAGAACTCTCATCTCCTTAATGGATTGAACCAATTTTGTTCCAAAAGCCATTTCATTTGGCTGTGGTTCTGGGTGGTGGTGGGGAGGGGGTAGTAAATGATCCAAGTTTGCCAGTGTCATCATTTTCCTGAACACTCCATCAGTACACTTTAAAAGTCTGTCAGGAAGAAGATGAAGCACCCAACTTGGTGCTATATCCAAAGCTGGTTGCCTGGCCCTGCTGACACTGGCCTGGAAGTTGTCCCAGGAAATTCACAGTACTCAACAGGTTAGCAGCTAATCAATATTGGCTTCTTGAGGACCTACAACTGTAAGAGGTTCAAACTTGAACCGTAGAGGGTTTTGGTGTATCCTTTTATTGTCTTTATGGGAAAACTGAAGTGCAGGACCACAGAGCAGGCTAGCAGCTCCCAGGCAGGATGCTTAGTAAATGTTCCAGCTATATCTATCTATATGTGTCTCCCCAAAGAGGATGCTATGGAAAAGTAAGTAGCTACAATTCCACCTCCTATCACTGCTCACTTTTTCAGCAGCAGTTATTTCTCAGAAAAATGGACTTATGATGGGAATATGCTTCCTTACTGCAAACCCACTTCATAGGACTGGGGATGTAGCTCAGTAGTAAAGCTCTTACCTACCATGTGTGAGGTTTTGGGTTCCATCCCCAGCACCAAGGGGAAAGAAAAAGGAAACCTACTTCATTCTCAGGAAAGTAACTTTCACCCAGAAGTTTAAGCATTAAAGATGCATACCTCAGGGAAGAGGCAGGGCCATGTGCAGGCTCTCCCTTCATCAGTACCTGGCCTTTTACTATGGACTGGAATATCCTGGATTTCATTCTCTGGTTTGTGCCTTGTGCTAAGCATCATAGTGCCTCCCTTGCCCTGGGAGACACAGGCTTCCTGCCTGAAGAACTTTGGTCTGATAAAGGACAAAGATCGGAGTGGTAGAACTATTACTGGACCTAAACAGACATGGATTCAGTCTCAGCTCTCCTTCCTAATCATGAGATATTGGCCAAATCAACTCTGAACCTAATGTCCCCCAACTATAAAATGGAGGTGGTAATATCCATTTTTGGAGTTGTATGGATAAAAATCACATCCATAGAGTGTACACAGTGCCAGGTATATGGTAAGAACTCACTAAGTGGTATCTGCTATTTTTATTAGCTGAGTAAGATTGAGTCCTTTCAGCTCCGGAGCCATCAGCTTCCTTATCATATTTCAAATGGAGAAAATATCCACTTGATAGAGTTGTTATGATGATTAAATGAGGTTATGTTTCTAATACCTTGCACAATGCTAGTGAATGGTAGACACTCAACACCTATTTGTTGAATTTGAATAGAGACCAGAGAGAAGATATGCCAAGGTAGAAGTTGGGCAGAGAAGGCCTGAGAGTAGCTGGTTTCCCCCAAAGCAGGGGTCTCCACATTCAATTAAAAGAGCTGGCAATTGCAGCGCCATCAGCACCAGGTGATTTATCTTAAAGACAGGAAGCTGATCAGAGCTTGCTATGAGATTTTATCTGGTAACACCAGTGTGTTCAACATTAGTTCCTGTCACCTGGGTTTTCTATGTTTATGCTCCCTAGGGGACCATGACAGGGTTTGTTTTGAACTCACTGGAGAAACAGGAAAAGGAGAGTCCAGGGTCCAGTCCAGCTACCACTAGATATCTTGATTCTATTTCTTGGACTATGGAGGCCTAGTCAGACTACTGCTGGGGAATGGGGAGCATTCAGACCACTGGGATAAGTAGACATATCCTTAAACAATGTTCAGAGAATAAGTGATGGACGTGAGTCATTGATAAGTGCAGTGGGAGCCTAAGAGGACACCAAAATGTCCTCTGAGGAGAGACAGGAATGTCTTCTTCAAGGGGAGTACATTTGAGTCTGGCTTTAGATGTAAGAGTAGAGGACACAAACAGCATGTGTAAAGGCATAGAGAAGTGAAATATTATGGCATGCTTGTGGAAGGGTCTGAACAAGTCCCAACATGTGAGGAGTGATGTAGGATAGGAAAAGTGAGGTGAATTTCCTTGCACGAAATAAGAAGAATGGACCTGACCTTTAAGAAAATGAAGAGTCTTGGAAAAAAGTTTTAAGCTGGGACAAAATCCTCTGATCAGATCCATATTTTAGGAAGTTTATCTGGGCACACTGTGGAGAAGGAGTCACAGAGGGGAGAGGTAGGCCTAGAAACCAGTTAAGAAGCTACATGTTAGTCTGAATGAAAAATGTTGAGGGTCTGTACTAAAGGAGAAAAAAAAAATGTGGGGCCACAGAGATGGAGAAGAGGAACTAGAGTTTGATGGTTAGTTGAACTTAGGGGTTGAAGGAAAGTAGGGGGACTGAGGATGACTCAAGTTTATAGTTTAAGAAACTGGGTTAATGGTGATGCCATTAACTGATAAGGAAAATAGGGTGAGAAAGTTATAGCAAGTTTGAGGTACATGAAAGATATCTAGGTGGAAATGACAAAGGCTATTATCAATGTCTCAAGCATGGTACAATTTCTTTTCAAAGTTCATCCTTAAAACAACCCTTTGAGGTACACACTATCATTATTTCCATTCTATAGAAAAAACTAAGGTTGGTTGACATGCCAAGTCTAGTCTATTTCCAGATTTCTAGTATACACTTTACCACTCTGCCAAGAGACAAAGACTAAAGAATAGTTTCTACGGCAGAGGTCCTGTATACAAGTTGTGAGGTACCTATCACTTTTCCACAAATGGCCACACAGAATATAAATTTGTGCTGTGGCAATTTCCAAAGTCATTTCCTATTATTCCACTGAAAACATCTTCTCAGAGCCAATCTGAGGAAAGGTGCCTCCAGCCTGGGAGGCTCTAGACCACTTGGCTGTTAACAGAAGACCCTCAAGTACCCTTCCACTTGACCAACATTTAGAGACTTTCATAAATGCCATACCTCTTCTCACCTAAGCCCATACCCATTTCAAGTGGCTATTTTCTTAGTAATAATGGTCAGGCATCATTACCATTTAAAAGTAATAATGGTCAGGCATTATTACCATTTAAAAAGAAGCATGCAAGTGTTGGGGTCCTATCAGTACTCAGAGAAGATATCAGGGAAGACTTTTTAGAATTGCAGTGTTTTTGCCTGTTTCCTTTTTCCTCGTCTTGGATACCTTTCCATGCAAGAGACAGCCCTTCAACGATTACCCCCTGAATGGTCTTTCTTGGTTTTATTCCTTATTTGCCTCCTATCGACCACTTCCATCCTCAGGGGCTTTTCAGAGTCACTCTAAGACCTCTGTGGTTTTAATTAACCAAGTGGTTTGGTGTCATCAGTCTCCTTCCATCAATTTATTAGTCATTTCCTTCTTGGGCTCATTAATGAACATACTTAATGACACTGTTTCCAGTCCCAAGTCTCCAGGGCCCTCTCCATTCCTCCCCACAATGCCTTTCTTCTTGCAAGGAACTCCTGGATTTTCATATTATGACCCCTTTCTTCTGTACCAGTTTCAAATTCATAAGTAGGAACCTTCTCCAGGGTTGGAGAGGAGTCCCTGGGCCTATGTTGTGGGTGTGGGGATGCTTATGCTTTGTAAGAGATGGGGAAAGAGGTGCTTCTCCCTTGGAACTTCCAGAAGGAACCAACCATGCAGATGCCTTGATTGCAAACTTCTGGCCTTGTGAGCTGTGAGAATAAATTTGTTGTTTTAAACCACGCAGTTGCTGGTGATGTGTTACACCAGCCTAGGAAAGTAATGTTGACTTCAAGAGCTAAGACTTGAACGTAAACAATCAGGCTCCTGAGACTATCCCCTTAACTCCTTCCCTCTACTTTCTCCAAAACCTGGGTAGAGAAGGTGGTTGGGGGATATCTGCCAGGGAGGATGGAAGAGTAATGCCTGTGGTGACCCCAGATGAATAGTGACCTGGTCATGTCTGAGCCTCAATTTTCTCATCTTTATAATTAGAAATTTGGGCTAGATCATCTTTAATGTCCCTTCTAGATGTGAGTCAGATTCGTTTTGGGGGCCCAGAGGGGACAGTGAAAGTTGTGCATGAAAGGATAAAGACTGTATTGTATGTGATTGACTTTAAAGGTCTGGATAAAATTCCTATCATGGAAGTTTTAAAATTATCTTTCCCTCTTGTTCCCTTCACATCTGTTTCTCTCAGGTTCCTTCTCCCCCAACAAGCATACACCCCCCACACACATAGGCCCAGGGACTCCTCTTCAGCCCTAAGTACTTTCCTATTTATGAATTTCAAACCTCATACAAAAGAGAGGGGTAAGGGTGTTAGTTGTCCAACAGTTCCTGGCAAGGAGAAAGGCATTGTGGGTAGGGCCCTCGGGACTTGCAGCTAGAAAGTGTTATTATGTTCATTAATAAGCCCAAGAAGGAAATAACTAATTGATAGAAGGAAACTCAGCTTCTAATGATTGCCTGCAGTCCTTGGTGCTCCTTCCTGCATAGACATG
Organism: Glaucomys volans; assembly: GCA_020662805.1. Taxonomy (NCBI): domain Eukaryota; kingdom Metazoa; phylum Chordata; class Mammalia; order Rodentia; family Sciuridae; genus Glaucomys; species Glaucomys volans. The sequence continues at coordinate 58,111 of JAJEJO010053528.1, forward strand.
ACTCCAATCTGGTCCCCTGTCTTCACATCACCTGTTTGTATCCTCTCTTCTTATAAAGGGCACCAGTCACTAGACTTAGGGCTCATTCTAAACCCAGGCCAATTTATATCCAAGATCCATAACTAATTATATCTGCAAAGACTAATTTCTAAATAAGGTCACATTCTGAGGTGCTGGGTGGACATGCATTTTGGGGAATACTATTCAATTTAATACATTCGTGAAACCTCTGAGCCTTAGTTTCCTCGTTTGTTTAGTGAGGATATTAATATTCCTAATATCATGAGGTTTTGAAGGTTAAACAAATTAGCAGATGGTAAAGCTCTCAGAACAGTACCTGTATATAATAAGCCCCATATTAGTATTTTAGTCCCATTAATCCTGAGCTCCACACAGAATTTTTCCCATTTCTCTTCCTTTTCTTAATTGTATCTTAGACTGATAAATGTTTGGCACATAAGAGGAACTCAGTAAATATTTGTGAAATGAATGCATGGGTGTTCTGAAATCACACCCAAAAGAAGCTTATGATGGAACCCTAGGACCCATCCACACATTCTTCCAGCCAGAGAAGCTAGAATTCATCCAACTCCTCAAAGAAACAACTGAGGTAGCATGGAGGTATTGGAACATGCAATATCAAGACTTAGCAACATTGGTGAGGGGCATGCCTAGGCCACAGACAGCACTTGTGGTGATCATAGATTTGGGGTACTGAAATCACTTCTGTGGGTATAGATAACACCCATTGGGATGGGAGGAAAGAGGGAGGGGGAAGGAGCAAGGCAGGCAGGCACCAGCTGCTGGCTGACCCGGTCAGTCAGTACTAGCAAGTCTCTAAATACATCCCCCAAAAGGGCGCTGGTGACATTGCTAGCAGGGCTAAAACAGTCATGAAGTTTCATATGGGCCGTCTCTTCAATTGGATATTGTCGCCCAAAGGATGCCCTTACTAGGAAAAGTGCCTGGCAGGGGCTGAGCCAGCTGCCCAGCTGTCTTGCACGGCTCAGTTACCTTTCACTCCCTCCCCACTGGGCAGGGATTTGCTCCTGGAGTTGGGTGGAAGTGGCTTGTGTGTGTGTGTGTGTGTGTGTGTGTGTGTGTGTTCGTACATACTGCATACATGTACCTGTTTGGGTAGGGGTTGCTCTCCAGGGTAGGAGCATGTAATCTAAGCCTGCCTTTCAAGGCCAAGTCCACCAGGAGAGCAGACATCCAAAATTAGCACACTGACCTGAAGCCTTAGCCTGAATACAAAAGGGTGCACATAACAGGTGCCTGGCCAGGGTAGATACTGAGAGGAGGTCAGGCATCATAGATCCCCAAACTTGGTCACCATTAGTGGGAATTCATGCTCATGGGGTCATCTCCCAGTATCCTTCTCAGGATGGTACACTGAGAGACAATACTTGGAATCTGGAGCTCAGTGTGTGACTTGAGCTGGTGGCCAGGGTATGGACTCAAAAATAGCAAACATTTATTGAGCATGTACCAGGTGCCAGGCACCGTGTGAAACTCTTTACAAACACTGACCTATTAATTTGTTCTTCCGAATCCTCCTCGGGTAGTTAATAGTATCCCTTCTTTCTAGAGAACAATCTGAGGATCAGAGGGCACGCAGCTAGGAAATAACAATCAGAATCTAAGCAGATTGAATCCAGAATCTATTCCTTTAACCAGTATACTTCCACTGTACTTTAACTACTTTACTTCCTTCAGAATAGGGCTCACTCAAAGGTAGGGTACAAGGCTCCTGCTGCAGCCAACGTTAGGAGTTTTGTCTTTAGATAAATTTGGGGGTCTGTCTGTGGTCTCATATCCTGCCTCGGTCTCAGTTTTGATGGATCGCTGCAGCAGAAACGCAAGGATTCTATGTGAGGTAGCGCCGCCTTGTGGATAGAGAGGTATTAGCAAGTAAATAAAGGATTTTAAAAGAGACGGTTTTCTTTCTGGATTCTGAATGCTTGGTTGAACAAGGCTGTTTGTTGGGTCCTCGTCCCAGAAGGACTAGATGATAAAAGGACAGAATTATAAGAGTGCTGCCAAAAGGGCCTTAAAATGAACCAAAATTAAGATAAGGATCTGGGGCATCTAATGTGCTTTAAAACCAATGATGCCAAGAGATTTGAGGGAAGAAATCAAGAGATCAGGCTCCATTTCTTAGGGAAATTGAAAAAACACGTCAGGGAAAGCATGGCCAGGGAACCTCCAGGTCCCACCTGTTACAATAATATTCATATGCTATTGTATAGTAATCAGTAACTCCTTAATAATGTCAGATAGTACTAATAGTAATAGCTCTAATGGAATTCCTACTGTGTCAGGGTTTTGATATATGTCATCTTCACAACCAGCGTAATATATATTATGCATAATATAGATTATTTTTACTTTACAATTGAGGAAATTGACCTCATAATTCTGACTGCCTATGTTTGTATTCTACCTCTGAATTTGCCAGCTGTATAACCCTAAATCATTTCTCTCTCAGAACCTTTGTTTCCTCATCTTCAAAAATCAGAATAAGGACTGGGGCTGTAGCTCAGTGGTAGAGAGCTTACCTCGCACATGTGAGGCACTGGGTTTGATCCTCAGCACCACGTAAAAAAAATAAAGATATTGTGTCCATCCACAACTAAAAGAAATATTTAGAAAAAATCAGAACAAAGCACCAACTTTATAGGACTCCATTAGAATTAAGTTATAATCCTTAATCCACATAAGTCTCTTAGACAGTGCTGACAGGTAGTTAGTACCAAATAAATATTAGTTATTTTTATCTATAAGACAAAGAGTCCCAAATCTGAGTTCTGAACCACATTCACCTGTCTTCTTGGTATTTCCAGTTGGAGATTTCAAAGATATCTCAAACTCGATATATCCAGAAGCCAAACTCATAGCCACCCTGCATCCCAAACTAGTTTTCTTGCAATTATCTTCATGAAAACTTCAAACAAGCCCCATCCTGAGTTTTTATTGCTTTTCCTTCTGGCTCAGTCCCCATAGCCCATCCGTCATCAAGTCCAATAGTAATGAATGTAAGTAGTTGAGCATCATGGTTGAGATCAGAGGCTTTGGACTTTAAAATCCTAGTTCTGTCAAATTATATTGTTGCATTGTGTGCATGTACAGATATGCAACGATAAATCCTACCATTACATACAACTATAATGCACCAATAAAAAATGGAATAAAATCCTAGTTCTTCCACTTATTAGCTGTGTAGCCAGTCCCTCTGTTTCCTCATCTGTACAGTAGTGACAATGTTGGCATCTATCTCATAAGATTATTGTGAAGATTAAATAAAGTCATGTATATAAATGCCTTAGAATGGTTCCTAGTGTATGGAAAACCCTCAGTATCTATTAGGTGCTTTTTTATTAATATGAGTTTATTTTTTTATTTCGATAGCTATAGCTTTGGCTTCATTACTGTGCTCTCCTTCCAAGTGTTTACTTCTGTCGGAAGCAGAACTACAGGAAATGAGTGTATGAAATGCTAGTGGTGAAATCTGGACGACAGAGCCACAGACGACCTTAAACAGAACAGCACAGATGGCTCAGACCCTCATCTGTATTGCATATTTTTTTAGAGGCAGGTTGGTGCTGACCTGGAACATGGCAAAACCTGGCATTTACAGGAGAACGAAGCCACACCAGATGAAAGCTAGACACATTTGTTCAATCACTAAAGCCATATTGGCTGAACCCCTACTATGTGCTAGACACACAGATCAGAACTCATGGTATTTGGGGACTGGAACAGAACTGTGGAAGTCAAGTCAAGTCAACTCCCTTAAACTAATTTAAGCTCATCACTAAATGTTGTTCAGTATCAATTCCCCCATCTTTGCAATGGGACAGTTGCTAGACAAATCTCTCCATTAAAAATGCTCACTTAGCTGTTCCAGAAATTCTTTCTTAAGGAGTAGATAAGAACCCTAGATCTGGAGTCACATAGGCCAAGGGGCAAATCCCAGATTTACCACTTCAGTAGCTATGAAACCTTTTTTTTTCAACCTCCCTGGACCTCTGTTACGTCATTTGTACCACAGAGTTAATAATAGCATGTACTTCATAGGCTTGTGGAGGAGTAAAAGATCCATATAAAGCAATGAACACTGTATAGCACAGAGTAAGAGCTTAATTCCCATTGGCCATTATTCTTAACCTACAAGTATACAGAAATAGTCTGAGAAGGAATGGAAAAGACCCTGAGAATGTTCTTATGTTGAAAACATTGAAGGATGTTCACAAAGGAAAATATTGTGTAATGTATAAAACCTCTGATCACAGCCCAGGTTGATCACACAATACCCACCTGAGTCATATCAGGGCTCTCAGTGTGGAAGACTAGGCTAACCTAGGCATTTGAAATAATGAAATTAGAGCCCAAGGTTTGAATGCCAATTTGGTATTCCAAGGCCAGCTTTCTTTCTAGAAATGACAGTTGCAGAGTACATATGCTCTCATTAGGGAGGAAGTGACCATAGGTTGGGGTCTCATGGGCCATAACACTAGAGTCTTCATATCTCTGATCGTGGGACAAAAATAGCATGCTTTTTCATTACGTTCTGTCATCATTGATATTGTTTGTGGGGAGGCAGTGTAGGGTAATTGCTGTGAGTGTGTATAGAACCAGAGTTCTTGGTTCAAATTTGAGCTGCCATATTTGTGTGACCTTGGCTAAGTTACTTATCTTCTGAGCCTCCATTTCATCATTTCTCAAATAGCAATAATTTCTCTGAAGATTTCACTGATGATAAATGAGATCACATTATGATCATATATATTCAAGTAGTCTAGTCTGATTCCTGGTACTTAGTAAGCTGATGGCTCCATCAGATGATGCATCAAGGAGGTGGAGGCTAACAAATCCTCCTGACCCCAAATTCTCTCAACAGTGCCACATCTCAACTGGGACTAACCTGAGTAAAGACTGGTTGAGTGGCAGCTGATTGCTGGGTATAGAGCTTGGACAGTCACTAAGGAGAAAGGGACCCAAAGGAAAGGTAAAGAGGTCCTAAGAACTTCACCCATCTCTCAATTGTACCTACAGATGCCCTGAGCCCTGGTAGGAGGATTGGAACAGACCCTGTGCTAGGTAAAGGTTGTGGGTGCCCACCTGCCAAGCTCATCACTTACACAATTATGAGAGGGTGTGATAACATGCAATATTTCCCTTTACATGTGCAGAGATTTTTAAATTGTCTTTGCGCTATTAATTTTTATTGCTCATTCTCACACCCAGTGACTCAGCCAAGGCACACAAATCTGGTATGTTCAATCTCATTCCCACAAAATTCTTTCCTCAGAACTGTACTGTGCTGTCCCTTCACTCTGGCTCAGGTGGGACCCAAATGGGCAGAATTTTTTTCGATAAGTATTTTTTCAATATATCTGGGATCCTGCATGACACAGTGGAAAGAGAATAGCCTGCATGGCCAGAGACTTCTAAGTCTGAACCTCAGTTTTACTGTGTGATGTTGACAAAATTGCTTAATCTGAGCTTGTTTCTTCTTCATCTTTAAAGTACATATGCTCACCTCAACTTCTGGGAGATGGAAATAGTATGGTATGTGTTAATAGGCTATTGTTAGAGACTATCCTTTCCAAGTGTAGAATTGTTAGCATGGTGATGGAGAATGAAGAGAAGGTAGTAGCCTCAAGGGAAAAGGGTACTAAAAGGAGATGTAAGATGATTAGGTCAGGTTCATTAATATTCTCATCTCACATACCTTTCTTTGAAGGGAGAACATTTAGATTTTTTAAAATTTTGAAATGTGAAATGTATTATTAACTAAAGTGACCATGATGTGCAGTAGACCTAGAATTTACTCCTCACTCAGTTTGTATCTTTTGCCCCTGGTAACCAGCCTTCTACTGTTTTTAGACATTTGGCTTATTTTTAGATTCTACGTATATGACAACATGTGATATTGGTCTGTGCCTGGATTATTTCACTTAGGTTGATTCATGTTGTTCTAAATGACAGTTTCCTTTTAAGGCTGAATAATATTCCATTGTGTATGGATACTATGTTTTCCACATCCATTCATCTTATCAGTGGTCATTTAAGTCACCTCCACATTGTAAATTAATCATTCTGCAATATATAATATCTACCATAGCATCACATTATACTCCTGAAATTGACCAAATTGTGTTATGTGCATGTACAAATAATGTAACAGATCCCACTATTGTGTAATTATAATTACCAATTTCAGAGAAATGAGGTGGAGGTATATATGAATAAAGGGGCACTGAGGGTGGTGTACCATCCAGTAGCTTCTAGGTTCTGTGAGTGAATGAGGCCAAAACTGAGTATGGTAAGTGGGGGTGGGCAAGAGCCTGGAGGAATCTGAGGTGGTCAGTCTTCAGTGCCAATTTTCAGAGTTGATTGTGTATGGCTGTTGGCCCATTCCAATGGCCTCATTTCCCACAGCTTTGCAAAATACCTTCTATTCCAGAAAACCCTCGTGGGTTAGATACAAGATTATCCACGACAGACATTGCCTGTACTTGTCTTGAGATTGTTTTGCACCACCATGTCCTGAAAGTGACTTTGGTACCTCCCAGAGCTCTTCCATCTACCTTGTATGCTGTGGCTTGCCACCAATATTTACTGTCCTAATTCCTATAAATGTAGTAACCCATTAGCAGGTCTGTTCGGATTGGAAGATTCCTGAAGACAGGATCAGACTGGTGTAGTTCCCTCCTTGCAGAAGGCAGAGCACAGACTGGGCTGAAAGCATTCTCTTCTGCTTGAGGCAATAGCAGCCCAGAAGACCCTCCTTTTCCTGTACTTAACTTTTCTGTAAATTTCACTGTCTTTTCACTTTTCCTATCACCTATTTCTCTTTAATCTTTTCTTCCCCCTTCCACTTCCTCTTCTTTGATTCTTTTTTGGTATTTCTCCATCTCTCAAAATTGTGTCTTCCTGTGTCTCTGTCTAAGCAAATACATATAAATGCACCCACATCTCTATAAATAACTTTCTCCGCCTTTCAGTCTGTTTTGTTTTCTGTGTCTCTCTCCCTTTGCTCTCTTCCACTGATTCTTCTTTACCTTGATAGAAGAGTTTTCTCAGGATTTCTAGAACTCTATGGAATTCCCTCTCAGCAGGTGAAATCTAAGAAAGTGTTCTGTTGGTGAGGGGCAGTGGCTGAGGACAAGGAAGATGTATTGCTGTTGTAAGAGAAAGAAGGAGCTATTCTTCCTTTTGTCTATAAATGGCCCAAAATGTGTCCTTTGGAAATAACCCTCCACTTCAACTCCCTGGCTTCAAACGAGGCCCTTACCATCTGTCACAGCCCCTCTGCCCTATTATTAACAGGGTGCCCTCCAGGTTACATTACAGTAAAAGAAACCTGGATGGGCATACATCACCATAGGCCATGGGGGCTGTGGCAGATGGTTTAGGGGTGGGAGGAGGTTACTAGGGACAAGGGAGAATATATTTCCATACATTTGTCACCAGGATCCTTTCTCCTTGTCAACTGTTCACATGAACATACTTAGAAATGACCCCCAAGGACTCTTGGTTGTCAGGGACACAATGTTTGAATCAACCTTCTCCAGGCCACAAATGCTCCATTATGTCACACTAAACCACCGACCTCATCCTCACCCCCTGACCCAGGCACTTGGCTTATAGAGAGGCTCAAGCTTCAGTCAGGAGGCATGCCATGTGACCTTTCTGAGCACTTCCAATGTTAGACTTCTCTGATCATATGCTATGTTTAGGTGCCACACCTGTTCTGCAGCACGGTCCTACCTCCTCCTCAACAGCACTGGGGTGGTGGTGTGAAAAGAACCCTGAATTTGAAGCCAGAAGCCTTGGTTTGGGGTTCCAACTCCCACAGTTTCCAGTGGTTTTAGGAAGCATTTCTCAGTTGAGTAGCCCCTTTAAAATATCTGTATGCACATACATATATCCATCCCAGGTGACTCATTTTCATTACATTGTTAAGCTACATAAAGAAAATAAACTGCAAACTTCTTCCACTGGTGGCTGATATACAATTATAAAGCTGAAACAAACTTCCAAATGAAGTGTAAACAAAACTCCAAAACCAATAAAAATCAAATGAACAACACTTATTTTAACAAGGTGGATGATGTTGTTTTTCTAAAATTAAATTGCTGTTCAGATCGTGACTGCGGAGCCGACTGGGATGCAGGTTCTTTGGAGTTCGTCATGCTGTATTACTGTGAGCCAGGCGATGACTCAGCTCTCGCACCACTTTTTTTCCCCATCAGATCTACTGTTAAACTGTCATTCTTACGGCCCTCAGGGACATCATTTGGCCTTCACTGGGACTAAGCCATCATTTATGTATTAAGTCCTCCTCTGTTCTTTTCTCATTAGTCCTTGACAATGCAAGCTGAACATTGTGAAGCTAATGAGTTCTTTTACACCAAATGTGGCAGAGATTGCTAGTTATCTATCCCACTATACACCCCCTTTCCTCCTTTTATGTCCAACTAAAAACTATATTCCATAGCCTTGTCTCCACACCACAAGGTTCAGGCTGTGAGATATAAGGGGAAATGTTATTTAGGATTGTGGGGAGATCTTCTAGAAGGGAAATGGGTTGGCCCCTTGGCCCTTTCTCCCATCTTACTGCCTATAATGAGCAAATATTAGCTTGAGCTACAGAACTGAAGCTGGACCACTAGGATGAAGCTTATCCCCAAAAGATGACACAGCAGAGAACTAGGAGTTAGGGTACCCAACAACTTCAAGGAACTATCACACCAAACCTGCACATCCTGTCTTCTAACTTCTTTGATGTGGTAGAGAATGAAACTTCTATGTTTAAACCACTGTCATTATGGATCTTCCTGTTACATACAGCCTGATATGACTAATATATGAAAGCAGATGTAAATTAGAGTCCAGAAATCCTATGATTGCCCTTAGGTATGATATGCCATCCAGATGATGATACAGAATAGGCTTATATCACTCAGTATAGATTTCAACTGCAATAACTCATTGTGCAGCCATTATGGAAAGTATAGAAATTCATAAAAAACAAAAATAGGAATATCATATGATCCACATCAAGCCCTCCTCTGGGTATATACACCTAATGAAAATGAAATCAGCACCTCAGAGTTATCCACCCTGCTATGTTCATGGCAGCATTATTCCCAGTAGGCAAGATATGAAAACAACCTAAGTGTCTATTGGAAGATGGATAAGTTATGAGATGAAGTGTGTGTATGCGTGTAAGTGTATAGATGTGTATTCCAGAGGAATATTATTCAGCCTTAAAAAAGGAGTCATGCCATATTGTTATATGGATGAAACTGGAGGGTGTTGTGCTAAGTGAAATAAACCAGAAACAAAGAAAAATACTTTATGATCTCCCTTATGTCTGGAACTTTTGAAACAAAAGATAGAAGCAGAGAGTAGAAGGGTGGTTGCCAGAGCAAGGGGGTGGGGAATAAGGAGATTTAGGTCAAAGGGTACAAAGTTGCAGTTATGCAGAATTTTTTATATATATAATTATATATACTTGTATTGCTAGAGATGAAATGTACAAGTAGTTTTAAAAAGCCTAGTTAATATTGTATTAGGTGGGTGCAATAGTGCATACCTATAATCCTAGCTACTTGGGAAGGTGAGGCAGCAGGTTCACAAATTCATAGCCAGTATTGGCAACTTAAGAGACCCTCCATCTCAGAAAGGGCTGGGACTTAGCTCAGTGGTAAAGTTCCCCTGGGTTTAATCCCCGGTAACAAAAAAATAATTTTGTATACTGAACATTTGCTAACAGTATGTTTTAGGTGCCCTTAGCAAAAAACAGTTAACTATGAGATAATAGATGCTAATATGCTTGGCTGTAGTAACCATTTCACTATAAAGGTATATATATAAAAAATCACAGTATATAGTAATAAAAACAGTTTATGAAATCTCAAGTTTAAAATCACAGAAAGCTGTCTACCCCCTAGGAATATTCCATACCCCCAAAGGTTATCTGAATAAACTTCCTTAGTAGATTCCTAGTTGTGATGAGGTTGAGACAGTGGTGTTGTATTGGAGATCCCCTGACTTTGAGCTTATGTGTCAAGTGGATTCCAAAGGACAGTCTAGATCAGGGTAAGTGGGAAGCCAAGGCAGCACTGGGGGATAAAGGCAGACACTAGTCCCACCTTCCTAAACATTCTCCAGTCCTTTCTCAGTCCCAGCACCTTTATTCCTTACCTCACACAGCCAAACGAGACTACCCTCTGATGGCATGAGAAGCCATAAGCCAAGAGAGTTACTGTCATTGCTTCCTAGAACACCAGGAGCATGGAGCAGGTGACAGGAAGGTTGGGGCCAAAGTGCTAGCCAGGAAGGGTCAGCTTTCTATCCCTCCGTGGGGCCCCAGCTGCTGCTGGACAAAGCCATGGCCCTGGAAACTTGACTCCTCTGACTGAAATCTCTGTGCTAATTTCAAATTTAGCCCTGGGCCTTGGGCCACTTCATAAACTGTTTCTTCATTTGTTCCTCTCCCCACCACCACCTCAGTCAGGGGCAGGGCCAAAATTTGGTAGAAGGGGGGTTATGAAATATGAACTTCAGTTTGGACTGCTCAACCTGTCTCCAAATAATAAATCTTAATCAAGTCGCTGGAGAGAATCCCTTTTCCCTTTGCCACAGTTCTCTCTCTGCTCTCCCTTTCCCTTTTCCACTCCTACCTTTTCTGCCATCTCAGAGTCCTTGTCCTTGGTCACCCCACCTTCCCTTCCCCTGCAGGCTTTTCTTGGCCCCACCTGGTGAAGTAGTGGAAAAAGCACGTGCTTGGGCTACAGAATGAAAGTTAATCCTGGATCTGCCATTAACTAGCTGTAAGATCCAGGGGAAGTCACTTAAATCCTGAGTCTGTTTCTACTCTTGGAAAATGAGAATAGTAATTCTCTTAACACTGCCATCATGATTGAATGGAATGAGACAAAATATGTCTCTGTTCCCAACACCTAGTAGGACCTTTCACTCAATACGTGTTACATATCCCCCACCAGTGGGCTACTCTCCAAACCTCTTCCATTGTTACTGGCCTTGATGAATGACACCTGCTTCCAGAATGAAAGCAAAGAATGGTTCCTGACTCATTCCTCTATCTTCCAAGTTCAATCCATCACTAAGTCCCATTAATTTTACTTTTGTGTCTGGGTCAGATACTGTCTCATAATATCATGTGCCTTGGTCACTGCTTTGAAAATTTGCAGGTTTACATTCATGGTGACCATTCATGCTAATCTCCCCTCTCATAGTGCCTAGCACAGTGCCTGCCATTCAATTAGGTGCTTAATATTGTTGAAAAATGAATGAGATAGAGGTTGGAATTATTTCCATTAACTCCTAAGCCAGCTGGGACTCAGAGGCTCAACAACTTGCCCAGAGTCACACATATTATGAGTAGCCCATCCAGGATTTGAATTAAGATTTTTCTGATCCCCTACCAGTTTTGTTGGGGTATAAGTGACAAATAAAATTCCATTATTTAAAGGTAAATTGCACAATGATGATTTGATATACATATGTTTTATGAAATTATTAATACAACCAAGTTGGCTAACCATCCATCACCTCACGTATTTTCTGTGTGCTGAGAACGTTTATGATCTCTTAGTAAATCAAGTGTACAATACAGTACTATAACTATAGTCATCATGATGCATTCGATCCCCAGAATTTATGCATATTATAACTAAAATTTCATGCCCTTTTTGCAGTAATAAAAATGGTATTATCAACAGGTTGAGAATGTGGTGTAGATATGAGATAGGCAGGAATAATATAAAGTAGCCTTTGTATTTTGCTTGCAGACTAGACCAAGTCTAACGCTTCCTTTTTTCTGGGTAGACTGCTGTCTGGGTCAGAATTCTCATTTGGTTGAGATGGGGTCTTTAGCCCATCTCATGTCTATGCTGCCTAGACCTGGGCATGGTATAGGTATGCATTCAGCCCTCCACATCCTTGAATTCAACTCATCCTAGGTTAGACTTTAAAAAATCATCTGTTTTAAACATGTATGAATTTATTTCTTGTAATTGAAATTACAAGAAATTGTAAACAATTACATTGCATTACACATTGTATGTAATCTGGACATAATTTAAAGTATATGGGGGGTCATATAGGAAAATACATTTTATAAAAGGAATGTATCTGTGGATTTTGGTACCTTCGGGGATCATGGCGGAAATTGCTCATGAATGCTGAGGGAAAATTGTACATGTGTAGAGGTGAAGGGACAGGAGCATTTACACTTGGTAAAAATGGAGCCTCCCTAAAGCCCGAAGGCCTTGGGTGTGGGAGTCAGCATCACATGGTAGACACAATTCCCCAAGCCTCCTGGTTCATTTCAGATAGAAAATGAGTGGTGAGATAGAATTGCATCTGGGGCAGAACCGTGGGAGCAGAGTAGGACTAAGAATTATATTCATTATGGAGTGCCAAGTATGAGTGAGGTACTGAACTAGATGCTGGTTTAATCTGCACACCAACCCAGATGAGGAACTCAAGTCCCAAGTGATTAAGTGACTTACTTGAGCTCACATAGGGGGCAGCAGAGCTAGGACTTGGACCTAGAACTCTTCAGAGTTCATGTTCTTTCCATTGTGCCACAATGTTGTATACTACAACCATAAAAAGCGTAAGAGAAATGTGAAGGAAAAAGTAACCAAAGCCCAGACCAGTTTTGCCCAGAAAAAACACCAAGCCTCAGGACACCATGCTGATGTTCCTAGACTCTCTTGCCAACTGCTCATAAATGGTTGACAAATGTCAAGATGGCCTATCATGTTCTAAGAGTCAACTACACTGGCCCAGTGCTCTATACCTATGCCATTCCCTCATTCACAGTAAGGTCTTGATGCCCTAGTGTCTAGTGTTAAGGACTACTCTGTTGGGACCCCCTTCTCTCCTGGCATCTTTAAGTCAGGAGATTAAAGGTTTAGAAGTCCACTCCCAGGAGTTCAGGGCCAACCATGGTAACAAAATAACCATACACCTGAAGTTTAACTCTTGGCTCTACCACATAACTATCAGATCTTAGACAAATAACTTCCTTTCTCTGATTCTGACATTGCTCATCTGTAAATGAAGATCATCATTCCTTATTTTGGGGGGCACTGAATAAATTGAGATAATGTGTGTAAGACATTCTTGCATGGTACCTAGTGCATGGCAGACTTGCAGTGTTGTAACTCATAACCAGCTGCACCCAGCATAACATCCTGTTTCAGTAGATCTTAATAGTTATTAATCAAATGTTAAAGGGTTCCATTTACTTATTCAGACATTTCACTGTAAATACAATTAACAATCTTATTGTGTTCAATTACAATCCCTAGTGAGCCTAATGATCAAACTTCTGAGTGATCAGACTCCTGAGAGCAGTCTACTGGTGACAAAAGACGGGTTTGGGAAGGCATGAATGCTTTCTAAAGATCTGCACCGTGGTAGACTAAGCAACACATTGAAGGCTATAAATGCTTTAAACACTTATTTTCAAATAGATAATATATTTAACATTACACATATATAGGGAAATTCCATGTTTTTTTTTTAAGAAAATGGTGCAGGGGAGGTATTAGGAAAAAAAATTGACCAGATTCTGTTGTGTTCATGTATAAAGATGCAACAGTGAATCCAACTATTATGTATAATTATAATGCACCAATTTTTTAAATGAAAAGAAAATGGCAGATATGAGACTATTGACCTTTCACCATCTGTCAGTATCAAAATTCATAAATTGAAAAGCTTGGTTTTCTCCTGATCACTGAATGCTTATTAGCACACATATTGATGAAGAGATCCATGACAACCTTATCATTTAACCTAGCAGAACATTAGTGAACACACTTGAGTGTTTTATGTTGATAGAAAATAACAAGTAGAACCCTAGAGGTTTACAGTGATCATAGCTAGACCTACAAGTTTTCCAGATGAGATGAGGAAACTCATGGGATGAAGGGTATGGTCAGTGTGACTATAAGTTAAAATGAATCCACAGAAAGACAAGTAAAACTGCAGCAGCTCAGGCGCCATTTACACATATTATGAAATGAGTGGAACCCTCTGGTGTTATGCTAAGTGGTGGTCCACTGCACAATGGCAGAGGAAAAGGGAAATCTTCTATGTAAACAGATAAGCTATGAATATAGAGTTCTTATGTGGGTTAACCAGGATCTTGACTGTCCAGGCAAGACCAGGAGTCTGCTTTGTGAGTAAAGTTATCTGCTTGGTATTATCTGGAGTAATTGGTCACCTCTGGTCAATGTTGCTAGTTCAGTGTTCCCAGGTGGGGCTATTGGTCCAGTCACTGAAGCTGTACCTCTAGATTTCTCTAGTACCTTTCCTACACTTGTATGTTGTTTATACAACTGGACATAGAACCTGAGAGTGGTCATAGTCATCTCTGGAGCAGAGAAAGCCTGGGGGTGGCTCCACCCTTCCATCAGGGCCTCAGGCTCTTTTGACCCTATCAATGTCCCTTTTGCCTGGCCCCTTAAAGGAACTGCCTCAACAGGAGGCAGGGAAATAGCCAGTTTAATAGAGGCCCAACCTATTTCTTCATGAACTTCTGGTGGGCCAGGCAAAAGGGCTCCTTCCCCCTCAATATAGCTTCTTCCCAAATTCCCTCTCACCACAATATGGTTGTCCTGCAATATGACTTCCATGGACCCAGTACCTGTCATCTTTGGCCTTCAGACCTTTGTATATGAAGGTCAGGTTAGGTTAGCCATGAGACAGCCACAACCATCTAGTCATGAGTGATCAAGGTTCTGGAGTCAGACACTCTGGTTTCTAGGTCCTTCTTTGCCACTTACCCAACTGTCACACTGGGAAAACTGTGTTAACTTCTGAGTCTTGATTTCCTTGTCTATAAAATGTGGTAAAAATTGTATCTACTTTTTCTAGAGTCATTGGTACTATCAGAAGCAAAAATCCATGTAAACCACAGAATAAGTTTGGGCAAGTTACTTAAGTTTCCTGCCTTGGTTTCCTCATCTTTAATATGGGAACAATAGTAGTGCCTATCTTACAGGGATGTTACAAGAATCAATTTAAAATTTGTAAAGCATTTAGAGCAGAGGTTGCCACAGAATGAGCTATGGAGGTATTTAAATAAGTAAAATGAGTTTCTTCACTCATTTCACAAATCAATGATCTGCTGTGTGCCAGGCTTTGTTATGGTCACAAGGGTTGCAGAAATGAACAAAATTGACAAGGTTTCCTGTTTCTGTGGAGCTGAGATTCTAGTGGGAGAAGACAAAAATCCAACAATGAAGACAAATATAAAGTAAGGATTTCCAGAAAGGAAATGAAACAAAGTGGTAGGAAAGAATAATGGGGAGAAAATGCAGAAGGTGTTGTTGCATAAGATGGTCAGGGAAGGCCTTTATAAGGTGGTGACATTTAAAATGAGACACCGTAGTACAAAGCAGCCAGATCTTGGGAGACAGCCTTCCAGGCAGAGGGAAGAGTAGTACAAAGATTCTGTGGTATGGTTGGAACAGACTAAGGGGAGAGAAAGTAGTAAGAGATGAGGGTAAAAAAAAGGAGATAGATGCCTGATTACATAGGACTCTCAGGTCCATGTAAAGGAGTTTAAGTTTTATTAAAATAGGGAGCCAATTTTATAGACCAACTGTTTTGTTTTCTTGGTGCATTATAGTTATAATGGGATTCCTTGTGCTGTATTTGTACATGCACATGATTTGTTCAATCTCCTACCTTCCCTTTTCCTCTCCTTCCTTCCCTGATCCACTTGTACTACTCTACTGATCTCCTTTCTATTATGATTATTTTAGTTAGTGCATTCTAGTTCCATGTAAAGTGAGATCTGTTGTGGTATATTCATACATGGAATAGCCTAATTTCGACCATTCATTTTATAAATGTGGAAACAGAGGCCCACTAAGGGGAATCAATTGTCAAAAAAAAAAAAAATCACACCAAGAATTGATAGCAAAGCTGGGATTAGGAACAAGCTTCCTTCCCAGCATTACATTTTTCATCCTGGCCATATTATATTCTATGCAGATGTCTAATAACATTACATACTGACTGAATGTATATAATGTAATGAAACTGATTACCAGAAAATGTGTTTTAGGTCATTTATTCAGTAGGCCCTACTGTGCACATGCTAGTGATCAGCCCCATGCCAGACATTGGCAATGACTAAGCACCACACAGGGGCACTGGAAGCCAGCAGACCCAACCCTTCTAGCCTCCTTGGAAGGCACAGTAATTATTGCTATACGAGAATTGCTATACGAGCAGAAAATACTATCTCAGATCCCCAAATCCAGCATTAGCCAAAGTAAGAGCAGCCTGTTCTTTCAGGTCACTGCAGCTGCTTCCTTGCTGGCTAGAGGAAAGCAATCTCCATCAGTTGAATCAAGCTCATCCAGGATTTTCTCCCATTCTCTTCCCTGGGTTTAAATCTGATATTTTCCAAAAAATTCTAAAATTTAAGACAAAGAAAATAAATTTAAAATGCATGAGGGGGCAAATACTTTGATTTACAAAATGTTATTTCACATGTCTTCTAATTAAATGATATACTTTCTTTGTAAACTATTATAAGATCATACAGACATTTAAAATCACTTATAATACCACAATAGAGATAATCATTATTAACCTTGTAAATTTTCCTTTTCCAATATATAGGAAAACATAAGATTATATTGTATATACAAATGTGTATCTTGTTTACATTACCTAAAATTATGATTTTCCCAAGTATTCTCAAAAGGATTATCTCACCAATTGCTATGTAATATGCCAATAGAAATATAAACCACAATCTATATGACTCAAACCCTGGTGCAGCAGTTCCCAGAAGTGTGACAATATTAACATTTGGTTTTAAAAAAACTACTCATGATCAAAGGACTTTGCAAAAAGTGGTTCTAACATACATACCTGTTTGTTTTTAACACAACTGATCTCAGCCTTTATACCAATGTGTGATTGTACTCTCCAAGGGAATATGGTATGCAGCATTTTCAGTTTTTATCTGCAGAGCATCTCACTGGACTGATGTGCTGTAGAACAAATGTAGTGAGATACTGCCCCAGTGTGGCCATGTAGGAGGATGTCGCAGAATTTGACTCCAGAAATCATTCTATGATAAAGCATACTTGCATAAACATCTATGCATTCAGCTGAGTTTTCTTAGAAAAGATTCAAAGAAGTTACTGGGAAAAAAATAAAGTTTATATTCTACCCTAGCTAGCTTTTCTTCAGAATCCATAGGTTCCATCCCATAAGCAACCCCAAGAAAAATAATTTCAGTCCAGCTGAGCTTCATTCCACCCAGATCAAACTTACCTTCTTGCAGTAGAGGTCTTTTTAAACACATTTTAAAATTTTAGAACTGCTTTAGTTAAAACCTTGGGAGTAGCCACAACACCCAATTTGCTGTTTCTAATAGTTTGACATAGTTAAACTAAATTCCATGATTTGTATTTCCTTAGTTTTTACCTAATGTCCTTTTCTGTTCTAGGATTTCACCCAGGGTCACACATCGCAATGAGTCATAACATCTCCTTTAGGTTCTTATTGGTTATGATGGCTTCTCAGACTTCCCTTGGTCTTTGATGACTTTGAAAGTTTTGAGGAGTGCTGGTCAGGTATTTTGTAGAAAAGTCCCTCAACTGAGATTTGTCTGGTGTTTCTCACAGGATTCAATTGGGATGATGTGTTTTTGGCAGAAGAACCCCAGGAGTCAAGTGCCATTCTCAACACATATCAAGAGTAAGGAGTATTAGAACAATTTGGCATTGTTGATGTTAACCTTGATCAACAGGCTTGAAATACTTTTTCAAGTTTCTACTCTGTAAAGTTACTGTTTCTCCCCATTTTATTATATTTTTTGGAAGTTAGTGACTACACAGTACAGACTTAAGTGAAGGTCATGCTTCACTGTGGGAGTCATTTTCAAATATAAAGGTATAGCTCTCTATTTGTGCATTCATTCTTTGAATTCTTTGGACCTACTCAGTATGTAGGATATCATAGTTGTATTAAATACACTCCTTCCCCTCTAAGAACTTAACATCTATTTGGGCACATGGTCCAGGGATGTTATTACAGGTGTAATATAACTGTGGCAAAAAGGTGTTTTCCTGAAATTCACAATCCTCTTCATGTGATAGAATAAAGTAGACAAAGTCAATAAGAAAGGGTGTGTTAGTCAGCTATTCCGCTGCTGTGACTAAATGATCTGACCAGCACAACTTTAGGGAAGAAAAGTTTATTTGAGATAGCCTTTTCATCAAATTATCTCGAGAAAACTGGATATCCATATGTAGAATAAAACTAGATCCCTATCTCTCACCTTGCATAAAAATTAACTCAGAGTGGATAAAAAACCTAGGAATTATACCAGAAATGGTGAAAATGCTAGAAAACAGGGTCAACACTGCATATTGGTGCAGATACTAACCTTCTTCATCAGTCTCCTAAAGCTCAAGAAATAAAACCAAGATTCAAGAGGGACAGCATCAAATTAAAAAGAAGCACAGCAACAGAAAGTATGAATAGAAAGGCTGTGCAGTGGCAAAAAGTTTTCTAGCTATTCTGACAGGATGTTAATATCCAGAATATATAAAGAACTCAAAGAGCTTATCCAAAAAAAAATAACCCCATCAGTAAATGTGCAAATGAACTAAATAAAGTTATTTCTCAAGAGAAATGCAAATGGCTAACGTGAAAAAATGTTCAACATTCTTAGCAAACAGGGATCATCTTTGGTTGAAATGGCAAGCATCAAGAATACAAAGCAACAAAAAAACGGAGAAGATGTGGGATATATTCATTCATTATTGATGGGACAGCAAATTAGTACAACCACATTGGAAAGCAGTATGGAGATTTCTGAAAAGTCTAGGTTTGGACCCACCCTCTGACTCAGCTGTCCCACTGCTTCATATTTATCCAAGAGAACTAAAATTACCATATTATAGAGATACATGTGTACCACTGTCTATAGCAGTGAAATTGACAAACCATATTATGGAACCAACGTTGATATACCTAAACAAACCAATGGATAAAAGAACATGTGGCATGCATGCACACACACATACAAAATGGAATATTACTCAGCCACGAAGAAAAAATTATTTGCTGGTAAATGAATAGAACTAGCAAATATTTTGCTAAATAATCCAGACTCAGAAAGTGAAGAGTTGAATATTTTCTTTCATACATGAAAGAAATAAGGAATTTTTAAAAAAGGGGATTTCATAAAAATAGGAGGGATAACAGTGGAGTAGAGGAAAGCTGTCAAGGGCGAAGGAGAAGGGATGGGAAAGTGGAGAAACATCAGAATGAAGTTGACCAAATTGTGCTATGTGCATGTATGAATACATCGTAGTTTACTTTTATGTATAGCTATAGTACACAAAATTTAAAAAATAGAAGACCTATAGAGTAGAAGGAGATTGGGGAGGAGAGAAGGGAAAGGGATAGTCCTGGGAATTGAAATGGAGCAAATTATGTTATATGCATTTATGAACTTGTCAAAATGAACCACACTGTTATGTATAATTATGATGTACCAATTAAATTGTGGTTTAAGCATACAAATCCTCTGCAAGTTTTGTTAGATTTATCCTACATATTTTCTTTGAGTACTGTTAACTTATCTTCAAAAGGATAAGTATATAATATGATGCATATTAAATAGCTTGATTTACCCACTATACCATGTATGTGCGTCAAAACATGTTGCACATCATGAATATATGCACTTTTTGTCAAGTAAGAACATTAAAAGAATATTTTGGTTTTAATTTTGTTTTTCACATGTTCATTAGATTAAATGTGTATATATATTTAAATGTATTTTATAAGGTAAGTCACAGAGCAAACAGTACAAATGAGAAACCTTTTTAAAATAGTCAATCACATCTTATACCAAAATCTTTAATCTTAAATTTATCCTTAGATGGAGGATGAGGAAAGCACGATTGACTTTGACTAACTACAGAGAAACGGCTCACATCTTCTAGAAGTAATGTATAAGGT
The DNA here is from genome assembly GCA_020662805.1 of Glaucomys volans. Lineage (NCBI taxonomy): Eukaryota > Metazoa > Chordata > Mammalia > Rodentia > Sciuridae > Glaucomys > Glaucomys volans. The sequence continues at coordinate 78,172 of JAJEJO010053528.1, forward strand.
ATTATATATGGAGGTTAGCAATTTAGCAACCTCTACAGTATGTTAACAGTCATGATTTATAGCATTATATCCATTGTAAAGTTTTAGAGTTACTTGTAGCATTGTAAAAATACTAATTCATTTAACCAGTTATAAATGAAAAGATTTTAGAACAAGATTTGGAATAATCCCTAACTCTTATATGATCCAATTTTCTTTTAAGCAATCAAGAACCTAACAAAAATCAGCAAGATAAAAATAGGAAATTACAACATAAAACCTTTAAGTTAGTTTTTTGCTAAACTTTACTAAGAGCAGATCAGTTAATCCCAAACTGTTGGATCTTACCTATAAATGCATTTTAAGTTACTTTTAGTTTGTCTAGAATTTAAACACTAATTAAAACACCCAAAGTCATTATTACCCTATGTCTTTAGATAATTAGAAATGGAGAAAATAAGATTTGGGCTGGGGTTGTAGTTCAGTGGTAGAGCCCTTGCCTAGCATGGGTGAGGCCCTGGGTTCAATCCTCAGCACCACATAAAAATAAAATATAAAGCTTAAATTCTGGAAGATTTAAAAATACAAATTCTGAAGTAAAAAAATCAGGTATGACAGCAGAAAGATAGTTCTACATTTACTGCCAAAATCCTTTTAGTGAAAATTTTCTACAACATTTAACTGAAGTAAAATAGGCTTTGATAGACATAGCACAAGATTCCTTTAACAGTTATTTTTAGATTACCAATGGAAAACACATATACTTAACATTTTAAGTCATTTGTTTGCAAAAGTCCTAAAAAGTAGCTGTACATAGAAAACACCGAACATTATATCTTAAATATCTAAAGACAAATATCCCAATTGATTAGCAAACCAGAAAAATGTGTTACATTTTTAAAGACATCCTTATCACCATCAAGTTCAAATTAACCTATCTGATATGAGTGCACTAAAGTCATGTGAATCAAAAGGTATTTTGGCTAATTTAACAATCAAGTTATGTGCTTACTTGTCTATAAGTCATTTTGGTACCATGCACATATAAGATCACGTAGGCATATAGGTATGAAACAATTTTGAAGCATAGATTTACTTTTTACTAGTTTTAAAAAGTCAAATCATTGATCTGGTATCACTCTAAGCAGTTCCAAAGTAAAATTTGCATTTCCAAAAGTAAAGCCCAGTTAAGACTAGGTAGAAATTAAATCTCTAAGACTCAGACCTGCAAACTTTGAATAACTAGAGAAAGAAAAACCTCAGGTAGAAAAAATTGTAAGTTTTTTCATCATAAGCTTTTTTAGGCAAAACAAAAGTATATAATTTAAGCATGCAGAATCAAAAAGTGAATTACCCAGATGAGGGGAAAAAAGGCTCAAATATAAGTGATCATGGATAAAATTTGTCTTTTGGAACTACAAAAGGAAGTGAGGGGCACTTTACCACTGAGCTACATTTCCAGCCCCTTTTTATTTTGAGGCAGGAGCTCACTAGACTGCATAGGGCCTCAATAAATTGCCAAGGCTGGCTTTGAACTTGTGATTCTCCTGCCTCAGCCTCCCCAGTCATCAGGATTACAGGCATGTGCCTCTGTGCCTGGCCTTTTGTTTTGTTTTGTTTTGAGGTGTTACGAGACATAGTTGTGAATGGTGGGAATATGAGGTTAAGAGAATAATTCTGTAAAATGGACCCACTATGCTGACCCCCCCCACATACTTCTTTTGTCATTAAACAATTCGGCTGTAGCCCTGCCTGGCCTAAGTGGACAGGGTATATCACATTCCTCAAACTGAGGCAGGGGGAAAGGTCAGGCTGTCATTGTAGGTAACAAATGATGGGGGGGGGGCAAGAGTGAAGACTGGTTATCAAAGAGAACAATGGTTTGCTAACAGTTAACCTCTGAATTTGTGCTCCTTGCCACACTCGGTTGCTAACAACCTCCATGTTCTTACTCCCAGTCACATATGGGATGGAAAGAAAAAATGTTTAAGGGGGGGGTGGTTCTGGGGTCTATAAGAAAGCAAGTCACACCCCTCCCATCTGATTTCAGTTCTGAGACCCCCCCCCTCCTTCCTGGAAAAGTCTGTCTCTATCTCTCAAATAAAACTTGCTCTCTATGCAGACCTTGGCATTTCTCAGGTGTTTAATCTTCAACACCATGGAACAAGAACCTATTCCCCATCTGCACCAGACTCGTATCAGAGTCACATACTAATAACTGATCACAGTGAGGGGGTAGAATGCCCTATTTTAGGCACATAAATCTGTTGCTGTGGCCACACCAGTTTAGCCTGTTAAGCCAATTGTCAAGTTAACAAATGAAAACAGTTGCATTAAATTAGTATATCAAGGACTTAAGTGTCTTTGTTTTTGCTTTCAAATGTCCAACAGGTGGCTAACCGCAGGATTAAACACTTGGCATCTCTGATTCCATTTTGTATCCCACTCCTTTGCTGAGTCACCTTGAATTCCAGGAACAATGTCTGATCCATTAACATCTTGTGATGGATCAAAGCTAACCCCAGGCAACAGCACAGCAACTTATCCTAGACAGACCCTGCCTGACTTTTTTTTTTTAATTAAGGGGGATTAAACCAAGGGGTGCTTTACCACTGAGCCACATCCCTAGCCCTCTTTTACATTTTGAGACAGGGTCTTGCTACATTGGTTAGGGTCTCGCTATGTTGCTAAGGCTGGCTTTGAACTCATGATCCTCCTGCCTCAATCTCTGGAGCTGCTGGGATTACAGGTGTGCAGGGACCAGTTGACCAATTCTAAGATAACAATGGATCCCAACTGATCAAGACAACCTACTTTGGCAGCTATGCAAATCCCCAATCCTTGCTCTCATTTCTATTTCTGTAGAACCTCAAAGTCACTGTCAACCCCTTGAAAACAGGGCTAAGGACACAGTTCCCATTCTCTTCCTGATACAGTTATGCTGATCCATGTTCCATTCATGCTTTTCCACCATTATCCTTTCTGTTTGGCTTTGGGTGTTGAGCGTCTGGATCCGATTTGTTGGATCCCCAGAGTCAGGACTCTGGCCTAGGACTTCAGTAACAAGGGTGTACTTTCAGATATACAAGCTGTGCTATAATCAAAGCATCTCTAAAGAGCTCAGAGATGCAATTAGTGTGTTCCATTTTCTTAATAGAGGTCTCTCAAACAAACATCCTAGATCTCTACTCTTACGGTCTCTTCCAAAGAAATTGGCAACATCAAAGAACCCTTGTCAAAGACAAGTTCAAAATTTCTCATCAAACAAACAGTTCAAGAAAGAACTACAAATTAGTTTCAAAGAAACCCTGAATTGCCTAAATAGCCCAGTCAATGGAAAATGGAAGATGAGGGTCAATGTGCACTGCCAGCTAGATTAGTGAGCAACCAAAGTTTGGGTCCACAAATTCCTAAAAAATAATTTTCCATTCTAACAGAAGCCTCAAAGGGCAGTCAACAGTTGTTAAGGAGAACAAAAAGTTGTGATACAAAATATACTTTTGTAGTTACAGGGACGTTCCTTACCTGTTTCCCTCCTCCAGTGTCGGCAAGCGATAGTCGATATTAAAATCCCACAAATGTCAGCAATCTGCTATCAGCTGCTGCTAGTTGCTATCAGCAGTCAAGCCAGGGAACCTGTTGGCATCCTAACTGGCTGAATTTCACAGCCTTCCCACCAAGAAGTGGGCAAGCCCAGGCCGCCTTCACGGTGCATGCCCTTATATAAATGATCAGGAGGCTGGGGGCAAGATGATCTCAATAATGAGGCCAGCCTCAGCAAATTATGGACAACTGCCTCAAAATGAAAAGTAAAAAGGACTGGGGGATGTAGCTTAGCTATAGAGCACCTGGACTTAATCACTAGTATGAAAAAAATTAAAAATAAAAAAAGCAAGCAGGGAAGAAATAAAGAAAGGAAGAAAAAAAGGTAGATTAACAATGGGAAATAGAAAAAGGGATTTTTATACAGTTTTATCAAGCCAGGGAGAAATAGCCAGATTGCTGCCTCCATGAGTCCTACAGAAGCAGTTAGCAGTTACAAGTTATAAAAACAAAAGCTGGGTGATATACATTCATAGATTTAGGTAGGCTGTGCTTAGCCAGAGAATATGTCAGTCTTAATTTCCTTGGCATCCATCTTCAGCATGAGGAAGTATTGTATGCAGAAAAGCTTCAGGAAGTTGCTTTACATTTATTTCAATGTGGGTCTATTTCAAGGTATCCAGAGAGACTTTGCAAAACTTTTGACAAGGGAGCCAAGACAAGTCATAGGAAAATGTAGTCTTTCATCAAGGTGCTGGGGCAACTGGATAATCACATTCAAAGACAGGATGATTATATCTATGTTTTCTTCTAAGAGCTTTTTTTTTTGTATTTTTAGCTGTTAACTTTAAGTATTTGACCTATCTTGACTTAATTTTTGTATACAGTATAGGTTTAGTCCATTTTATGTCATTGTCACAGAATGCCACAGGCCAGGTAATTTATAAAGAACATACATTTATTTATTCATAATTATGGAGTCTCAGGAGCCTACGATCAAGGGACTACTATGGAGCTAGGATCTTTTAGCTGTGTCATCTCATGGCAGAAGGCAAGAATGCAAAAGAGGGTGAGAGAGCAAGGGATCAAACTCACAGCCTGAAGTCCTTTCATAATTGGCATTAATCCATTCTCTAACCCTAACTTCCTGTAAAGCTCTACCTTCTAGCACTATTGCATTGGGAATATGTTTCTAACACATGCTTTTGAGGGGACACATTTAAGCCACAGCAAAATCTGACTTCATTTCTTTGAATATGATTGTCCAGTTGTCCCACCATCAGTAGGATGGGTTAGGAGGCACCCACACAAACGTCAGGAGAATAGAGGTGAATGTGCTGCTTAGAAAGGAGAAAGATGTGGAAAGGAGTTTTCAATCATGAACAGTTGCCTGTACTGATCGATTAACATGCTGATCCATTCCAAGAATAAATGTTATATAGGACCACTAACTATTTGGGTGGCCTTAGCGAGTCCCATTTCTTTCCTTCCCAGAGCCTCAGGTTTATTCATATATTTATATAGCAGTATTGTGTGGTGGTTCCATGAAGAAGCTCTGTAGCCAATGCCTCTTTAACACCAGGTTTTGTCTTTTACTTAGGGGTGTGACCTTGGGCAATTTACTAATCTTCCTTAGTCTGTTTCCTTATCTGTAAAATGGAGATAATAGTTGTTAACTCTGCAGGTAGTTGTGAAAACTAAATGAGATGGTGCAAGTAAAATGTTTAGCATAGTACCTAGCACAGAGTCAACATTCAAATGATAACTATGGCCCAGAGCCATCACCTCTGATGAACCCCATAGGAAAACCCTAAGCCAATCAAGACAGCTCAGGTCAGTGTGTGGAAAACCACCAACTCTTAAGTACCACTCCTGGCTTGGAGGTTCTGGGATGTCTCTGCAATAGATAGTGCTCCTGGCCATTTAATCACTACTTCCTGGTTGTCCACTTCTTTCCACTGTCAGGGCTTCATGATCTGAGCCAAACCAAAAGGTCAGGGGAAATTGCAAGTCACGTTCTCCACACAGATGCACATTCCACATCCCTCTACCTCCCTCCATCAAAATATGATAGAGTGTATCTCTGAAGCCCAAGATAAATCATTTGGCACTTGCTATTCAAGGTTATCTGCAAACATGTTCACCTCCATCAGAGGAAATAAGTAAAATCTCACATACTTTCTTATGGCATTATTCTTTTGCACTTGATTTGATTGGATGATCATGATGATAATTCCTTACATTTGTATAGTATTATAGCTTTCAAAGAAGTTTCATATTAGTCACTTGGAAGGATACAATCAACAGTGGGATGGGGAGACTTGGAGTCATTCAGTTACTTTGCAACTGAATAAACAGATGTCTCAGACCTCCTGACTTCTAGTCTGGAGTGTTTCTCTTTGGCACCCTAATTCTCTGGGGGAAGACTCGAACATTTACTCCTCTCAATATCTGCAAAGGAGCCGGGCATGGTGGAGCACACCTGTAATCCAAGCGACTTGGGAGGCTGAGTCAGGAGGATCGCAAGTTCAAAGCCAGCCTCAGCAACTTAGCGAGGCCCTAAGCAACTCAGTGAGACCCTGTCTCTAAATAAAATACAAAATAGGGCTGGGGATGTGGCTCAGTGGCCGAGTGTCCCTGAGTTCAATCCCTGGTTCCAAAAAAAAAAAAAAAGAAAAAAGAAAAAAAAAATCTGCAAAGGGATCTCTTCATCTTGCACCAAAATATCCCTACCCCATTCCCACCTGGCAACTTTTAGTCACTGTCATGCATGGGCTCTGACCCAGTAAACAGATTCGGGGTTCAGCGGGTGAAAGAAGATGCCAGACGCAGTTAGGATAGTAGACATGCTTTATTTATTGATGGCCACGGCATCCAACCTCCAGCTTCAGCTTCAGCTCCCAGCCAGTTCCATCTTAGTCCTCATTTTTGCCCCCAAGAGCTTCCAAGTCTTTTCCATAGCCCCTTTTCATATTTAGGTCAAACAAAGAAGGCACATTGCCAACAGGTTACATAAGGGGGCACATGCTCACAAGTTACTGTTTATGACCTTGAGTATATATGCTGAATCAGAGTGTTTCTGGTCTTGACTAACCAAAACATAGGTGGTTCCTAGCTTTGGTTACACACTAAAAACATAACATAGTCTGCCGGAAGTCTCAGTGAGGAGCCTAACTATAGCCATTTTGGGCCTGCCCCAACAGTCACCTTCTGAGTAATCCATATCTGGCCTTCAGTGTGGGCAATGCTGCTGGATTATTAATGCTCTAATTCTTTTTCCTCATCACTTCTGCATGCAAACTGCACTCCATTCCTCTCTCTGTCTTGGTCTCTGCCAGTTTGACCCATTTGTCAATTTTCAATCTTTAGTTATCACTCCTCACCCAGGTGCTTATTATAAGCTGCCAGTATATTTCCATCTCGTCCATCTTCTCAGCCTCTGAATCTACCACATGAAAGGTCATATTTCTTTATTCCAATTTCTCCTAATGGCTTTAACAACATTTAATGGGAACAGAAAAAGATTTCACCTTTTTAAAAGGTGTCGATCAACTTTGAACAAGTTTCCTATTAATTCTGACTGTTTCCAAGGATTAATCGAACAGAGCTGTTGATGTCCACTACCCTGGGGCTGCTTCATGACATGTAATGTTCTGCTGGATCCTCTCTGCTCAGGGCTACTTGTAGACTGGTGAGTTGTATTTAATCATAATCATCCCACTCATCAAATGGCCTAAGGGAACTGGTCATCTCCCAAGAATATTAGCTGCCTTGGAATTGAGTGGCATCCCAGAGCTACCACTCCCCTCCCCTTGTTTCACAAAGCCCATATCAGACTTCCCAAGCTCAAGAGTTGGTAAACATTCTCCAGTGCTATGTAATGGCTCTCATGTGCTTGGAGGAGCTGAAGCAAGGAAAGGTGTTAGATTTTTAGTACTTACCAAATTGGTGGTGGGAGGCCAGGGAAATGGAACAGAATATGCATGGAACCTTACAGAGAAGTCTTCTGGTTATAAACAATGTTATAGGACAAGACCAGCAATAACTCTTAAGAGTTATTCAGTGGGGGCACATGTTTCTTGTCTACTCTCCCAACATCTACTTATACACAACTGGCTCAAGCTGACTTAGGAGGCAGAGGTCACTGTTGTGCCCAACTTCTTGAAAATATATGGGGAAACCAGTTAAGGATAAACATAGGAAGAGAGGAAAGAAAATGGATGAATGCCTGGTATGTATGTACATCACTGAGTGTGGATGAAATTTTAAAATGAGGCTTGTATAATTTCAGGGACCAGACCACAGAATTCCACCTGCACAGGCAGTGCTGGGAAATTAGGTAGGATTTGCATAGCCCCGCAAATCCTGTGTATATAGCATCTCTATGAAGCATCTCAAGGCAACAAGTGAAATAAATTGTAGATTCAAGGTACTCAGAGTTCATTTAGAGTGCAGAGTCTAGATATGAAAAAGACCTCAGAGGCCTACAAGGCATAGTGGCAGGGATCTGGGGCAACGGGAAGGCCTAGATATTTACATAGTAGCTAAGGCACCTGAGAAAGCTCTAAGAGGAAAGGCTTCAAGAAAGAAGCGTCTTTGTTCAGAGACCTCAGTCTCCATCAGCTTCCTCATACTAGTTTCTTGGCTCTAGGCCCCTCTTTCCTTTGGGGTTCATCACATGTCTCCAGCAAACTGGATAGGGTCCTTGCATACACTGTGAGATGGACAATAACCTTTGGTAGCTTCTCCAAATGCTCTCACCCTCAACATAACTACCTATAAAATGGGAATGGATGGCAAACACAATTGGCTTCAGTCACCTATAAGTCCTTTTCAGAGAAAACTAGCTACACTTTGCTCCTCAATCACTTCATATTGCTTCTTCATGCTGATAACTTGTCTTCAACACATTAATTAATAATGTCTTTCTTTCCATGTATGTTGTTACCCTTCCCCTATGCTCAGGTATAGTTTCCTTAAGTCTCCTTGAATCTGCACTAGCCTGTGAGTACTTTGACCAAACTGAAAAGGGTACAAGTTCATTACACCAGTCCCAAGCCTAGGCTTTAAGAAAATTGGTAGTATCTACTTACTATTCTTAAAATGCTCCCTCTGGGAGCCAAGCTGCCATGCGGGGAGAAGCTAAGCTAAGAGACAGGCCACCTGTAGGTTCTTCAGTCAACAACCCCTTCTGAGCTCCCAGCCAAAATCCAGCATCAATTGCCTGCCCATGTAAGTGAGCCAGCTGCAATCTGACTGTAACTGCATGAGAAAAACTAGGAACATCCCAGCTGAGCCTTCCCAGTCTGGACAGTCATTAGAGATAAGACTGAATTGTTGTTTGCAGCTGCAAACTTTTGGGGCCATTTGTTAAGCAGCAATAGATCATTCTCAGGGCTTTGCTATTGAGTAAATTTAGAGCTCAGCAAACTTCATTTTTAAAATGTCAAATAGTAAATACTTTTAACCTTGCTGACCATACAATCTCTGTTTTCTGAATGAAATAGGAAACCATTATAAGTTTTATAGGAGAGGAATGGACGTTAGGATTCAAAAAACTTACCCCATATGCACCAAAATACAGAACATCAAAATATAGTAAACAAAAATGGAAGAGCTAATGGAAAAAAATACACAAATCTTGCTGGGCATGGTGGCACACACCTGTAATCCCAGCAGCTCACAAGGCTGAGGCAGGAGAATTATGAGTTCAAAGCCAGCCTTGGCAACTTAGCAAGGTCCTAAGCAACTCAGTGAGACCCTGCCTCAAAATAAAGTACAAAAAAGGACTGTGGATGTGGCCCAGTGGTTAAGCACCTCTGGGTTCAATACCCAGTACCAAAAAACAAAAACAAACCACAAGTCTTTAATTTTATCTGAAGATTTCACACTGCTTTCTCAAAAACTGATATAATTACTAAACAAAATATCAGCAAGTTTATAGATCTGAAAAACACAATCAATTAATGGGATCTAATTGACATGTACAGAATATTCTACCCAATAACAGCAGAATATGTACTCTTTTCAAGATCATGTGGGACATTTGCCAATATAGTCATATTCTAGCACATAAAACAACACTCAGTGGATTTAAAGGGACTAAAATCACACAGAGTGTTCACTGACACAGAGAATCAAAGCAGAAATCAGTAACAGAAAGAAAAAAGGTAGGTCCGTTGCCCTCTGAATCCTGTAGTTGGAGGAACATGAAAGTGCAGTCTAGGCAGCACTGTCTTGGCAGGCACAAGAGGGTCTGTTAGGTCCAGCCCTGCCTCCAGGATTGCAGAGTATCAAAACCCAAGGCTGCAGAAGGTTTCAAGATGACAGAATAGATAAGCTTGCTTTCTTGGCTGCTCTGTGGTATGAAGCCAAGAAATCAGATAGGCAGCTTCTCATCGAGGTGGGTGAACAAAGGGGGGCTTTACTGGAAATTAGTACTGGACATTCAAAGCATATCGGGGACTCAGGAGGTTGGATATAATAAAATAAGGAAGCGATCCCTAACACTACCACTACTGCCACCACCAGAGGCACCAGCCAGAGTGGTCCCTCCATAAGCAAAATGGAAAGGTAAGGGAATTAAAGGAACTTGCACTTTTAGGAAATCTGAGGCATGCCTGAATATAGAGAGATCAGACATCAAAGACACTGCCCAACTAAACGGAAAGGTGTGCTGAACAATATAATTGTGCAGGGAAGAAGCCACACCTCTTCCAGCTGTCCTCAGAGCAGTAGAAGGAAATCCTTTTGCAGCCACGGTGTAGGGACTGGCAGCTGGGGGAGCCAATTCCTGGTAGAACTGTTTTGCCTGAAATATAGGCCTAGCAAACCCACATTTCATGACATAGAGAGTGCCTAAGTGACCAGGAGACCATCAAACATGAAAAGAGGTTTACACAGGGGAATACTGATTGTGGAAACCCACCCAGCTCCCAGCCTCACTCTCCAATCAGGCCACTTGCAGGACCAGCTGAAAGGATATCCTGAAATGATGGGTGCTGGAGAGATTGAGTTTGGAGACTGAACCTGGGAGACCAGGAAACGTTGGGTCCATAGGTAACAGAGGGGACTAATGACTGGCTCTGCTACCACATGAGTGGAATCCAAGGGAGATCCCTGGGGTGCAGACTTGCAGTGTGGACTGGTAACTTCTGGGCCCTGTAGGTGTGCTGATTTAAAATCTTCAGATCAATCACCATTCAACCAAGAACCCTACACCCTGCCTCCAGGAATTCTGCCTAATGGAATCTTCTCTTAGACTCCAGCAAACTCGCCCTGAGGGTGGAGCAAACATCATACACCAAAACCACCCCACCTAACACTGCTGAGAAAGGAAACTAGGAATCTTTTGCACTCTAACAGAAACAATTCTTTAACTTTTCATCACAATATATATATTTTAAAATTTCTATTTTTTGTTTCTTCTTCTCTCTGTTTAATTGTGACCTGAATAGGTCATGGACACTTATACATATTCATATTTGTTTTTTCTCATTTATAGCATTTTGAAGTCAGTTATGTTTCATGGATCAGTATTATGAGGACTAGGATGATTGATTAGTGTATTTCAGTTTTGTTTTGTACTCTTTATTTTTAATTTAAAAAATTTATATTATATATATATTTTCTCACTTATCTGTTTCCCTTGATTCTCTTTCTTTCTTTTCTTCTGCTAACAGTCAATTCGTATTGTTCTGTCTTTCATTCTTCCTTTAATTTTTTACTTGTTTTCTCTCCTTCTCCCTCATAATCATCACATCCTACATCTCTTCTCTCCCTGTCCAACACTTGAAATTGTAAATCCTTTTGCAAACTTACTGGTTTTTACTGGGGGCAATACTTGATGACATCATTTCTGTTTATTATGACAATTAACATTGTAGATGTCATAGCAAGAACTATTTGGTTTAATGCTGCATAATGTTTGCATTGGTTGTTGTTATTATTTTTCTCCCCCTAAATGGTGAGGTACCGGAAACCTTCAGGGATACTATAAGTTCCCAGGGTAGAAACTCTGCTGCCTCACATCCATACTGTTACATGGGTAGCACACAAACAATATGAAAAACCAAGGGAACAAATTGTCCCAAACAAACCAATATACTCCAATAACAGAATCCCTCAACACCACTGTGGAAGAAATGTCAGAGAAGGAGTTTATAAGTTTATAGTTAAAATGATGCAAGGAAAAGGATGATGTAAGTAGTAAAATCAGAGAGAAAATACAGGAAATGAAAAATCACATTAATAAAGAGATAGAGATTCTGAAAAATGTTTAGAAGACCCAAAAACTCCATCAGAAAACTTCTAGAACTCATAAACGAATTTCAAAAAGTAGCAGGATATAAAATTAACACCCATAAATCAATTATGTTCCAATATACCAATGATGAATCAACTGAAAGAGAACTTAGGGAAACTATACCATTCACAATAGCCTCAAAAAACAAAATACTTAGGACTCAATCTAACAAAAGAGGTGAAAGACCTCTAGAATGAAAACTACAGAACTCTAAAGAAAGAAATTGAAGAAGACCTTAGAAGATGGAAAGATCTCCTGTGTTCTTGGACAGGCAGAATTAATACTGTCAAAATGGCCCTACTACCAAAAGTGCTATACAGATTTAATGCAATTCCAATTAAAATTTCAATGACCTTCTTCATAGAAATAGAAAGAGCAGTCATGAAATTCATTTGGAAAAATAAGAAACCCAGAGTAGCCAAAGCAATCCTTAGCAAGAAAAGTGGAGCAGAAGGCATCTCAATACCACACCTTAAATTATACTACAGAGCTATAGTAACAAAAGTGGCATAGTATTGGCACTAAAACAGACATGTAGACCAAAGGAGCAGAATGCAAGTCACAGAGACAAACCCACATAGATACAGTAATCTCATACTCCTCAAAGGTGCCATAAACATACACTGGAGAAAAGACAGCCTCTTCAACAAATGGTGCTGGGAAAATGGCAAATTCACATGTAATAAAATGAAATTGAACCTCTGTCTCTCACCCTGCACAAAACTCACCTCAAAGTGGATCAAGAACCTAGGTATTAAACTAGAGACCCAGCACCTACTAGAAAAAAAGTAGACCTAAATCTCCATCATATCAGCTTAGGAACAGACTTCCTCAACAAGACTCCTAAAGAGCAAGAAGTAAAATCAAGCATCAATATATGGGATGGTATCAAACTAAAAAGCTTCCAAAGAACTAAAAACACTTAGCACCAAAAACCAAAATAATTCAATCAATAAATGGGAAAAGGAACTGAAGTGGCACTTCACAGAAGAAGAAATATGATCTGTCAACAAACACATGAAAAAATGTTCAATATCACTAGAAATTAGAGAAATGCAAATTAAAACTACACTGAAATTCCAACTCACTCCAGTCAGAATGGCAATTATCAAGAATATAAGTAACAATAAATGTTGCCAAGGATGTGGGGGAAAAGGTACACTCATACATTGCTTGTGGGACTGGAAATTGGTGCAACCACTCTGGAAAGCAGTATGGAGATTCCTCAGAAAACTAGGAATGGAACCACCATTTGACCCAGTTATCTCATTTTTTGGTATATACCCAAATGAGTTAAAATCAGCATACTACAGTGACCCAGACACATCAATGTTTATAGCAGTTGAATTCAAAATAGCTAAACTATGGAACCAACCTAGGTGCCCTTCAACAGATGAATGGATAAAGAAAATTTTATATATATACATAAATATATGTTTATATTTATGTAAATATAAATATAAATTTATATATGTTATTATATATTTTTATATAAATATAAATTTGTATATATTTATATATATTTATATTTATGTATATATATATAAATAAAATGGAATGTTACTCAGCCATAAAGAAGAATGAAATTATGGCATTAGCTGGTAAATGGATTGAACTGGAGACTATCATGCTAAGTGAAATAAATCAGTACCCCAAACCAAAGGCTGAATGTTCTCTCTGATATGCAGATGCTAACACAATAAGGTGGGAGAGGGAAGAATAGAAGTTCATTGGATTAGATGAAGGGAAGGGAGAGAGGAGGGGACTAGGGAAGACAGTGGAATGAATCTGACATAACTTTCCTATGTTCAAATATGAATACACCACCAGTGTAACTCCACATCATGTACAACCACAAGAATAGGATCCTAATTAGAAAACGATATACTCCATGTATATATAATATGTCAAAATATGCTCTACAGTCATGTATACCAAAAAGAACAAATAAAAAATATAAAAAAGAACCCTGACCAAAAAGGAAAGAAATCAGGTAAATATCTGAATGCTTGGAAGTTAAACTGCACTCTTACAAATAACCCAAGGGTCAAAGAAGTCTAAGGGAAAGTAGAAATATACCTTGAAGTAAATGAAAATAAAAATACACCCTACTGAAATTTGTCATGAGCAGTAAAAGCAGTGCTGCATAAGAAATTTACAACACTAAATGCTTGCATTAGAAATGAGACAGTGGCTTGGGACACTGAGGCAGGAGTATGGCAAGTTAAAGACCATTTTCAGCATCTTAGCAAGGCTCTAACCAACTTAGCGAGATTCTGTGTCTAAATAAAAAAAGAAAAGGGCTAGGGATGTGGCTCAGTGGTTAAGTGAACCTGGGTTCAATTCTGAAGAGAGAGAGAGAAAGGAAGGAAGAAGGAAGGAAGGAAGGAAGGAAGGAAGGAAGGAAGGAAGGAAGGAAGGAGGGAGGGAGGGAGGGAGGGAGGGAGGGAGGGAGGGAGGGAGGGAGGGAGGGAAGGAAGGAAGGAAGGAAGGAAGGAAGACAGACCGACCAGCATCAGCAACGCAGGAGATCCTGTCTCAAAACAATTTAAAAGGCCTGGGGCTATAACTCAGTGGTAAAGTGCTCCTGGGTGCAACCCCCAGTACAGAGAGAGAGAGAGAGAAGAAATGATAAAATGTCTGAAATTATTAATCTAAATTCCTACCTCAGGAAATAAGAGAACACAGTAAATTCAAAGCAATGAGAGGGAAGTAAACAATAAACACAAGACCAGAAATCAATGACATTCATTAAAAGAAAACAATAGAGAAAATCAATGAAACAAAAAGCTGATTTTCAAAAGACCAATAAACCATTAGCAAGATGAAAAGGAGAAGATATGAATTATGTATATCAGGAACAAAACAAAGGATATCACTGTAGACCCTGCAAACATCAAGAGGAAAGAGTAATACTACAATGAATTCTGTATACATAAATTTGACAACTTAGATAAAGTGGACCACGCAATGAAAAAACACAAACTATCCAAACACAACCAGGATGAAATTAGTAACCTAAATATCCCTTTAATAATCAAAGAAATGGAATTCATAACCAAAAACCTCCCAGAAAAAAAATCTACCAAACACTTTAGGAAGGATTAACACCAATTTGTACAAATATCTCTTTAAAAAAAATAGAAGAGGAAAGGATTCCTCCAAATTCATTGTCTGAGATCCATTAGTACTCTTAGACCAGAAACCAGGCAAAGACAAGTACAAAGAAAGAAAATTACAGAGCAATATTTATGATGAACTTAGATACCAAAATCCTCAACAAAATATTATTAAACCAAATTTAGCAATGTTATACACCAGTAACATGCTGGATTTATTTCAGGTATGCAAGACTAGTTCAAAATTTGAAAATTGTAACCAGGCATGGTGGCACAAGCCTGCAATCCCAGCAGCTCGGGTGGCTGAGGCAGGAGGATTGCAAGTTCAAAGCCAACCTCAGCAAAAGTGAGGTGCTAAGCTACTCAGTGAGACCCTGTCTCTAAGTAAAATACAAAGTAGGGCTGGGGATGTGGCCGAGTGGTCGAGTGCCCCTGGGTTCAATCCCTGGTACAAAAAAAGAAAAAAAAAAGAAAGAAAGAGAAAGAAGAAAGAAAGGAAGGAAGGAAGGAAGGAAGGAAGGAAGGAAGGAAGGAAGGAAGGAAGATAGATTGAAAATTTGAAAATTGAATTGCATAACTCTCCAAATCATTATTCTAAAGAAGAAAAATTATGATTATATAGTAATTAATGAGGAAAAATCATTCCACCAAATCTAATACCCATTCATGATGAAATGTGCTAGAAAAATGGGACTAGAAGGGAATTAACTTAGAGATCATTTGGGGAAGAACTACACAATTTACTATGTTAATCGTTCAAATCCATGTTTTCTTCTAATCCACAAACATATTATGACTCTTGGTATGGTATGAACACTTGATAAAGAGAATTTATTTTTAAAAAACCCTACAGGTAACATAGTACTTGATGGTGAATGATCGAATGCTTCCCTTTAAAATTGAGAACAAGGAATGGATTTGTACTCTCACCACTCTTATTCAACAGTACTGGAAGTTGTGGCACTGTATTAAGGCAAGCAAATGAAATAAAAGACCCACAGATTGAAAAGGAAAAAAATTAAACTGTCCCTATTTTCCCTATTTGCAGATGACATTATGGTCTAGGTAGTAAATCCAAAGGCATCTATTTTTAAAATTCTTAGAATTAATACATAGTTCAGGAAGGTATCCAGATACAATATTAACACATAAAGATAAATTGCATTTTTGTATACTAATAATGAACATGCAGAAATTGAAATTAAAAACATAATACTATATGCAATTTCTCTAAAGAAAATGAGTTACATATGCACTTAACAAAAATTTCTTAGGATCTGTATGCTGAAAATAACAGAATGGCAATGAAAGAATTTTTTAAAAAGGACTAAATAATTGAAGGGACTTACTGTGCTTAAGGATTAGAAAATTCAACATAATAAAAATGTCAATTCGCCCCCAACATGATTTATAGGTTTAATGCAATTCCTATAAAAATAATATGCCAAGTTTTTTTGTAAATACAGATAAGCTTATTCTAAAACTCATGTGAAAAGGAACAGGTCCTACAATAACTAAAATAATCTTGACAAAGAAAAACACACTGGGAAGAATTATTGTACCCAAGATTAAAGGTCACCCTATAGCTACAGTAATCAAGACTACATGGTATTGACAGAGGGACAGACACATAAATCAACAGAACTGAATTAGAGAACCCAGAAATAGACCCACATTAACTGATTTTGGACAAAGTTACCAAAATACTTCAGTGGAAGAAGGATAAACTTTGAACAAAAGATGCCAGAGCCGTTGGAAAATCACAGGCAAAAAAAAAAAGGTCTCAACCTAAACTTCATATTTTATTTTGAAAATTCAGAGTGCGATGTGGTTAAGTATAAAACTAAACCTTTTTTTTTTTTCAGTACTTGGGGTCATAACACTGAGCTTCATCCCCGGCCTGTTTTTGAAAACTTAATTTCTTTTTAAAATTTTGAGGCAAGGTCTTGCCAAGTTGTTTATGGCCTAAATTGCTGAGGCTGGCTTTGAACTTGTGATCCTCCCTCCTGCCTCTACTTCCCGAGCCACTGGGATTACAGGCATGCACCACCATGCCTGGCTACGCTTTTAAATGTAGCAAAAATAAGAGGATTTTTAGCCATTAAGAACCTGCCTGCTGGGTGTGGTAGTGCACACCTGTCATCCCAGTGGCTCCGGAAGCTGAGGCAGGAGGATCATGAGTTCAAAGCCAGCCTCAGCAAAAGCGAGGCCGTAAGCAACTCAGTGAGACCCTGTCTCTAAATAAAATACAAAATAGGGCTGAGGATGTGGCTCAGTAGTTAAGTGCCCTGGGTTCAGTCCCTTGTGCCCACCCACAAAACCCTGCCTTATATAATTATAATGCACCAATACAACATGGAAAAAAGAGAACCTGCCTGCTTTGTATACCCTACAAAACTGCCCCTAATATCTGCTAGTCAGAGATAATAGATCAGATAAACCTTAGGGTTATAGGGTTATAAAGACCCCAGGCCACTGTTGCCCTTCAGAGTACTCTGAGCTAGAGACACCCTGTCATGCTGCAGAATTACACCACCTAGACACTTAAGCTCCCTCTAACTCCCTCCTCCCCCAGAAATTCTCTTGCCTCCTCCCTTAATAAAATAAAATGGGGAAATTTAAATGCAGAGACCTTCACACACAGAAGACAGGTGATATGATGATGGATATGTAATGACGCCTGTGGGGAGGGGTCTAATGGCAGCTGCAAGTCATGGATTGCCAGCTACCACCAAAAGCTAAGGGAAAAGGCAGAGTCTCAGAGTGAACTAACACCTTGATTTTCATCTAACCTCCAGAACTGTGAGACAATGAAATCCTGTTGTTTAAGTCACCTGGTTTGTGGTACTTGGTGATGGCAACCTTATCAAGTTAACACACCAGGGAATACTAGCAATAAAAGGATTGAACTATTACTGATAAACACAACAACTTGAAGAATTATGCTGAGTTTTTTTTAAGGCCAGTCACAGCTAGGCGTGGTGGCACACACCTATAATGCCAGTGGCTCTGGAGGCTAAGGAAGGAAGATCACAAGTTCAATGCCAGCCTCAGCAACTTAGTGAGGTTCTAAGCAACTTAGCAAGACCTTGTCTCAAAATAAAAAGGGCTGGGGATGTGGCTCAGTGGTAAGGTTCAATCCCTGGTACCACCCCCCAGAAAAAAGGCCAATCACAAAGTGTTACATGCTGTGTAGTTCTATCTATATACTGTTTTTGAAACGACAGCATTTCAAAGTGGAGAACAGGCTAGTGGTTGCTAGAATTTAGGGATGGGACTAGAGGATAGGACAGGAAGATTGTGAATGTGACTATAAAGGGGTAACACAAAGGATCCTTATGGAAATGTTCTGTGTCTTGACTGTGTTGTTGGATTTATGAATCTACACAAATGATAAAATTATATATAATGGAATATACACACAAGTATAACTAAAACTGAGGAAATCAGAATCGAATCAGGGAATTGCACGTCAATATTCTGGTTGTGATAATTTAGTAGAATTTTGCAAAATGTTACTGAAACAGACGCCTCTGAAATTAAAAAATAACTTCCTGATAACTGTCTTATGTCCTTGTGCTGACGACAGAGGCCAAGGAAATTAAAACTGACATATTCTCTGGATTACATAGCCTAACTAAATATACTTATTTATATTTCCTGCTTTTGGTCCCACTATAACTCCTCCTCTCTTACAAAAGCTTTCTGAGTCCCTGAGTCTTTGAAGATGGAGTTTTGAGACAGAAAGGTCTCTTCTATCTTCTTTCTCAAAACCAGTTTTGAATAAACCTATTTTCCTTGCCAATCTGTCTCCTGAGTTTCTGCAGAGTGGAAGAGTTTTATTTTTGTTTTTGTTTTTGTTTTTGGTTTTGGTTCTCACAAATGGTGATGATACTGGGAACATTTCGGGGAGTAAGAAAAGTGTCAATGGGTCTCTCCAAATGGTTTCTTACAACTGCATGGGAATCTCCAACTATTTCAATAAAAATGTCAGCTGGAGCCAAGTACAGTGGCATATACCTGTAATCCCAGCAGCTCTGGAGGCTGAGGCAGGAGAATGGCAAGTTCAAAGTCAGCCTCAGCAACTTAGCAAGACCATCTGAAAATAAAAATACAAAAACAACTGGGGATGTGGCTCAGTGGTTAAGGGCCCCTGGGTTCAATTAGTTAAGTTAGAGAGAAACATATAGTACTTTGAAGGTAGGACTAACAGAATTTAGTGAAAGATTTAAGCAGGGAGTGAAAAAAAGAGAAACATCAAGGATGACATAAAAATTTTAAGATGGAGAAGGATATAGAGGAGGGTTTGGCAGTAAGGTAGGGGGAAGAGATTTAGATAGTAAAACTTGGGGACTGGGTGAGATCATTAAGGGAATAATTGTTGGTAGAGAAAAGAAAAAACAGATTTCAAAGAACATTCTGAAAGAAGGGCCACAGGAAATTTGCTACCCAATTATAAATGTATGGAACATTTAGGTGTGTGGTTTCACAGACTACTCGCAGTAGAGAGTCTTCAGGCTACAGGCTGCAGATTATTGGGCTGGGATATTTTGGGTGGGGGTAAGGGCCTCAGGACTTGAGTTCATGTGCCATGTAAAGAACTCAGGAGTAAAATAACCTCTCACTCCCTGAAACAAACAGAAGAGATGCAAAGTGACTGCTTTTACATTGTGCAAAGGTATCCCTAAGGGGACAGAGACTTGCTGTGTAAATATCATGAAAAGGGACTTCATTCTGCCATTTGAACTCATCTTTCCACTGGGAGCTTGGCTGCTTCCTCCTGATCCAGCCTGTCAGTCTTATGGTTAATACGGATTCCAGGAGATGTGGCCCTGGCTGCCATACTCTCCATCATGTTTCTTACCCCATCTGTTGGCTGATTTTTATTTCTCTGCACTGGTGTTAGAATTCCCCTCTGGGAACCCAATTAGGGCAAGTTCACCAAGCAAAATGGATGTGCCTTCCATATGAAGTGTATACAGCAATGTTCAACATGTTGGTTTTGAAGTAGCAAAGTCACAGTGCTCCCATAACGCCTGTCATTCCTGGACAGACTAGAGGGGGAAAGAATTGGAATACTTTGGGACATAGTTGACACCTACTGCTGCTCTGCCATGCGTGGAAAAAGCAGTGAAAGCTGAAGGCAAGAGCTCAGTTTCCTAGGCCCCTGCTGAGGCAGTAATCTCTGTAAGCCAATTAGTTACATGAAGGGTGGGAAGGTTGCTGAGTCTGGAGAAATGAAGCATGGAGAGGACTGGATGGAGACAGGAGCTGTTTTCAGTTGTGGGGAGCATAGCTGTCACTGTTGATGACATGAGAATGAAGAAAACTACTTTCTGCATTGTGGCTTCAAAGCTCAAATCTTGTGATGTCAGCAAATCATAAGAGGCAGAGGAAATAGGCTTGGGTGGGGACAAACTTTTGATAGCCAGAGCCTGCCTACCTATCACCCTGCTTCCCCATGGCTGGTGTCAGCTTCTGGGGCCTATTGCAGCATTCCACCATGCCCCATTGAACTCTCTTGGCCTCGTACCCTTGTGCAAAGTCCAACAAGCTCAACTCTGCACAGAAGACCTTCTCTCCAGCCAGCCCAATACAATACTTCCTCTGGTCTCTAGGCCCAGAGGTTGCCCAATCTCAGGCAGGTGAGAGGAGGGATTTCCTCCCTGAAGGCACCCAGCATTTGGAGAAGGAAACTAGGGAAGGTCTTCTTAAGTCTGTAGGATGAATAATGTTTTCGTCAAACTTAGGGAGTGTTCACCTTTTAGCTGTTGGAATATTCTTTCTGCCCCTTTTTCTGTCTTGGAACTCTCAGGAGGGCCACCATGCATACAGTGGTACACTGGATATTATTCCACAGGTTCCTGAGGTTCTTTTCATTTAGAGAGGAAAACTAGGAAGAGCTTCTTAAGCTTGTAGGAAGAATAATGGTTTTGTCAAATTTGGGAAGTGTTGCTGGGCATGGTGGCACACACCTGTAATCCCAGTGGCTAGAGAGGCTGAGGCAGGAGGATTGCAAATTCAAAGACAGCCTTAGTATATTTGCAAGATCATAAGCAATTTACCAAGACCCTGTCTCAAAATTTAAAAAATGTTTGGTAATGTTCAGCTGTTAGCTATTGGAATATTATTTCTGCCCCTTTCTCCTCTCATGGGATTTCCATTATGCATATGGTGGTATACTTTATGGCTCTGTTCATTTTTAATTTCTTATTTTCTATTTATCACAGTACGTTATCTTGATTGACCTGTCCTCAAGTTCACTGATTCTTCTGCTGTTTCAAATCCACTGGTGAACCCTTCTACTGAATTTTTCATTTCATTGTTTGTACTTTTCAACTATGGAATTTCTATTGTGCTATTTTTTATAATCTCTTTACTAACATCCTCTATTTGAGGATAAATTATTACAATATCTTTTTAATTCTTTATATGTAATTTCTTTTAGTTATTTGAGAATTTTTATAAGAGTTGCTTTGAAGTCTTTGTCTGCAAAGACCAACTGACCTCTCAGAGACATTTATGACATCTTATGAAGATAAAATATGCCTATACCTAGTTCAAGGTTGGCTATAGCACATATATTTTGCATGCATTATAGCTGCATTTTCTTCCTGTATACTTCTCTATTGATCCAGGCAATTAATGATGGTGGCTACCCAACTATGAGGGGTAGCCCACCCAACTATGTACCCAAATCTTGGTTCTGGTTCTCAATCATCTGAAGCTGTGGTCTTGATCTCTGGGTTTGCACAATTCCTTCTCTGGTTCAAGAAGAACAAAAAAATCTTTTCACCATAAAGAAATGAAAAGTGTCTAAGTAGATAAATATATTGACCCATTCTAAACATTACAATTATACATGTATTGAATATGTAATGCCTGTTACTGAAGAAATGTGCACATTTTTTGTTTTATATATAAGTTAAAAATAAAAAAAATTAAAATTAAGCAAGGTGTAATGGTACACACCTATGATCCCAGCAACTCTGGAGGCTGAGGCAAGAGGGTAAATAAAAGGGAGTAGACATGCAGCTCAGTGGTAGAGCACCCCAGTGGTAGAGCACCCTTTGGTTCAATCCCCAGTACTCCAAAAATTTATTTTTCAGGGTCAAAAAAGCAAAGCAAAATAAACAAATTTATTTGGTCACCTCTGGAGGATGCCAGGAAGCCACAATTCATTATTCTAAAACCAGACAAAATTATGTAAGAAACTCCTACAACTTAACATATAAAAAGACAAAACCCCAAATAATCAAGAATCCATTTTTTAAAATGAGTGAAATATTTAAATAGACATTTCTTTTAAAAAACCACAAATGAAAAAAACCACAAATTACCAACAGATTCATAAAAAGGCCCTCGATATCACTAATCATCAGGGAAGTGCAAATCAAAACCACAGTGAAATTTCACACCAGTTAAAATAACTATTATCAAAAAGACAAAAAGGATATGGATGAAAAGGAACACCCCTGTACATGGTGATGTAAATTGGTATAGCCATTTTGGAAAATAATAAGGAGGTACTTCAAAATAATAAAAATAGAACTACATTATGATCCAGCAATCCCACTTCTGGGTATATAGCATATCCAGAAAGAATGAAATCATATGTCAAAAAGATAGCTGTACTTTTATTTTCATTGCAGCATTATTCACACTAGCCATGATATGAAAACAACCTAAATGTATACCAATTGATGAATACATAAAGGAAATATGGTACATACAGGCAATGGAATATTATTCATCTTAAAAATAATGAAATCCTGCCATTTGAATGAAACTGAATAACATTATGCTAAGTGAAATAAGCCAGACATAGAAGGACAAATATTACAGAATCTTACTTGTATATAAATCTAAAATAGTTGAGCTTGTGAAAACACTGGATTGCCTGGGGTTTGAGTAACCAGGAGAAATGGGTCATGTTGTTCAAAGGGTACAAACTTTCACTTATGCAAGGTGAATAATTCCTGGAGATCTAATGTACAACATGGTGACTATAGGTAACAAACACTGTACTTTATATTTGAAAGTACAGTGGTGTGTATCTTAAATATTCTCATCATAACAAAAGGTAACTATGTCAGGTGAGGTGTATGTAAACTACCTTGATTGTGTTGATCACTGCACAATGAATACATATATCAAAACATCAAATTGTATACCTTATATATTTCCATTTATTGCGGGGGGGGGAGAGAGAAAGAGAGCAGAAATTATGTGCTTTCTTCAATGGTGCAATAAGAACTACACAGAGATATATATGTTGTATACTTACCCAAATCAAATCTGAACCCAGTCTAGATTCTAACTAAACTGGATTTCATTTCACAGGTAATTCAGAGGACACAGGAATATGAATGAATGACATTATAGAACTGCAATCAGAAGAAACAGGAAAACATTGGAAATCAATGGGTAAAATGAATGAATGAAATATACATAAACACCAATTTGCAACTCCACCAGCAATGTAAAAGTGTGCCTTTTTCCCCACAGCCACGCCAACATCTATTAATGTTTGTGTTCTTGATAAAAAAAAACATTCTAATTGGAGTAAGATGAAATCTTAGAGTTGTTTAATTTGCATTTCTCTAATTACTAGAGATGTTGAACACTTTTTCATATATTTATTGGTTGCCTGTTCATCCTCTTCTGTAAGACTTAAAATTAGCACACAACAGTAACACAGCCACAGCTCAATTCACAATAGCTAGACTGTGGAACCAACCTAGATGCCCTTCAACAGATGAATGGATAAAGAAGATGTGGTATATATGCACAATGGAATACCACTCAACCATAAAGAAGAATAATATCATGACATTTGCAGATAAATGGATGGAATTGGAGATTATTATGCTAAGTGTATTAAGCCAATCCTAAAGAAACAGGGGCCAAATGTTTTCCCTGATAAGTAGATGATGATATAGAATCTCCCTGGGGGGAGGGTAAGAGAGGAATGGAGGATAATTAGATTATGTAGAGGGAAATAAGAGGGGGAGCGGGTATAAAAATGTTGGAATGAGACAGACATCATTACCCTACATACATGTGTGATTAATAAGAATTATATGAATGCACATCATGCACAACCATAGAAATGAAAATTTGTACCCCATATGTGTACAGTGAATCAAAATGAAGTCTGTAAAAATTAAAAAATTAATAAAAATTTTTAAAAAAGAAATATACATAAATAAGTCTATTTTTCCTAAAACAAATTGCAAGGAAAAAGTAGGAGAAATTAAAAGTGGTACAAGAAGTTTCTATTTCATGAAGAATAACAGTGGTTACTTAAATATGAATAATCCATCCACCTTGCAAAAGTAAAACACAAACATAGGCAAACACTCACATCCAGTAGACCTCACTTTGGAATCTAAGCTTGAGGAGAGAGTTGGAGATAAACTATAAATGCATATAAAAGACAAGTTTGGAGATTCTAGGGATGGAAGAACCTAGATAGAATTACCCAATGAAAAATAAAATATGACTATGTGTAGGAAACATATTGAGAATATGTCTGAAATATAGTAGATCAAAGTACCAACCAGTAAGAAATCTAAAGGAAGAACATTAAGATTTCCTGGGACAAACTTATGCTTTTGGCAAGATGAAGTAAATTAACTTTTGTATTCATCCCAGTAAGTACAACTAAAAGTCCTCAACAGTATATATAAACAAAAATTGAATACTCCAAAAGGTGGAGAGAAATCAGACTGGCTAGGGAAGTAGGGACTCAAAGAATGAAATCATGGTGAGTTCCCAACATTTTATTTTTGCCTCATATATTCCAGAGTTACAGCTGAAGAAATTGGAAACCTTAAAAGGCCAATAGACACAAACAAAAAATACCCCAATGAAAGTGTGCTCTCTCTATCCAAAGAGTCAGGAAATAACAGCAGAGAAAGACAGGAAATGTTTAAGCAATAACCACTGTACTCCAGCTAACTTCACCCAAAAACCTGGCCTCCACCTTCACTTTTGTCAGATTGTAATAAAGTATTCCAACATCAACCACCACAGTTTATCAAGAGAGGACTCAGGTTTACATTCCCACTGGATATTAGTGATCCTACCCACCCTCCTCCACTCATCCATGGAGGCCAAAGAACATGGCACATTTTTCAACTGCTGAAACAAAAGAACTGTCAACTCAAAATCCTATATCACAGAAAATGTCCTTCAAGATTGAAGAAGAAATCAAAATATGCTCAGATGAAGAAAAGACAAAAGAATTTAGTAACAGCAGAACTACCCTGAAATTATGGTTTTAACAAAAGTTTTTAAACAATGATTTAAAAAAGTTCTCTGAACAAAAAGGAAATGAAAAAAGAAAAAATCCTGGAACATCAGGAGGGAAGGAAGAACACAAAAGCAAAAAGATGGGTAAATATAATATATTTTTATTGAGTTTTTATGTTTTATGTGTTACATGTGGAGGAAAAAGTATATGCCTGATATAATTCTCTCTCTGTCATGTGTATATATAGATATGAAATATTTAAGACAATTATAAATGGGGGAGGAGTCAGAGAGGCAAGATTTATATACTTTACTTGAATTGATAATATAATGACACCTGTAGATTGTAATCATACATATTGAAGTCAATTCTAATTATTCATAGTAGTTATGGTTTATAAATTTGCCTTTGAACACTGAATTCATGAATACTGAAATATTCATGAATATTATATTATTATATTAAATTATATTATATTATATATATTATATATAATATATATTATATTAAATTATACTGTATATTCAGTGTATAGTATTCTATACATTGCTAGATTTGACTTGCTGAGAATTTTAGAATTTGTTCATATATATCTGTAACAGACATTGGCCAGAAAATGACCTTTCTTCAAATATTTTTGTTCTATTTTGATATAATGTTATGCTGATCTTATAAAACAAATTGGTAAGTGTATCATATTTTGTTTTTCTCAGGAAAAACTTGTGTTGTATTTTCTCTTGAACAGGTGGAATAATTTAGCTGTAGTGTCATAGGGACTGACATTATTTCCTGTGACAAATTTTTAATAATGTTTTTGTATTTCCTTAATAAACAATAAAACTCTTCACATTTTCAAATTTTGTAGTGTTGATTTTGGTAAATTATGTTTTTCAATGAATTTGAATGTTCATAGAAATTTTCAGCTATTGGTATTAAGTTCATTGTAATATCTTCTTATTATAATTTTAATGTCTGTGGAATGTGTAGTGATTATCTCCTTTTATTCACAAAAATGGCAAATATTTTTCTTTTTTATTTTCTTCATCAATCTTGTTCGGGGATCTATCAATTCTTTTTCTGTCTTCTTAATAATGTAGATTATTGATTTTTTATCCTCTCTAAATATGTGCATTTATAATATATATGCAGATTCAACTATACAATTTCCTGTAAGCACTAACTGTAACAGAATCCCACAAATTTAATGTGCATTTCATTTAAATATAGTTAACAGTTACTAAATGAATAGATTTTTTCAGTACTTGGGTCTGAACCCAGGGGTGCTCTATCACTGAGCTACATCACCAGTTCTTTTTATTTTGAGACAGGGTCTCCCTAATTCGTTGAGTGTCTCCCAGTGTTGTTCAGGCTGACCTTGAACTTGTGATCCTCCTGCCTCAACCTCCTGAGTTGCTGGGATTACAGGTGTGCACTCCCACACACTGCTTAAAATGAATATATCTTAAGTGTACAGTTTGATGAATTTTAATAAGTGGATATTGTGTCATCAAAACCCTTAAAAGACATAAAATATTGCAGTCACCTTAGAAAGTTCCCCCATGTCCTTGATTATTTATCACCCACTTCTAGCCAGAAGCATCCAGGATTCTCAGTATAATTCAATCATGTAAGTATATCACAGTTCACTTATTCATTTTACTTTTTTCCTTCTTTTTAAATTTTATTTGTTCTTTTTAGATACACATGACAGTAGATCTTATTTTGACATATTATACATACATGGAGTATAATTTATTCTAATCAGGATCCCATTCTTGTGGTTGAACATGATGTGGAGTTACACTGGTCATGTATTCACATATAAACATAGAAAAGTTATGTCTAATTCATTATACTGTCTTTGTATTCTACTTTTATTTTTTATTTTATTTTATTTTTTTAGTACTGGGGATTGAACCCAGGGGCACTCCAGTACTGAGCCACATCCCCAGCCCTATTTTTGTATTTTATTTCGAGACAGGGTCTCACTGAGTTGCTTAGGGCCTCGCTAAGTTGCTGAGGCTGGCTTTGAATTCGCAATCCTCCTGCCTCAGCCTCCCAGGTGCTGGGATTACAGGCATGCGCCACCATGCCCGGCTGTATTCTACTTTTGATGGACATTTAAATTGTTATTACCAATGTTTAGTTGTTATGAACAAATCTCCAATGAGTATGCTTGTTTGCGATATTTTAAGGATATATGACTTTATTTTTATTTAATAATTACCAATAAGTGGAATTGCTTGATCATAAGGTAGGTAAATGTAATGGTTAATTTTATTTGTCAATTTGACTAGATCACAGGGTGCCTGGATATTTGACTTACCATTATTTCTATATGTGTCTATGAGGATGTTTCCAGATTAGGTTAG
Source organism: Glaucomys volans (assembly GCA_020662805.1). Classification (NCBI taxonomy): domain Eukaryota; kingdom Metazoa; phylum Chordata; class Mammalia; order Rodentia; family Sciuridae; genus Glaucomys; species Glaucomys volans. The sequence goes on from JAJEJO010053528.1 coordinate 105,748, forward strand.
CATTTGAATCAATAGACTGAGTAAAGCATATTGCCTTCCTCAATGTGAGTGGAGATCATGCAATTCACTCTGGGCCCAAAGAGAATAAAAATGTGGAAAAAGTGAATTCTTTTCTCTCTTCTTGAGCTGGGACATCCATTTTCTTCTATCCTAGGACACTAGAGCCCCTGGTTCATAGGTCTTTGAACTCCTAAACTTGTATCAACCTATACCTTCTCAACCCCATTGCCCACCATTCTCAGGCCTTTGAAGTTAATCTGAATTATCCATCAACTTTTCTGGTTCTCCAGCTTGTAGATAGCATAATGTGGGACTTCTAGGCCTCCACAGTCATGTGAGCAAATTCTCATAAAAAATTTCCTCTTGCATTTATATATGCCTTCATGGTTTTATTTCTCTGGAGAACTCTAATAATAGATGTCTAGAGTCATGAGGAACTGACAAAGATTTTTGAAATGTGGTCATACCATTTTCCAGCAAAAATGTCTCAAATGCAGTTGCTCTGGAACCTCTGTAACATTTTGGTATTGACAATCTTCTTTATTTTATCCATTTTGGTGCATGCAGTAATGTATCATTATGGTTTTAACTCAATGATTAATCTTGTTGAACATCTTTATGGGCCACTGGTAGATACTCTATTGTGAAATGTCAGAATATTAAGTCCATTTTTATTGGGTTGCTTATCTTTTATTGGTTTGTAAGAGTTCTTCATGTGTTCTGGATGTGAGCCATTTGTCTGTTACATATTTTGTGTTTCAGACAGCTATTTTGCTGCTGTGACCAAAAGACCTGACAAGAACAATTTTGGGGGAAGAAAATTTTATTTGGGGAAAATGGTTTTAGAAGTCTCAGTCCATAGATGGCCAGCTCATTGCTATGGGCACAAGGTGAGGCAGAACATCATGCCAGAAGGGTAAAGCAGAGGAGAGCAGCTCAGGACATGGCAACCAGGAAATAGACTCCACTCACCAGGGACAAAATACATACCCCACAGCAGGCCTTCAAAGACCATCCTCCTCCAGCCATACCCTACATGCCTACAGTTACCACCCAGTAAATTCCTATCAGCAGATTAATGTACTGATTAGACTTAAACTCACATAACCCAATCATTCCACCTCTGCATTTTCTTGAATTTTCTCACACATGAACTTTTGGGGAACATTTAATATCTAAATTGTAACATTTTGCAAATGTATTTTCCACTACAGTGGTTTGTCTTTTTATTTTCTTATTTTTTTTGTGTGATGCTGAGGATTGAATCCAGGGGTGCTCTACCACTGAGGTACACACATCCCTAGTCCTTTTTGTTTTTTATTTTGAGACAGGGTCTCACTAAGATACTCAGGCTGGCTTTGAACTTGTGATCCTCCTGCCTCAGCGTCTCAAGTCCTTGAAATTATACTCATGCACCACTGTACCTAACAATGGTATCTTCTAATGGGTGGACATTTTTTGATTTTATAAATGTATCACTTTCCTCATTTATAATTAATATGTTATGCATTTTATTTAAGAAATATTTGCCTAGACTATACTTCTAGGGTTTCTTCTAAAAGTCTTTAAATTTTTGTTTTCATATTTGTTTATGATCCATTTTGAGTTAATGTACATATATGGCATAAGTCATATAAATCAAGATTCATTTTTAAAAATATCAGTATCTAGCTGGTCCATTATGTGGGTGTCTTTGTCAAAAATCGTTTAGAAATATGGGAGTTGGTCTGTGTCTTGACTCCATTTTATTCCATTGGTTTATTCTTATTATGTAAATACCATATTGTTTTAAATACTGCAGCTTTCTTTTTGATACTCAAAGTAAATAGTTTAAATATCTCTAATTGTTTTGAAGATTATTTTGCCTCTTCTCACCAAGATGTATTGCTATACAAATTTTAGATTTATCCTTCCAATTTCTATAAAAAAAAAGATACCTGGAATTTTGATAAGAATTCTGTTGAAAGTAAGAATTTTTGAAGAATTCAAATCTCAAAATATTGAATCTTCTAAGCCATAAACATAATATACTCCTTAGTTTTTTTTAATTTATTTAATTTTGATTCATTGAACACAAATGGAGTACAGCTGTTGTTTCTCTGGTTGTACACAAAGTAGAGTCACATCATCTGTGCATTCATACATGTACACAGGGCAATGATGTCTGTCTCATTCTGTTATTATTATTAACCCCCCACCCTGACCCCACCCTCCCTTCCCTCTATGCTATCTATCCTTCCTCCATTCTTGCCTCCCTTCCACCCCACATTATGACTCATCATTCACTTAACAGAGAGATCATTGGGTCTTTGGATTTTGGGGATTGGCTAATCTCACTTAGCATGACAGTCTCCAACATCATCCATTTACCTGCAAATGCCATAATTTTATTCTTCCTTATGGCTGAGTAATATTCCATTGTGTATATATACCACAGTTTCTTTATCCATTCATCTATTGAAGGACATCTAGGTTGGTTCCACAATCTAGCTATTGTGAATTGAGCAGCTATGAACATTGATGTGGCTGCATCACTGTAGTAATCTGATTTTAAGTCCTTTGGGTATAGGCCAAGGAGTGGGATAGCTGGGTCAAATGGTGGATCCATTCCAAGTTTTCTAAGGAATCTCCACACTGCTTTCCAGAGTGGCTGCACCAACTTGCACTCCCACCAGCAATGTAAGAGTGTACCCTTTTCCCCACATCCTTGCCAACACCTGTTGTTGCCTGTATTCTTCATAAAAGACATTCTAATTGGGGTAAGATGAAATCTTAAGGTGGTTTTGATTTGCATTTCTCTTATAACTAGAGATGTTGAACATTTTTTCATAAATCTGTTGATTGCTTGTACATCTTCTTCTGTAAAGTGTCTCCATTTCCTTGGCTCATTTATTGATTGGGCTATTAGTATTCTTGGTGTAAAGATTTTTTAGTACTTTGTAGATTCTGGAGATTAGTGCTCTATCTGAAGTGTGTGTGGCAAAGATTTTCTCCCACTCTATAGGCTCTCTCTTCACATTGCTGATTGTTTCCTTTGCTGAGAAAAAGCTTTTTAGTTTGACTCTATCCCAATAATTGATTCCTGCTTTTATTTCTTATGCATTGGGAGTCATTTTAAGGAAATCTGATCGTAGGCCAACATGATTGAGAATTGGACCTATTTTCTCTTCTACTGTGTGCAGTGTCTCTGGTCTAATTCCTAGGCCCTTGATCCATTTTGAGTTGAGTTTTGTACAGGGCAAGAGATATGGGTTTAGTTTCATTTTGCTGCATATGGATTTCCAGTTTTCCCAGCACCATTTGTTGAAGAGGCTGTCTTTTCTCCATTGCATGTTTTTGCCTCCTTTGTCAAGTATGAGATACCTGTACTTATTTGGGTTTGTCTCTGTGTCCTCTATTCTGTACCATTGATCTACCTGTCTATTTTGGTACCAATACCATGCTGTTTTTGTCACTATTGCTCTGTAGTACAGTTGAAGGTCTGGTATTGTGAAACCCCCTGCTTCGCTCTTCTTGCTAAGGATTGCTTTAGCTATTCTGGGTCTCTTATTCCTCCAAATGAATTTCATGATTGCTTGCTCTATTTCTATGAGGTCTGTCGTTGGGATTTTAATTGGAATTGCATTGAATTTGTATAGTGCTTTTGGTAGTAGGGTCATTTTAACAATATTAATTCTGCCTATCCAAGAACATGGGAGATCTTTCCATCTTCTCACACTTTCCTTAATTTATTTCTTTAGTGTTCTGTAGTTCTCATTGTAGAGGTCTTTCACCTCTTTTGTTAGATTGATTCCCAAGTATTTTATTTTATTGAGGCTATTGTGAATGTGGTAGTTTTCCTATTTTCTCTCTCAGAGGATGCATCACTTATGAATAAAAATGCATCAGATTCATGAGCATTAATTTTATATCCTGCTACTTTACTGAATTCATTTATGAGTTCCAGAAGTTTTCTGGTGGAATTTTTAGGCTCTTCTAAATAGAGAATCATGTCATCAGCAAATAGGGATAGTTTGAGCTCTTCTTTTCCTATTTGTATCCCTCTAATTTCTTTGGTCTGTCTATTTGCTCTGGCTAGATTTTCAAGGATGATGTTCAATAGTAGTGGAGAAAGAGGGCATCCCTGCCTTGTTCCAGTTCTCAGAGGGAAGGCTTTCAATTTTTCTCCGTTTAGAATGATGTTAGCTGTGGGCTTAGCATAGATAACCTTTACAATGTTAAAGAACATTCCGACTATCCCTATTTTTTCTAGTGTTTTGAGCATGAAGGGGTGCTGTATTTTATCAAATGTTTTTTTCTGCATCTATTGAAATAATCATGTGGTTCTTGACTTTAAGTCTGTTGATGTGGTGAATTACATTTATTGATTTCCGGATGTTGAACCAACCTTGCATCCCCGGGATGAAACCCACTTGATCATGGTGTACTATCTTTTTAATATGCTTTTGTATGCGATTTGCTAAAATTTTGTTAAGAATTTTTGCATCTATGTTCATTAGGGATATTGGTCTGAAATTTTCTTTCCTCAATGTGTCCTTCTCTGGTTTTGGTATCAGGGTGATATTAGCTTCATAGAATGAGTTTAGAAAGGTTCTCTCCTCCTCTATTTACTCCTTAGTATTTAATTGTTCAATGTTTTCAGTATTCACAGCAGAGAGCCTACATATTCATTAAGAATGTTATTTATATTTTTGATGCTTCTGTAAATTTTTACATCTCTTATTCCCATTATTTGTTGCTTGGGTATGGAAATCCAGTTGATTTTTGTGTATTGATATTTTATCTTGCAACATCATTATTTTTTGAAGTTTTCTTAGGATTTATATGTAAGCAATCATTTTGGATGTTAATAAAAATAGTTTTTCTTTCTTTTTAATCTTTGTGCTTTTTAGTAATTTTTCTTTATATTGTAGCAATAAGAATTATGCTAACTTCTATATTTTCCAAGACCCTCTCTTCAGGTTTAAGATATTCTCCAATTTTCTGAGGTTTTTTTTCTTTTCATTCTGAATTGATATCGAACTTAATTAAAATTTTTCTGTCTGTGATTATCACATTTTTATCTTTATTCTGTTAATATTATGAATTAAGTTGATAAATGTTCGAATGTTAAATAGATTGATTCTTGAAATAAATATGTTCATGATGTATTATGCCTTTTACATATTGCCCAACTGAAATTATTAATGTTTTATTAAAGAAGTTTGTGTCTATGTTTATGGGTATATTGGCTTGTGATTTGTATTTCTGGTAATGTTATTATCAGATCAAAGCTTTACACATAATTTATGGAATACACTGCAAATAAAAGGGGGCCCCCTTGTTCAAAAATTTAGAAAAAATGTACTGTTAAGGCTACTAAAATGTCAGTTTTCTCTTAAATATTTTATTATATATAACACATCATAGAGATGATATATGAATAAAAACAAATTTATAAACTGTAAAAATTGATGTAAAAATTTTGTATAATACAGTAAATATTATATTTTATTATTATGTTTTTAAAGATTTTTAACCTTTATTTTATTTATTTGGTTTTATGTGATGCTGAGTACCAAACCCAATGCTTCCACCTGAGCTACAACCCCAATCCAAATATTATTTTATTAATGTCATGTTTTGATTGATCATAAAATTTTGGCTCACTCTTCTGCAAAATCATTTTTGGCTTCTTAATTTATATTTTTAGAAACCTCATTTTCCACTGATGTAATGAAAGCAACATGTGTTTCTCAGGTGTGATAAAATTGGAATAAATTTTTGATATATTGTTTTGAAATATAAATTTTATTAAACTTATGACTGACAATTCTTGCTGAACAATTTGTCTATAAAGATCTGTCTCTTCACATAAACCACTTTTCTAAATGTGTGAATTTAACTTTAAATGTATATTTATAAAAGTGTGTGTCAAGTATACTTCTAAAAATAGCCCCTAAAATGTTGATGCCCTAATTCCTGGAACCTGAATAGACATATATAATGAGATATCACTGTTGTGATTGTTATATTATATGGCACAGTTGATCTTAAAATATGAAAATTATTCCAGTGAACCTTATAAAATCATATAAGTGCTTTTAAATGCATACATTTTTTTCCAGCAAGCAGCAGAAGGAGAAGTCAAAGGGATTTGAAGCATGTTGGGGACTGGATATAAGGGATCCTTCTGCTGATTGTAATGTAAGAAGCCTTCTCCATTGTAAAGTTGATTTTCCCCCAATTAGAAGCAAGTCACACTCAAAGAAGTAGAAGTAGAATTAGAAGTAGAGGTAGAAGTTGTGGTGATAACTAAGTTCCATCTCTTGGAGGGGAGAGTCTATATACATTATGTGGAATTCTTTTGTAAGGAAGCTTTGTCTCCTTCTCAAATCAAGAAATACAAATGGCCAGCAAATATATGAAAAAACATTGAACATCATTACCAATTAGGGAAATGCAAATCAAAAGTACACTGAAATTTCATCTCACGCCAGTCAGAGGGACAGTAATCAAGAATATGAATAAAACACTGTTAGAAGAAAAAATATGAACAATAATAAATGCTGGGGAGGATGTGGAGAAAAAGAATACTTTTACACTGTTGGTGAGATTGAAATTAGTACAAATGCTATGGAAATCAGTATGGAGGTTCCTCAAAACGCTAGGCATGGAACCACGGTATGACCCAGCTATACAATTCCTCAGTGTTTATCTTAAAGAATTAAAGTCATCTTACTACAGTGATATGTGAATGCCCATGTTTACAAGAGCACAATTCACAATAGCCAAACTATGGAACCAGCCTAAGTGTCCATCAGTGGATGAATAGATAAAGAAAACATGGTGCATATATACACAATGGAGATTTATTGTACCATAAAGAAAAATGAAATTGTGGTATTTGCGTGAAAATGGATGGCACTAGAGACCATTATGTTAAGCAAAATTAGTCAGACTCAGGTTAAATGTCATATGTTTTTTCTCATATACTGAAGCTAGAGAGGAAAAGAAAAAGAAAGATGGGGGCAGATCTCAAAAGGAGATTCAAAAGGAGATCTGTACAGGAAAGGGACCAAGAGGTGGGAGGTGTGGAGGGAGGGGGAAAGTGCTGGGGAAGGATTTGGCCAAATTATATTGTTATATTTTGTATTGTATGCATTTGTGAATATATAACAATAAATCCCATTAGTATGTAGAAGTATAATGCACCAATAAAAATGTAGGAAGAAAAAAGAAGAGTCTTTGTCTCTATTCTCCCATTCATTTATTTACTCAGTCATTTATACCAATAAGGACTCAGCAAGGACTTTATTTTGTACTTTGGGTTACAATCTACTCCTATATTATTTATTTTGTTGTTTGTTTTGCCTTTCCACCTTCGGCCCTTGGAAGCTCTTTCAGGTTGTCTCCTATGTTTCTTTGACATACCCAACTTTTTTAGCACTTTCTTACTTTGTGGTACAACAAGATGCTTTAGATGCTTCAGGCTCATCTTGTATTTTCCCTGCACCATTTTTTAAAATAGTAAAGTAAACATATTTGTATTTATTGATATGACTCATATATTTTATTTCTACCCTGTAATAGTATTTTATTTTATATTTACTCTGTGTACCAGTCAGGGTAAACCACAGAAGTAGAACAAGTGGTGTGTGTGTGTGTATTTGTGGTGTATGTGTATGCATCTAGAGATCTGTTATAAGAATTGTTTTATCCAATTGTTGGGACTGTTAAGCAAGTCTGGAATATAGGGAAAGAAGTTGTAAGGGAAATATCAACAGCAAGTTCCTACTCTGTAGGTACAGACTGAAGTTGTTCAGAGGCAAATTTCTTGTTTCTTGGAAAGAGCTCATCCTGGCTTTTAGGGCTTCCTAATTGATTTAGTCAATCCTATTCAGATTATCCATGATAAACTCCCTTACTTGAAATCAATGGATTAGAGGCTTTAATTGTATCCAAAAGATCTTTTAGCAGCAGCACCAAGATTAGTGTTCAATAGAATAACTGGGGACTGTAGCCTAGACAAATGGACACATTACAACAGCCATCTTGCTCTGTTTATTATGTTATATTTACTGTATCTTCATGACCTCTTTTCTTGTCATGGTATTTTTTGTTCCAGTGGTTACCTTTATACTACTGACATTTATAATACTCTTACTCCCCTTATCCCTACTTCACCTTCCACTATCTGTTTTAATCTTTATTTGATATCCTTTTACATGCATGTATTCCTGACATTACATCTCAAAGCCGTAGAAAAAGAATAAAATTGACTCCAAAAGCAGAAGACAGGAAATAATTAAAATCAGAGCTGAAATCAATGAAATTGAAACAAAAGAAACAATTCAAAAATTTGACAAAAGTTGGTTCTTTTAAAAATCAATAAAATTGATAAACCCCTACCCATGCTAACAAAGAGAAAAAGAGAAAACTCAAATTACTAAAATACGTGATGAAAAAGGAAATATCACAACAGACACAACTGAAATACAGAATATAATTCGAAACTTTGAAAAATTTATACTCCAATAAAATAGAAAATCTTGAAGACATCAACAAATTTCTAGAGACATATGACCTACCCAAACTGAATCAGGCAGACACACACAATTTAAACAGGTCAATTACAAGTAATGAAATAGAAAACACCATCAAAAGCCTACCAGTCAAGAAGAGCCCAGGACCAGGTGGGATTCTCAGCTGAGTTCTACAAGACCTTCAAAGAATTAACACCAATACTCTTCAAAGAATTCCATGAAAAAGAAAAGGAGGGAACCCTTCCAAACTCATTCTATGAAGTTAGTATCACCCTGATACCAAAACCAGACAAAGACACATCAAGGAAAGAAAACTTCAGACCAATAATCCCTGATGAACAAAAATAAATGCAAAAATTCTCAATAAAAATTTGGCAAATCACATACAAAAACATATTAAAAAGAGTGCACCATGATCAAGTAGGGTTCATCCCAGGGATGCAAGAGTGTTTCAACACACGGAAATCAATAAATGTAATTCATTACATCAATAGACTTAAAAACAAGAATCATATGATCATCTTAATAGATGCAGAAAAAGCATTTGACAAAATACAGCACTCCTTCATGTTCAAAACACTAGAAACTAGGGATAGTAGGAACATACTGCAACATTGTAAAAGCTATATATGCTAAACCTAAGGCCTAAACAGAAAAATTAAAAGCATTCCCTCTAAAAACTGGAACAAGTTGATGCCCTCTTTCACCACTTCTGTTCAACACAGTCCTTGGAACTCTAGTCAGAGCAATTACACAGGAGAAAGAAATTAAAGGCCCATGCAACATTCAAATAGAACTCATCCTTAAAAGTATAACTGAAAGAAAAAAACTGTGCAGAAGTAAAAGAAGAGCCAGATTATCATATAGATACAGCCTCCCATGTACCTGGGAAACACGGCTTAGAAGGGTTGGCACCAAGAAAAGTCACAGTACCAACTATTAGACGTTACAGGTAAAAAAATAATCCTCAAGGCCTCTTGGTAAAGAGGTGAATTAACTTTAAAAGAATGAAAATCAGTTTAGCATCACACTACTCAACAGCAACACAGCAAGACAAGAATGTAGTAACAGCATTTTCAAGAGACTCAAGGAAATAAGAGTGTGAGCCCAGGATGTTACTTGTAGCCAAACTGTATTTCAATTATCAACTGCAATTTTGTCCCCCCATTGCCTTTTTTTCCCCACCTCCGGTAATTGGGATTGAATCCAGAGGTGCTTAACCACTGAGCCACATCCTAAGCCTTTTTAAATTTTATTTTGAGACAGGGTCTCACTAAGTTGCTGAGACAGGGTCTCACTAAGTTGCTGAGGCTGGCTTTGAACTTGGGATCCTCCTGTCTCAGCCTTCCGAGCCTCTGAGATTACAGGCATGCACCACCATGCCCTGCCAAGCTTCTTGCTTTGACTTGGCCCATTAGTCCTCACTTCTATAATGAGTTTGTCTTCAATTATTTTCCTGAATTCAACTGACTCTCAATTCACATTTCTCTGTTTTTATGTCTACTTTTAGCATGAGCTAAAATATTCTTAAATAAAATATTTTCCTAGATAGCAATAATATTTGCATTAGGATGTAGAGGCTAATTAGGTTTCTTGATTCAAAAGTGCCCCTTACTGTGGTGTAACAAAGTGGGTTATTTTTGGTGGTGGTGATGGTGATGAAGTTGTTGATGGTTATAATGTGATGCCTGATTTTGTCATTGTTGTTGTTTTTTCTGCAGAATTTAATTTTCCACTCATGCATCCTTCCTCTCTTCATCATTAAGTCTCTAAAGGGTTCTCCCTTTCCTATTTGTCCTTTTTCCACGGAAGTGGCAGACTTGTGAGATATATTCCTGTTGTTCCATGATCTTAACTTTAAATTTTTGTTGTGGGATAATTTTAGACTTATATGCATTTGTAAAAGATGATGAAGAAATAATCTGTGTACTCCTTACTCGGTTTTCCCCTATGGCAACATCTTGAAAAAGCCTTTAAAAATACCAGAATTAGGCATTGATATAGATATAGTCAAAATACAAAATATTTCCATCACCATGGTGATCACTCATGTTGTAATTTTATTTTCACCTCTACTTCCTTCCCTGATTCTCCCCCTTTGATCCCTGCCAATCACTAATCTTTTCACAATCTTTATAATTCTGTCATGTCAATAATGTTATTTTTTTAAAAAAATATTTTTTGTACCAGGGTTTGAAATGAGGAGTGCTTAACCACTGAGATACATCCCCAGCCATTTTAATTTTTAATTTTTAATTTTGAGACAGGGTCTCACTAAGTTGCTGAGGATGGCTTTGTACTTGGGATCCTCCTGCTTCAGCCTCCTGAACTGCCGACAAGAATGTTATTTGAATGGACATATAACTCATAATTTTTTTGAGATTGGCTTTTTCACTTAGTGTAATTCTCTGAAGAGTCATGCAAGTTGTTGTGTATATCAATACATTGTTACTTTTTATTATCTGTATATATAACATTTAATGATTCATTCATTGTTTTTTCCCTTTCGTTTTGCTTTTTTTTTTCTGCAGTGTTGGGGATTGAACCCAGTGCCTCTCATATGCTAAGCAAGTGCTCTACTCTGAGCCACACCCCCAGCCCAGTGATTCACTCACTGAAGGATATCTGGGTTTTTTCCAGTTTTTGGCTATCACAAATAAAGCTGTTATGAATATTCATGTATGTGTTTTTGTGTGGAAATCAGTTTATTTTCTTTGAAATAAAAGCTCAGGATTATGATTACTGGTTATATGGCATGTATATGGTTAGTTTTTTTGTGTTTTTTGTTAGTGTCAAGTTTTTATTGATTTTGAAAAATACATTCAATTGGATAACATTAAAACTATATGTATTTTTAAAAGTAATACAAGTTTTTTTAACCTAATAAATTAGTATTTTTCTCACATTTAAGTAGGTAATAGCTGTGTCCTGTTCTGGACATGAAAGGGAAGTGACTTTCCCAGAAAGACAGTACATTGCTAGCAGTGAAGTATGAAGGATTCAGTTTTTGTGCATGACAACATTGGATATTATCATTTTTAATTTTAGTTGTTTTAATATGTGTCTAGTGATAGGTTATGTTTTTCTTTTTAATTTTTTTTTTTTTTTTTTTTTGGTAGTGGGGATTGAACCCAGGGGCACTCGGCCACTGAGCCACATCCCCAGCCCTCTTTTGTATCTTATTTAGAGACAGGGTCTCACTGAGTTGCTTAGGGCCTCGCTAAGTTGCTGAGGCTGGCTTTGAACTCGCAATCCTCCTGCCTCAGCCTCCCAGGTGCTGGGATTACAGGCGTGTGCCACCACACCCGGCTGATATGTTGTATTTTAATATGTATTACACTAGTAACTAATGATGAATATTTTCTTACGTAATGCTAGCTGTATTTTTTGTGTAGATGCTCTTTATCAAGGTGAGGAAATTCCTATTTTTCTGAGAGTTTTTTATCATGAATGAATGCTGAAGTTTATCAAATGCTTTTTCTGTACTGATTCATATGATGATATGATTTTTTCCTTGTTAGTCTATTAATATGCTGGATTACTTTAATTTTCCAATGTTGAACTGGCCTTTTAGCTATGGAAAAACTCCATTTGGTCATGATATATAATTTTTAAAATATTAATACATTGCAGGTGCTAACATATTGCTGAAGATTTTTGTGTATATTCATAAGAGATATTTGACTATAATTTTCTTTTTTGTATTGACTTTGGTTTTGTTATTGGAGAAATGCTAGCTTCATGAAAAGAAGGATTCCTTCTTTTTTTTCTGTAATAGATTGTATAGAATTGTTATTTTTATTTAACTATTTGGTGGAATTCTCCAGGGAAATCATCCAAGCTTGATAATTCACATTACATACCCAGGCTGCACATAACATAATTTGATCAATTTTATTTGTTTATATTTTTTGAGAAATGCCTGTTCAAGTATTTTGCTCATTGGTAAAATGAAATTTATCACATTATGTTATGTGCATGTACACATTTGTAACAAGGAAGTACATTATTATTTATGATTATAAAGCATTAATAAAAATCTTTAAAAATATTTTAATGTACAAAAAGGATAACTGGTTAAATGATCAGTAGGATATGTAAAAAGGTGCTCAACATCAACACTCATCAGGTAACTGTAAATTAAACCCACAAACTAGTTGTAACTAAATGACCATTAGAAGGAGTAAAATTAAAATCAGTGACAATGACATGCATAGGCATGGAAATAGAGCAACTGGAGCTTTTATGTATTGTTGGTATGAGTGAAAATTATTATTATTTCAACCACTGTAGAAAACCACTTGGCAGAGGTATTGAAAAACCCATATGTCTATGCAATGAGGCAGTGATTACTTTCCAAGAGAAATGAGTACATGGGTTTTAAAAAAATATGTACAAGAATGTTATCAGTTGCTAAACTCATAATAGTGTCAAAAAGGAAATAACAAAAATTCCATTAACCAATTAACCATAGATGTGATAAATGCTATATTCATAAAACATACTACTATTACATAGGAATAAAAATAGATGACCAGTACATTCAACAATGTAGATGAATGTTACTGAAATATATGGAGTGAAAGAAGCAGAACTAAAGGGTATACACTGTCATTCTCTGATTATAACCTTAAAAATAAACACAACTTTAATTTGTGATGATAGAAGTTAGAATAATGATTTTCTTTTTTTCTATCTATTGGTTCTTTTTAGTAATACATGACAGTAGAATCCATTTTGACATAATCATACGAACATGGAATATGTCTTATTCTAATTAGAACCCCATTCTTATGGATGTACACAATGGCGAGATTTACTGTGGTATATTCATATATGTACATAGGAAAGTGATATCAGATTCATTCCACTGTCTTTCCTTTTCCCATCCCCTCTCTCTTCCCTCTATTCCCCTGAACTTCTGGAATAGTGATTTTCTGTAGGGATAACTGATTGTGAGGGAGCACAGTGAGCTGATAGATGCTGAAAACATTCAGTTTCTTAGTCTGGTGGTGGTAACAGGATGTTTACGTGTATTAAAATTCATTAAGCTGTACATTTAAAGTTCGTGCACATTTATTATATGTATATTATGCTTCAATAAGACATTTAGAATGCAAATGGAGCATTTTAGTAAAATAGGCAAGGCTTTTTCAGATTAGATTTAGGAAACCCATCTCTCTAAAAGAGATAATTTACTTTTAAATAAAGTGTAGAGTGAAATCAAAAGTAAAATGGTAGGAAAAGATTTATGCCATACAAGCACTAACTAAGAAAAGTGATATAGCTCTATTATAATTCAAAGTGTAACTAAGAAGGATATTTCATAATGGCAATGGGTCAATTCAACAAGTAAGTTCAAGGGAAGATATAAAAATCTTTAATTTGTGTGGGTATACAACTAAAGAGAGATATAAAAATCATAAATTTTGTGCATATAGTTTCATATCTTCATATTTTATCACAGAAATTGATGTAATTTAAAGCTGAAATAGACAAATCTACAACTGTAGTTGGAGATTTTAGCACATTTCTCAAAGTAACAAAATGCATAAAAAAATTCAATGATTAAGTAAAGATACAAACAACACAACAGATGAATTGACCTAATTGACATATATAGAACAACATTTGCAAAAATCGTGAAAACACCCTATATTCAAGTGCCCACAGAATATTTCCCACAAAAGACCATATGTTCAGTGATGAAATAAGTTTCAACTGACTTTTGAAGATTGAAATAATATTGGAGAGGTCCAGGTACCAAAATGGAAATAAACTAGTAACCAATAACAGATAAATAACCCATCTTCTCAAATGTTTGGAAACTAAGCAACACCTTATACATAACTCATGGCCCCAAAATCACAGTGAAATTCTGAAAACATTTTGAACTGGGTGATCTATTTTCTATCAAAACAGAATTCAGCTGAGTCAGTTTTCAATTGGAAGATTATACTTTTAAATGCATGTATTAAAATGTAAAGGGTTGAATATCAATAATCTAATCTTCCAGCTCAAACTACAAGTAAAAAAAGTCAATCTGAAGAAAATAGGAGAAAGGAAATGATAACAAGAGGAAAACATATTGCAATAGAAGTCAATATGTAATAGAAAAAATTATTTAAAAGTCAGAGTTTGTTTTTTTGGAAAAAAATTGATAAACCTATAGCAAGACAGAGGAAGGTAAAAAAGACACAAATTACTAATGATAGAAATAAAAGGAAGAAATGTCTACAGATTTTTTTTAAAAGCCAAAAGAAGCCTTTATTTTAGCTGGCCAGCGACGACCTCCCTTACTCCTAAAAGCGGGGTTCCAGGGGATCCCGCATTGTGTCATTACCAACTTTTATAGGACTCGGGACGGGGATTAGGGCAGGGCTATAGGGCACAGGAAGGTTTAGGGTTGGGCTGTAGGGAGGGGGGATTAGAGTGGGGCTGACTCTCTCTCTGGACGGCACTGGAGAATCTTTCAGGGAAGTATAACATTCCCCACTGGTCTTATCCACATTAACAAATCCTTGTTTAGGAAACTAGTGGTTTTTCAGTTTCCAACTCCCCGGACTCTGGTGGGTTCCATTCCTCAGTTTGACCAGATTTCTTATTTTACACTAACTGCCTGTCCTTAATTAGGGAGAAGGGGTGCTGACCGTTCTTGCTGCTTCGAGCTGGAAGGGGGCGGAGTCTGGGGAAGCAGTTTGAAGTTCCTTTTAGAAATCTGGTCAATGAGGAGCAGAAGTCTGCTTGGGAAGAGCAGGTTGTAAAGTCATCTGGGGTGGGTGCTTCTATGAGAGAGAAACAAAATGACATAAGTACCAAAATGAGATTAATACAGAATATCATGACATGGTAGAAGTCAATCTCTCACCAGGTGGAAGAACTGAGAAGTTGTTCCAATAACAAGGCCTATCAAAGGCTGGAGAGGTTGAGGACTTTATTTGGGAACTTGAGTTATCAGGTACATTTGTCTAAGAATCTCTTTTGTAGCCTCCAGTCCTATTCTAGGGACTAACACAAGTACATCTTAAGTTACATTAAACTATTGTTTCTTTTAAATGACCAAGAATGTCTATGGTTTGGTTTGGTTTTAACTGTTTTGCTAGGTGTTTAAGATCAAGTTGGTCAAATTGACCTGTTCCTGTCTCTTAAGAGTCAGCTGAGTTCCCACAGGGATCACTTGTGGGGAATTTGAGAGTCCTGTGCTTGGGTGGTGGCAGCTCCTGCATTTCAGCAGCTCCTTCATTCCAGCAGCCTCTGCATTCTGGGGTGAGCAGCAGTGCTCCTCCTGGATTCCAGCAGCTCCAAGGCAGTGGCTTCTGCCTTGTGGACAGCTGGCAGCTCTTTGCTTCCGTTCATGGCAAAGGGAGGCTGGTCCTTGCTCACTCCCATCAAGCCCAGGAGGGCAGGAGCCAAGCCTGTCTGGCCCACTGTTGCACCTCCTTGTTCTCAGCAATCTTTGCTGCATTTCCAACTCTGGGGGACAAGTCTGGAATGCACGGGTTATAAGTGTCCACTCAGATTGTGTTCTGTCCTGGATGGCTCTGAGCTCTGGTGGCAGCAGCATCTGGGCCCCAGTGGCTTTTTTGCTCTGGCTGTGGCAGTTCCCACAACCTGGAGGCCGATGGCAGCCAGTGTTTCCTTGGCTCTGGACACAGCGATGCCTTCTGTGCAACACAGAAACCAGGCGGTGTCTTTTGCCCACTGTCTGCATGGATGAAAACTCTGAGTGCAGCAGCGAAGGCAGCAGTGTTGACCCGGAGTTGCAAAGTGCCTTAGAGAAGCTCTCTCATTCCCTGGACGCAGGCTGACTCTGAGGGCAAGAATCAAAACTGGTTTTCTTGGCCCCTTTGTTTTAATCTCAGTCCTTAAGTTTGATCTTAAACATCGAGCAAGCCAGTTTCACCAGTTACTATCTCCTCTATTTCATAGGTGATGGCCTAATATACTTCCTCAAAACATTAATCTGGCATCAGCTACAGAGCTTACAAGGAAAATGCAAAATAATTAACAACAGTAAAAACATATCTAGTTTGTGTAATAGTCATCCTAAGTCCTGCCTGAGTTATATATTATATTTCTTATTTGATATCACACTAATTCTACAACAAAAACAATCTTTCGAATATACCTTTAAATGATCTGAAAGCTGACTTATTTTGGAAACATTCTGAATTGTAGCAGGGTGGGAGGCAGACCCTTATTTCAGGTAAGGTCTTTTACAATCTTAGGCAGAGTGTTCCAGGTTTGAAGTTATTTTTGCCTCCTCTTAGGACATCATTTTACACAGTTTACATGTATTGTTTCCTGAATCTATGTGAATAGTTGTTAACACAATATATTGCATTTAAAACAAATCAAGGAAAGGCTGAGAGCTTTTAACTTTCCTTTTGTGTGGCAAAGTGACCAAATATTTTTTATGTTTCACAATATTAACCTTTAAACAAATCAGGCTCTCACTGACTTTAAATACATTTGCATTTAAAAGGTAGCGGTTCTGTTACAGAATATTAAATGATCCCCAATCAAATTTGCCATTCCCATAAGCCTGAATCTACCAACACAGACAAGTCTAACCTGGAGAACAGAAGCCCGACAAATTTCCTGCTCTAAAGACCTGTGTACCTAGAAGACATGGACACATGAATATACAAACAGCAACCAAACCTAGTTTTTCAAGAAAAACCCTAGGTTCTGCAACATAGCACAATACCCTACCAGTTATTTAACCACAATAAAGAATAAAACTTAAAGAAATCCTTGTCATTTTAACATATTGATTACACTTTGGTTTATATTAGCCCATTAACATTTGACCTTAGAGGAAAACTTTAAACAGTTTCTAATTGATGGTCTCACATACATATAACTACTTAGTTACACAAAAACTTGTTGGAATTTGCCCTTTACCTACACACAGATTTTCTTACCCAGAAATATTTTCCTTTTCCTTCTACTGAATATATTTTAATACCTAGAACTTTGCACTTTCCCTTTCCCATCTGTTGACTCCTTCCTTGTTTGTATTCTAAAACAACTCCTATGAAATTTCTGAATTTAGATAAATTATTAGGATTTCACTGTTAGTAACCTTGCTCTCAGGGATGATACAAAACAATTCCAGATCCTTTTATTTACCAATCCTTGAGAAAACACCAATAATGCTAAAGCATGTCACCCCATGGAATTTAACTAATATATTAACTTTAATTTACTCATTTTACTGTAATAACCAAGATCAGATAAGTATTTTGAATAGTATTTGCCATCTCTTTCCTGTGGAAGAGTCCTAAAAAAACAATTGATATTACACATTTTATAGACATCAACATTTTTTAATTGACCACCTAGACTTGTGAGGTTAGATATATTTTACCTTCATTTATTTACCGAATTTAAATTGAACCTTTTTAATCCTTCATTTATTTACCAAATTTAAATTGAAACTTTTAATCACGTGACCCAAATATACCTGGATCCAGTTTTTCTTTTAGTGCTATGTTAATCTCTAATATCATGTACGTGAATTTTGGATACAATATACACTTAAACAAAGGCCCTGTAGGTTTTTCTCCATTGCAATGTAACAAGATGTTCAAAAATCTAAGTTGAGTACTTGGCCGGCCATTAGTTTATGAGCTCAACAAGTATTCTCAGATAAAACACTCTTTTGGTTTTTTTTTCCCTTGGGTTGGAAATTGGTCTCCCACTGGATTTTTTGCTTCCTCTATTATCATTTCAATATAAGTTCTACTTGAGATTAGGTTCCAGCAGAAACCTGATGTCTCAGGCTCTTATCAGGACAGGGTTTGAATGCTTAAGAGCTCTGTAACAGGTTTTTGTTATTCCTCCTGGGTGGAGGCACATGTCATTTACATATTGTAAAACAATTCGCTGTGGGGGTGTTGTAACACTGGGGGGGTTGGACCTGGTTCCTCCTCCCCCTCTGGAGGGCGAGAGGCCGGGTGCCCCCAGCCATCTTCTCCCTCCCTCGGCCCCTGGCTTTTGGCAGAGTTACCTGAGTCTCCAGGGATTGGTAACAGTGTGAGCTGCATTTAAGTCGGGTCTGGCCTTTGCCCTCAAACCGGTGCAGCCTCTCCTAGTTCCTGAACTACCTGAAAGGCAATGCTTAAGCCATAATCCATAATCCAAATTTGAATGTAAGGCACCCGGTCCCGAGGGTGTGGCCACCCAATGCCCTAAGGGCACCAATCAACCTTGAAATCGCCCTGGACGGGGGCTACTGGTCAGCCAGCCACGAGGCCCGAGTGGGCCATTTTGATTCACAAAACTTTCTTACACCCATCAACAAAAGCTCTGAAGTCAGCAGCACGTTCTTGGAAGTCCTGAAAAGTATCTACAAAACAAGTTAGAACAGTGGGACACGTGGTTGACTGATTCTGTCCCGTAGTAGAATATCCTGAAGAGAGATGCTACATAGAAAGCAAAGCCACAACACAGAAAACACACATGGCCATGGACCAGACTAACAAGACAAATACAGACAGACAATGACCGGAGTAGGCCCCACAGGGAGGCCTATTAGATTAGGCCACAGGCTGGCCTCAGGCAGTGGCCATGCCGGCAGCCAGCCCCGGATGGCAGCTACCAATCAGCCATGCCACAGTGGAGTGGTAGCCCCAGATGGCGGCTACAAGTCAGCCAGCCACGCCATAGCCGAGCAGCCCAAGCCCCAGGCTGGCGGCCATGCCGGAAGCCAAGCTGCGGCCATGCCGGCAGCCAGCCACATGGGAGCTGAGCAGACCGGCCCCGGACAGCAGCTACCAGCCAGCCAGCCAGCCATGTGGCAGGCGAGCAGACCACCCCAGATGGCGGCTACGCCTTAGCCACCCACTCCGCGGCTGAGCGGACCCAGCCCCTGACAGTGGCTATGCGTCAGCCACCCACGCAGCCCAGACCAGACTAACAAAGCAAATACAGACAGACAGACATTGGCCAAACAGATTAGGCCCCATTCGGCCTACCAGATTGGGCCCACCAGACTGGACCCCACGGGGGGCCAACCAGGAGCCAGGAGCGATGTCTCGCCCTGACCTGGGACTGGTGTAAGTGGCTGCGTCCAACCTGACCAAAGTCCCCCAGATACAGAAAGTCGACTCACCAATACAGGATACCAGGTGGTGGCTTCATCCAGAAGGGCGTCCTGAAGATGGGCTGGGGTCCCCCCAAGAGTGAGGCTGAGGCAAGTCTCTCAGGAGCTCCCCTCTACTCAGGGTGGAGGCTCCCAGACAATCATCACAGGAGGCCAATTTAGGCGTGAGGGCTTGGAGAAATTAAATCTCGGTGGGGCCTCCAAATGTTGTACCCAAAGAAAATAAAATCATCCAAGCCGATCACATAAAGCCAAAAGAAGCCTTTATTTTAGCTGGCCATTGACGACCTCTCTTACTCCTAAAAGCAGGGTTCCGGGGGATCACCACAAATTTTTACAGACATAAAATGGTGGGAAAAATTATGAAAAATTAGATCAATAAATATTATAGCTTAGATACGAAAAAAAAACAATCTCAGTCAACATGGGGAGGAATTACCCTAAAGAAAGAGTCAATCAAAGGAGAAACAAAGTTTAGCTAAAAACCCCAAAAAAGCTAAAATGGCAGGAAATACAAGTCATATCTCAATAATAACCCTGAATGTAAATGGCCTAAACTCATCAATCAAAAGACATACACTGGCAGATTGGATTAAAAAGAAAGACCCAACAATATGCTGCCTTCAAGAGACTCATCTCATAGAAAAACATGCCCACAGACTAAAGGTGAAAGGTTGGGAAAAAACATACCATGTACATGGACTGAGTAAAAAAGCAGGAGTTTCCATCCTCATTTCAGATAAAGCAGACTTCAAGCCAAAGTTAGTCAGAAGGGATAAAGAAGGACATTTCATACTGCTTAAAGGAAGCATAAATCAGCAAGACATAACAATCATAAATATTTATGCACCAAACAATGGTGCATCCATGTATGTCAATCAGATCCTTCTCAATTTCAGGAATTAAATAAACCAAAACACAATAATACTGGGGGACCTTAACACTCCTCTCTCACCATTGGACAGATCTTCCAAGCAAAAATTGAACAAAGAAACCATAGGACTCAATGACACAATCGCTAATTTGGACTTAACAGACATATATAGAATATTCCATCCATCAAAAAGTGAATACACGTTCTTCTCAGCAGCTCATGGATCCTTCTCTAAAATAGACCATATGTTATGCCACAAAGCTACTCTTCACTAATACAAAAACATAGAGATACTACCTTATATACTATCAGATCATAATGGAATGAAATTAGATATCAATGATAAAGTTAAAAACAGAAACTACTCCAAGACCTGGAGATTAAATAATATGCTATTGAATGATGCATGGATAACAGAAGATATTAGGGGGGAAATTAAAAGATTCTTAGAGGTCAAGGAGAACAAAGTTACAACATATCAAAATCTCTGGGATACTATGAAAGCAGTGCTAAGAGGAAAATTCATTGCAGAGAGTGCATTTAATAAAAGAATGAAAAGTCAACAAATCAATGATCTCACATTACAGCTCAAACCCTAGAAAAAGAGGAACAGATCATCACCAAAAGTAGCAGAAGACAGGAAATAATCAAAATCAGAGCTGAAATCAACGAAATTGAAACAAAAGAAACAATTGAAAAAATTGACAAAACAAAAAGTTGGTTCTTTGAAAAAATAAACAAAATTGATAAACCCTTAGCTACATTAATGAAGAGAAGGAGAGAGAAACTCCAAATTACTAAAATTCA
>JAJEJO010053528.1:127463-150724 GCA_020662805.1 Glaucomys volans
GGACATACACAACTTAAATAGATCAATTTCAAGCAATGAAATAGAAGTCATCAAAAGCCTACCAAAAAAGAAAAGTCCAGGACCAGATGGATTCACAGTCAAGTTCTACAAGACCTTCAAAGAAGAGCTCATTCCAATACTCCTCAAAGTATTTCATGAAATAGAGGAGGAGGGAACCCTTCCAAACTCATTCTATGAAGCTAATATCACCCTGATACCAAAACCAGAGAAGGACACATCAAGGAAGAAAATTTCAGACCCATATCTTTAATGAACACAGATGCAAAAATTCTTAACAAAATTTTAGCAAATCTCATACAAAACATATTAAAAAGATAGTGCACCATGATCAAGTGGGTTTCATCCCGGGGATGCAAGGTTGGTTCAACATCCAGAAATCAATAAATGTAATTCACCACATCAACAGACTTAAAGTCAAGAACCACATGATTATTTCATTAGATGCAGAAAAAATATTTGATAAAATACAGAACCCCAATAGATGCAGAGAAAGCATTTGATAAAATACAGCACCCCTTCATGCTCAAAACATTAGAAAAAATAGGGATAGTAGGAACGTTCCTTAACATTGTAAAGGCTATCTATGCTAAGCCCACAGTTAGCATCATTCTAAATGGAGAAAAATTGAAAGTATTCCCCCTGAGAACTGGAACAAGGCAGGGATGCCCTCTTTTGCCACTACTACTCAACATTGTCCTTGAATCTCTAGCCAGAGCAATTAGACAGACCAAAGAAATTAGAGGAACACGAATAGGAAAAGAGGAGCTGAAACTATCCCTATTTGCTGATGACATGATTCTCTATTTAGAAGACCCTAAGAATTCCACCAGAAAACTTCTGGAACTCATAAATGAATTCAGTAAAGTAGCAGGATATAAAATTAATGTTCATAAATATAATGCATTTTTATTCATAAGTGATGCATCCTCTGAGAGAGAAATTAGGAAAACTACCCCATTCACAATAGCCTCAAAAAAAATTAAAATACTTGGGAATCAATCTAACAAAAGAAGTGAAAGACCTGTACAATAAGAACTACAGAACACTAAAGAAAGAAATTAAGGAAAGTCTGAGAAGATGGAAGGACCTCCCATGTTCTTGAATAGGCAGAATTAATATAGTCAAAATGGTCATACTACCAAAAGCGCTATACAAATTCAATGCAATTCCAATTAAAATCCCAATGACGGACCTCATAGAAATAGAACAAGCAATCATGAAATTCATTTGGAGGAATAAGAGACCAAGAATAGCTAAAGCAGTTCTTAGCAAGAAGAGCGAAGTAGGGGATATCACAATACCAGATCTTCAACTATATTACAGAGCAATAGTAACAAAAACAGCATGGTGTTGGCACCAAAATAGACAGGTAGATCAATGGTACAAAATAGAGGACACAGAGACAAACCCACATAAATACAGGTATCTCATACTTGACAAAGGAGCCAAAAACATACAATGGAGAAAGGATAGCCTCTTCAACAAATGGGGCTGGGAAAACTGGAAATCCATATGCAGCAAATTGAAACTAAACCCCTATCTCTCACCCTGCACAAAACTCAACTCAAAATTGATCAAGGACCTAGAAATTAGACCAGAGACTCTGCACCTAATAGAAGAGAAAATAGGTCCAAGTCTTCATCATGTTGGCCTAGGACCAGATTTCCTTAACATGACTCCCAAAGCGCAAGAAATAAAAGCAGGAATCAATGATTGGGATAGAGTCAAACTAAAAAGCTTTTTCTCAGCAAAGGAAACAATCAGCAATGTGAAGAGAGAGCCTTCAGAGTGGGAGAAAGTCTTTGCTACACACACTTCAGAGCACTAATCTTCAGAATCTACAAAGTACTCAAAAATCTTTACACCAAGAACACTAATAACCCAATCAATAAATGGGCCAAGGAAATGAACAGGCACTTTACAGAGGAAGATCTTCAAGCAATCAACAGATTTATGAAAAAATGTTCAACATCCCTTGTTATAAGAGAAATGCAAATCAAAACCACCTTAAGATTTCATCTTACCCCAATTAGAATGCCTTTTATTAAGAATACAGGCAACAGCAGGTGTTGGCAAGGATGTGGGGAAAAGGGTACACTCATACATTGCTGGTGGGAGTGCAAGTTGGTGCAGCCACTCTGGAAAGCAGTGTGGGGATTCCTTAGAAAACTTGGAATGGATCCACCATTTGACCCAGCTATCCCACTCCTTGGCCTATACCCAAAGGACTTAAAATCAGATTACTACAGTGATGCAGTCACATCAATATTCATAGCTGCTCAATTCACAATAGCTAGATTGTGGAACCAACCTAGATGCCCTTCAATAGATGAATGGATAAAGAAACTGTGGTATATATACACAATGGAATATTACTCAGCCATAAGGAAGAATAAAATTATGGTATTTGTAGGTAAATGGATGATGTTGGAGACTGTTATGGTAAGTGAGATCAGCCAATCCCCAAAATCCAAAGGCCGAATGGTCTCTCTGATAAATGAATGATGATGCATAATGCGGGGGGGAAGGGTGGCAAGAATGGAGGAAGGATAGATAGCATGGAGGGAAGGGAGGGGTGGGGTCAGGGTGGGGGGGTAAGAATAATAACAGAATGTGTGACAGACATCATTGCCCTGTGTACATGTATGAATGCACAGATGGTGTGACTCTACTTTGTGAACAACCAGAGAAACAATAGCTGTACTGCATTTTTGTTCAATGAATCAATAAGCAAAAAAAAAGGAAGGATAAAAACTTCATTAAAGCTAAGAATATTTTTAATCAAAGGTAAGATAAAAATAATAACAACATGGATGAAACTGGAGGACATTATGATAAGTAAAAGAAGCCAGGTGCCCTAATCCCAGTGGCTCTGGAGGCTGGGGGAGGAGGATCACAAGTTCCGCCTCAGCAATTTAGCAAGGCCCTAAGCAACTCAGCGAGACCTTGTCTCTAAATAAAATATTAAAAGGATTTGGGGATGTGGCTCAGTGGTTAAATGTCCCTGGGTTCAATCCCCAATACGGGAAAAAAACAACAACAAAAAAGAAGCAGCCAGGCAGCCAGGCACAGAAGGACATGTGGTAGCATGGTGTCACTCATAAATAGACTATAATATAACTGATATTATAGAAGGTAAGAGTACAGTGGTGGTTACCAGTGGCTGGGGAGACTTGGAGAGATGAGAAAAGGTTGATCAATGGATTTTGAGTTAGGATTGTTTGGGAGCAAGAAGATCTGGGTTACTATTACATTGTAGGTTGACTACAGGAAACAATAATGTATGTATATTTCAAAAAACTACAAGAAAAGTTTTTGAATATTTTCACCATGAAGAAATGATGAATGAAATAAAAATGTTTAGCCTGAATTAAACATTACACAATGTATACATATATCAAAATACCATGTCACCTAATTAATATGTATAATTTTTATATATTAGTTAAAAAACAAATTTCATTAAAAATAAAGAGCAAAAGGGCTAGCTACAGACTAGAAGATATGCATATAATCTGATACATATGCAGGACATATAAAGAATTCATGCATATCAATGAGTAAAAGATTAACAGAGATTTTTTCAAATAATGGAAACACAAAATGAACCTACAAGAAGATGCTCTCAACATCATTATTCATCAAAGAAATGTAAAGGTACAAAAAAGATGCATCTACCCTATCTCTCCCCCACCCATCAGAATAGCTAAATATTAAAGTACTTATAATACTAAATGTCACTGTGGATGTGAAACAACTTAGACTCTCAAATATTGTGGGTATGAGTGTAAATTAGGTACAACCACTTTGGAATATACAGATGTATACTCATGCAAAAATTTGTCAAGGTATATACACGAGATTGGAACATTTTCCCATATGTAAGTTACATCTCAATAATCAGAAAAAGAGAAAATATGTGAGACATTATGAGAAATTTTAACACAATATGTATGTTTAATCATAGGAAATAATTATAATTCATTTTGTGGGTATAAGAGTATTGTAGTCGTGGTCTCTTCTTTACAAATGCATCCTGGAAATGTTGTGGATAAAATGAAATGCATGGAATTTACTTACAATTATTCACATTGGTGGCAGGGAGTAGATGAGAGGACAGATGACATAAGATTGATACTGTACTAATAATAATTGAAATTTGATGATGGACAAAATGGATTTCATTATACTATTACTGTCACCTTTCATTTGAGTAAACTTTTCCATAATAAAAAGACAAAAACCTCTCTGATTCTAGCATAGGTTTTGTGGTCACAAAGAGGTACCCTACTGATTAGCTGTATGACTCTAGAAAAATTGCCTGACCTCTCTGATTCTCAGTTATCCTCATTTTTAAAGAATTTTTGGTACTGGGGATTGAACCCAGGGACACTTAACCACTGAGCCACATCCTCAGCTCTTCTTAATATTTTATTTAGAGACAGGGACTAGCTAAGTTGCTTAGGGCCTTGCTAAGTTGCTGAGACTGGGTTTGAACTCATGATCCTTCTGTCTCAGACTCTCAAGCTGCTGTTTCATTTTTAAAAGGCAATAGTTAGAGCACTTGACTTACACAAGCTAGGAGTATTCAGTACAATTCTGCTATTAAGTAATCAGCACAGTGTCTAGTATAAAGTAGGTGTTGATGCTTGCTGATTCCCTTTGCTTCTTCTGTTATATCAAGATATTCCCAAATTCCTCAATCAGCATAGATGGCATTTGCTTTTTATAATTTAATTTGTATTACAACTTTATAGTTATACAAAATATTTGGGTCCATTCTGACAAACTCATACATGCATGGAAATCAATTTTAGTTGGCATTTGCTTTTGGTCTTTTGTTTCCAATGGAGCAGTATTTTCTAAAAGACATACCAACATACACACACACGTACGTAAGGGCTTTAGAAGTATGTGGGGTGAGAGAAACAATTAACACAAGTAACACTAGTATACCAAGACTCCTGCTGGGGCAATGTCTTTATCTCCTACAAAGCTCTGGATAGCCTGGTGCCTAAAATATGCTTACTGACTGAGGAAATGGGTAGGTTGTAGGAGAGGGGAAACCTTGAGGGGTCCAGATTGGACCCTAAGCAAAGGCACGATTAGATGTTAGTGAAAGCACAATTGGACAAAGTACAATCCTTACTTAACATATCTGGATGTTGTATGATTGGACACGGTTACAAACCCTAATTAACATAAGAGCAAACAGGTAATCAAACTTGATTAGCTATATAGGGACAAGATATTCCCGCAATAAATGAGTTTGCAAGCACTCGCAATTTGCTTGTTTCCACCCAAATCCCAAGGTCTGTATCTTAACTCCACACTTTGCATCTTGACTCCACACTCTGCATCTTGATTCCACACCGCTTACCCCTGCGACGGAGTGTAGCCAAGGAAGAAACTCCCTTCAGTGGGTGAACTTGGATCACCTTTTGTTTATTGGTGCCATTTTTGCAGGTGGAGAAGGTGAAGGTGATGGCATGTGTGACACTTTTCCTTCCCTTTTCCTCCACTGGCACCAGAGTCTACCTGACTCAAACCCAACCAATTCAGGCTCCTTGGCACAATGATTAAAAATTTGAACAGTGTCTCTGCTACTAACTAACTCACTTACTTAACCTTTCTGACCCTAACTCTGCTTGTCTGCAAACTGGGGTTGTTGCAAAAGGTAGTAAATAGTAAATAGTACCATTTGATGCTGTTAGAGTTGGTCCTGTGCACCAGGGATTTTACATATATTATCTCTAACATTCTTTACGACCTGCCTCCGTTTTCATATCCTTCAAGCTCATCAGGCATCCAGTTGTCCTTAGAGTACACTATGGCCCTCTCAGTGCCTGCCCACTACAACACTACCCTTTGGTCCAGCTTCATTTTCCCCTTTCCCCTCTAAACTTAACTGCCCAATTTTCTATATCCTAGCTCATTACCTGAATTGTCCAGCAGGTGGCACCAGAGAATGCAACAAGTCCAGGAGCTCTGAGAAGAAACTTCCCAGAAGTATTTGGATTCCGAAGGGGTTTGTGGAGGACAATAGACTTTCTTATGGAAGGACAGGTTTTGGGTTTTGATTAAGGCCTGCCACAAACCACACATGCATGGACCATCTTAGCCCATAAGTCAGGCTGCAGCTATGGTTTTCATTCATAAGCTTTTAGCTTCCCTCACCCTTCCTTCCCAGTCTGGAGTTGAGACCCCTTTTTTTTAAGACAAAGTATCCCCTCAACAGAAGCTTTCAAAAAGACTCTTTAAATCCCCTTAATTCCCTCTTTAACACTTCTAACCCTCTCTCCATGTTTCCCCCAAACCACTCACTAGTTAATTCCTGGAAGATATCCCACTGAGGACACATTTGTGAGGCTGGGAGGGGAAGAAAGGAAGACTAGTTGGCTAGGTTGGCTAGATTTGCAAGGAGCCTTGACTATGGAATCCTCCAAATTCTAGACTTTGAGAATTTGTCTTATACATGAGAAAATTATTGAAATAAAAATATCCACAGACAAGGCATATCATTAATGAAGTTCCAGGTAGAGGGAGAGAATTTTGAGGAAAAGGGATAGATAGAAGATGCTAAGTATGCTTCTGTTTCTGCAAATGGAAAATGGAGAAAATAATAGTTATTATCACATAAGGCAATTATAAAGAATTAAAAAGTTACTCATTATAAAGCACTTGTAACAGCACCTGGCATGTATCCAGTGTTACCTTTAATTTATATTTTAGTAGCACTACAATTATCTTATTATTAGCTGTCTTTGGTCATACCGAGGTCCTCCAGACAGGGTATTTTAGGAGGCTTAATCCTTTGTTGATTCTGAGTCACTTCAGTCCCCAGGTTGCTACTTACTGATTTCCTTCTGGCACTCTACAGGATTTGTGATATCCTCTTGTAGGATGTTCTTGTTGATAAAGCCCCACTTGTAGCTAAAATTGATGAGCAACAAGGGGGCTGGTGATGAACAGGTAGAGGGGGTTCTCAAAGAGGCAACTTTGAGGGCTGTTGGGAGATCAGTCTGCTGGTGCAAGGGAGGTACTTTAGGGACCAACTCTGAGCATCAACAAGAGAGCTAAGGCCTTCTCTCCTATCCCATTTAGCCCCTTCCGCCTCCCCAGTAGCTCTAGCCATTGTACCCTGCAGCAGCTCCCAGCCCAGCTCAGATGATTGTTGTCCCACTCCACCATGCTGTGTCATCATGCACTGGTTTCTGTGACCTGATGATTGTTTATTTCTAGAAGGGCGAGCAAAGTAAATTTTTAAAATATTAAGGGTAAACCATCATTTTACAGGAAAAAACAAAAACTTCGACTCAGCAAGGGGAGGGACCTGCTTACAGTTTCAATGCTAGCATGTTTATTTCTTCCAAAACACTTCAGATCCCATGAGGGCAGGGACCTGATTTCTGTTTGATTAGTTTTTCTCTCTATGTGCATAGCATTTTATATGGTAGGAGGCTAAGGAGCTGTCCCCTACCTCAAAGTTTTCCTGGAACACAGGCCCCATTGTCCCCAGTAGTAGCTGTGGGCGAGATTGTGAAAATGTCTGTGGATGACAGGCTTCCCTGCAATCCTGAAGCAGGCTGAACACTTCTAAACCTTATCTTCTCCTCACTCCTGCTATTGCAAGCCTTTCTACTTTTAGTTTTCTAGTCTCTTTAAATTCTTTTCAAGGAATGAACTTGTAGCCTGCAGTCTAAATGGCCAGTCCTTGGAGGTCCGCAGGAGTTGGGGCCTCCTTGCCTCTTCACTATTTACTAGCAAGCACTCAGGGCACGGGCCCAGCACCACTTTGGGTGTGAGTCCAGGCTGCCATTAGCCTTGTGGTCTATGCGAATCGCGCCCTCTGGTGTACAACATTGGGGATACAATGTGACTGGTACCCCTCTGTGTGCTCTCCATTCCTGTTTCTGTGCCCATCCATTGGCTGTTTGCTTCACCTGGAATGCTATTCACCCTATCTCCACCTACTGAAACCCTCCACATCCTCTGAGGTCCTGCTCAATGTTTAACTTCTCCAAGAAGTTTCCTCTGAAAATGCTATCTTCATTTTATATCATTGTAATCACACTACGATTTTATTATGAGCAGTTCTTGGTCAAAATCATGCCCTCCTGATAGAATGCTTTAAGTGGCTAACCCTCCTCTTGGCTCTCAGTCACTTCTGTTTCCAGGTTCCCATTTACAACTCACTCTTAAAGTCAGCATCCCCAAATTTAACATGTTTGATGTTCTCTAGTTTCATCATCTGCTTTTGCATTCTTTCCTTAATTGTAAGTACTACAGGGCAGAGATCAGGTCATAGATTCCTCCCAACATTGTAACTAATAACATATATGATGCTACAGGAAAAAAATAAGAACTCCTATTCATTGATCACTGATGATGGGTCAGGCCTATCAAATGAGACATGCTTTTAACAAATATACCATTTAATTCTCATAGCAACCGCACTAGGCATAACTCTTATTATTCATTCTTCACCAATGAGTAAACAAACAGAGGTTAATAAGGGCAAATTGACCTGCCTGATTTTAAAATTAAACCACTCACTAGCAGCCTGTCTCTGGAGCCCAATTTAAGCCATAATTCCCATTGATTCTTAAAATGTGGTCTGCACAAACCATCTGCATCAGAATAACCCTAGATGTGAATTACAAGCTGCTCTGTCCCACCCCGGCACAACTGAATAAAATCTCAGTGGAGCCCAGGAATGCTTATAATTTTATTCAGGTATTTCATATTAGAATAAAGTTTGAGAGGCAGTGTACTATATTTAACACACACATGCTAACTGACACAGAATCATGTATGTAGATACACATTCATAAATAAATACATACCCATCAACATAATATTTTGCCTCAGAGTGTTCCTTAGGGTTCAGCAAGGAAACATTTCCATAGCCTCTGCTTTTCCAGCCAAATCATCATATCAAGAAATTTGCATACTGTATAATTATGATACACCAATAAAAAGAAGAAATATGCATAAGGAATTTCACATTCCTGCCTCTCTAAGAAAAATGGGTATGAAAATATATTGGCCTCGCTGGATCCTGGCAGAGGAAAGTGACTGGCTGCTCAGACATACAGCCCTTTCTTCTCCTGCTACTGACTCCAAGTCTGTCCATTAGATTATGTCATAAGCCAACTTCAAAAGAAGGTGAAGATGCAAAGGAGGCACAGATATAAAAGATCCTTGGTTTGGCTAATTCTTGGCTATGTGGATTTAAACAAGTTAATAAATCACTCTTGCTTCAGTTTTCTCATCTGTAAAATTGGGATGATAATCATAGTACCCACTTCATAAGATTGTTATAAACATTAAATGAGTCAATATATTGAAAGGGCTTGGATTCTAAGCCCTGGAACATGAACCTGGTAAGTTGTACTTGATGTTAGTATATTAGTAGTAGTCATAGTAGAAGTAGTTACCAGATTTTGAGTTTAGCATTTCTGACCTTGGATAACAAATGAATTCTTAGAGAGTTTGACAGAATGTTATGGGAGAATATGGTTTTTGATCTGAATCTAAATATTTTTCTTAGCACTCCTTTCCCTATCATACTAATTTAACTCATTATTTATTTTATGATATGCACTTTTACTGCAAAAGCTTTCCATTTTCTTATTCCCTGGGCTTGGCAGATGTTGTCAGGTGTGAAATAAAGTGAGAAAAGTGCCATCAGAATGAGACAACAAGGACGAAAAGATAATATATGTGACTATTCATTTTACTACAAAAATACTAATGCGCTTGGAATGTCTATCAGGGGTATTATATAATATACCATGCATATACCGTACTAACTTTCTAAAATTCTCCAAATTCCTAATTTCAGAACAAATTCAACCCTAAGGGTTTCATGTGATTACAAACAGTCTCATATTGGTTCAGGTACAATTTTATTACCTAATGAGATTTTTTGACAAATTTATGAAAAATTTTGTTTTCTAGAGATTATTGGATCTATGGTTCACAGCCCATGGTTTGGTAGCTCAAGGATGACGAGATAAAAAAAGGTGAGACCCACAAATGAAACCATGCCAAAAGCTCCTTGGTTGTGGGTTGGAGGCCCATTCTTCATGTCTCTTCAACCAGATATTGGACATGTCCTCCAGCTTAATGCCCCCAAAGTGAAAATCATTTTTGAGTGTAGGACTGTGGATCACTTAAGGCAAAGTTATACTTACTATTGATGCAAAGAACATGATGTTGGGATAGCAGCACTTCATGCACCAGAGTCAAGTAATGAGTATTATCAGGAAGTATTGAGTTCGAGTTCAAGGTTTCATCTAGAGAAAGTGTACTATAACATAGTCAAAGTCTATGTGTCAACCACAGAATCAGAAAGTGGGTTTCTTTGACTTTATTCTATTTTGGATTTTGTTGAGTTCTTAGATGTGTTGATTCATGTATTTAATCCTGGTATTTTTTTTTTTTACTATTTCTTCATATTCTCTTTATCTCTATCTGTTGGGGCTCTCATTTCTGATTATGTTGGGTTGCTTAATGGGGTTCCACAGGTCCAGTAGAACCTTATTTAGCCATACTGAAAACAGAGACATAATCCCTTTTAACCACACTATATAAATTCTCTGGGGGAAGATGCAATTGCTTGATATAGTGTAGGTAAGCCAAGCCAGAAGAGCAAACTTTGGAAATAATGGAAAATTAGCTATACATTTTCTGGAAAGTACTGTTGGTAAGGCTAGTCTGTATGCAAGGACAAAAGTATGGGGGCCTACCTCAGTGGTCATGTAATTTTTTCTGCCCCACACTCTTCATACATACAATACACCATCAGTAACATTCATTTTACAGTCAGCAATTCTCATGAAGGGGATAATGTACCAACTATACATACCCCTATGCAGATTATGGTACACCACCTTTTGGCATAGATGCTCAATCTCTCAAGGTCTAAATCACTGGAAATAGCAGAAGGAAACTGTATATATTCCTACCACTAAATCCATTTCTACATCAATCTGCACCAAAGTCCAAAATATTCTCTTGGAGGCTGATGTATTCTGAAACAGAATGATAAACTAAAAAGAAAGATCTCACCTGGAGAGTTGGATATATTTAAGTTCTAATCTCAGCTCTGTTACTTATTAGCTGTGTGAAATTGAGAAAATAACCTCTCCAAAATGTTTTCTTCAACTGTAAAAAGGAGACAATAATAGGAACAACTTTTCAGAGTTGTGAGAATTAAATGAAAGTCAATAACATCAAGGGGTGAAAGTGAGATGAGACGTAAATCTCACATATACAATACTGTACAAGTGGTGTCATGCAAAGAGCAGAGGAGACTGAAGTCAGATAAGACTGGACTTGAAAGATGCTTGTGCAATTACTAGCTCTGTAACCCTTTCAAGTCTCTTAATTAGCTTAACTGGTTTCCTCATCTATATAATGGGAATAATAATACTTATCAGGATTGCCATGAAGCTTCAGTGGGAGAATGTAAGTGAAAATAAATGTGCACACATGCATTCCACAGATATTTATTTATTAATTTATCTGTGTAGTATGAGGAAAGTTAGGGAATTGCTTAGAAAAGATGCTCAGGAAATTCCATTGCTGGCACAAAGAACTAGAGAAGAGTTTAACAAATGGAATTTTCCATCTGTTGCAAAATTTTCCAATTTACACTATACCCATTCAACTAGTAAAAATTTCTCTCCTTTAATAACTATGTATCATCCACTTCCCTGGAGTATCAATTCCGTAGTTACCAGTTCTTTCCTTTTCCCTCAATTGCATGTGCTTGCTCTGTCCTCTAAGCATACCTCCAAGACACCAAGGACATTGCTGGTCCTTATTCGGGATTCAACTTCACTCCATGGTTGTCTCCCTGCACAATGCCTACTATTTCATTTGTAAAAATCTGGTTTTATGACAACTTTATTGAGATATGATTAACAAGCCACCATCACTTACCACAGCCTGAGTAGCAAGTCTCCTAAACATGGTTCTAGATGACCACTGCCGACACTGAATACTTGAATACAGTCTTGTATTTAACCTTGTCTACCATACACTAATCTAAGATGTAAGCTGAGCTCCTAACTCTGGACTTGGAGACTTAATCCTAATTTCAGATCAACCCCCTAACTTGACCACCAGTAGAGACTTTAATTCTACCCCTAAGCTGAGCCTCTTTCTGACCACACTTCAAAGTCTTAACCCTGATTCAATTAATGGAGCCACTAGGCCTAGTCACATACTGACTTCTAAGTTGGGCCCAACAGTAAGAACCTATGACTGGTCTCAGACTGTCTCTAACTCTGATCTCCTATTTTACCTTAACTATGGCCCTTAATTAAATAAATCTTTAATTCACATTAGTATCCAATATAACATCAGACATAGGCTCTAAACCTGTCCTCAGGCTGAGTCTCTAGCCAAAGCTACAGACTGTGTCCTAATTCTGAGATACACCTAACATCCTCCACTGACTACAAAATGAGAGCTCAGCATAGCTACTGAGCTCCAACTCTGATCACAGAATAAGACTCTAACTCGGTCACAGCCTGAGATCTGATCTTGGAAACTAACCCAGCTACAATTTCCACAGACTTAGCACTAACCAGAAAATGACCCTAACATTGGCAACAGAATGACTACTAAACTTGGCCTCATACAGAGATGAAAACATGTACAGAGACCAACCTTCAAACTTGGCCAAGGACTGTGCCTTAATCACGGCCAAGAAGTGAAACCACTTGAGAACATATTCTGACCACAGCATCTGCCCCAATCCTGCCCTTAGAACCCTGAACATGGCTATAAACTGAGATCTAACCTTATTCAAAGACTAAGTTCAAATCTGGCCAGAGATGGGCTCATAAATCTGACTATGGAATAATCCACTGAATCTGGGGCAGACTAAATCCCATTACTGACCACTGATTTGACTCCTAGGTCTTACAGACTTTAACTGGTTACAGATTGCATCTTGAACTCTGGCCACAGACTATACTCCTAATTCTCATCACAGACTGAGCCTATAAACCTAACCTCCAACTTTAGCTTTTAACCTGAAAATAAATCTGATCCTCCCAAATGGCTAAAGAATGATCCTGAATCTTTGAGACAGACTGAACCCCATTCCTGGATAAATGTTAGTTCCAGGCTGGATCCCAACTCCAACCATAGCTTTAACCTTAACCCTGGCCACAACCAATTCTTAGTGCCAGAAAATGAATTGGTCACCAGCACTGGTGAAGGACTGAGCCTAAACCTTAAACATGATTTAAGGACAAATCAGGCAAAGACAAAACAGATACTTCTCATATTCTTAGTGTGAAACCTAGCAATGGCTTTAACTATAACCCTGAACAAACACTGAACTTACCGTGACCAAATTCTGAGCCATATTTCTGGCTATATTCTGAGCACTGACCAGGGATAAAGACTGTAAACCCTACTCACAGTCTGAGACCTAAAGATGGAGTTCTAAACCTGGCTAAATAATTATTCCTAAAACCACAAGGAAATGAGATCACATGAATCAAACCATTCTCACATTATTAGGCCCAACAACAGGCTGAGAGTGAGTATTAACATTTGTCAGACAGAGTCTTAAGCCCATAAAGTTTACTGTATTCATGGCCATAAACTGAGTCCTAGAACTAGCTTGAGGTTAAGCAATCAGTCTATCTATACTCACAAATTGAGTATAGATATACCCATGACATTGTTCATAGTGTGATCAGTAACAATTGGCACAGACTGAACTGTAATACTTATCCAGAATTCCTGCTACACTAGCCAGAGCCTAAGTCCCAGACTGACAAGAAGACATAAACACTCTGAACCCAAACCCTGGCATCAGCCTGATAGACAGACCCTGATTATAGTACAAGCTTTTAAACTTGAGCTTAAGCTGGATCCTGGGTATTTTTCATTCTTACTTGAACTCTATCCATAGACTAACATGTAACATTAACAATCTAAAAAACCTGTTGATACTCATAATTCTAAATCTTTCTTCATAGAAGGCCTTACCCTACCTATTGTTAACCTTCAAACTCTGGTAAAAGTTCAATCAGATACTACCACCTCCAGAACTGAGTAAATACAAACTCTACACAGGTCCAAGAGGGACTACTACCTTTACACTCAACACTGAAAATTCCCAAACTGACATACTAACACAGGGCAAATGACAAGTCCTACTCTGGCAACAGGATGAGGACCAACACTGGGCACATTAATGTAGCTCAATAGATCATTCCTGATATGAGCTAAAGACAGAACTTTGACACTTGCTAAAGTCAGAAATCACACCTTCACCTTGCTTGATCAAATACATATCCCCAATTCTGTTTATATTCATAGTTGAAATCCAGGTTGCAGACTATACCCTAATGTTGTCCATGAAGGAAATACTAACTATCATTTGAAATGAAGCTCCAGGGAAGCCCTATAGGTTGGGTAAAAGTTAAGTGTCTCTCAAAGGTCCATATGTAAAGGCTTGGACCCCAAGGTGGCAGTATTTGGAGGTACTGTGGACCTTTAAGAAGTGGGGCCTTAGGAGGGATCTTTAGGTCACTGGGGCATGCCCTTAAAAGGGATTGTGGGACCCTGCCCAGTCTCTCTCTCTTTGTGCTTCCTGGCTTGAGATGGGATGACTCATTTTAACAGGCACTTCTGACATTGGTATCTGGTGCCCTCACCAGAGGTCCTAACTAATGGGGCTGCCTGATTTTGGACTTGAACTTCCAAAACTGTGAGGTAAACAAATAATTTCTTTTTATTAAGTTAGTTGCCTTAGGAATGAAATTGAAACAAAAGAAACAATTCAAAAAATTGACAAAACAAAAAGTTGGTTCTTTGAAAAAATAAACGAAATTGATAAACCCTTAGCCACACTAACAAAGAGAAGGAGAGAGAAAATCCAAATTACTAAAATTCGTGATGGAAATGGAAATACTACAACAGACACAATTGAAATACAAAACATAATTAGAAGTTATTTTGAAAATTTATACTCCAACAAAATAGAAAACCTGGAAGACATCAACAGGTTCTTAGAGGCATATGAGCCACCCAAACTGAATCTGGAGGACATACACAACTTAAATAGATCAATTTCAAGCAATGAAATAGAAGAAGTCATCAAAAGCCTACCAACAAAGAAAAGTCCAGGACCAGATGGATTCACAGTCGAGTTCTACAAGACCTTCAAAGAAGAGCTCATTCCAATACTCCTCAAAGTATTTCATGAAATAGAGGAGGAGGGAGCTCTTCAAAGAAGAGCTCATTCCAATACTCCTCAAAGTATTTCATGAAATAGAGCTCATTCCAATACTCCTCAAAGTATTTCATGAAATAGAGGAGGAGGGAAATACCCTCAAACTCCCTACCCTTCCAAACTCATTCTGTGAAGCTAATATCACCCTGCTACCAAAACCAGAGAAGGACACATCGAGGAAAGAAAATTTCAGACCCATATCCCTAATGAACATAGATGCAAAAATTCTTAACAAAATTTTAGCAAATTGCCTACAAAAGCATATTAAAAAGATAGTGCACCATGATCAAGTGGGTTTCATCCTGGGGATGCAAGGTTGGTTCAACATCCGGAAATCAATAAATGTAATTCACCACATCAACAGACTTAAAGTCAAGAACCACATGATTATTTCAATAGATGCAGAAAAAACATTTGATAAAATACAGCACCCCTTCATGCTCAAAACACGAGAAAAAATAGGGATAGTAGGAACGTTCCTTAACATTGTAAAGGCCATCTATGCTAAGCCCACAGCTAACGCCATTCTAAATGGAGAAAAATTGAAAGTATTCCCCCTGAGAACTGGAACCAGGCAGGGATGCCCTCTTTCTCCACTACTATTCAACATTGTTCTTGAAACTCTAGCCAGAGCAATTAGACAGACCAAAGAAATTAGAGGAATACCAATAGGAAAAGAAGAGATCAAACCATCCCTATTTGCTGATGACATGATTCTCTATTTAGAAGACCCTAAGAATTCCACCAGAAAACTTCTGGAACTCATAAATGAATTTAGTAGAGTAGCAGGATATAAAATTAATGCTCAGTGTAGTAACACAAAGCTGATAATATAGGCATATTGTAGGTAATGTCCTAATATAGCAATAGACTGAATATCAGACATTGACAGTACCAGACCACTGGACCAATAATAAACCCTAATCAGGAACACTAATTGAAACTTAACCTGATGAAATACTGAATGTAAATCCTGTTCATATTCTTACATAGACTTTCCCTAGGCAGCAAAATCAGCATGAACACTAACGTTGGGTCAAGTCACAACCTTAGCTTTATTGATTCCCATATCTAGAATTAAAAGTGATTCCAACATTGACCAAAAGTTAAATTCAAACCCTAATCCCAGCTATGGTCTGTCTAAGGTCAGTCCACAGACTGAGCCCTAAAACAGATCTTAGAATGAAACCTCTTTCTACATAAAGACTAAATCCTAATACTGGCTAAAATTTTAGCTAATTTTGCTCATTGACTTCAGGATGAGGTATAATCTAGGCTACTCTGCACTAATTGGCAGCCTTAGCATGAGCTTTAACAGTGATCAGAGATACACTTTGGTACATGCTACAGATTGATACATGGCTATAACTCTGGGGCCTAACATTGATATTGGGTTAAATCCTAAACTTGGTTTAATGAACCAGAACCATGGATCTACTCTGGCCTCTAAAGATAGTTACAGATGGACTAAGCCTTAACCTGAGCAAAGAATGTAGCCAAACACATCTCACATTATAAGCCTGAACCCTAGCCATGTCCTGAGCTCTACACTGGCTTTGGAGAGAGCTCAAAACTTGAACTATTTGCGTATAGTTTTGTAAAATTAGTGTCTTGTAAATGGCAAAAAGATTAAAAGAGTAGAGGGAAGGGGATGGGGGAGGGATGAAGGAAGGGGAAGTGCTGGGTACTGAATTAGAACAAATTTTATTCCCTGCTTTTATAATTATGTCAAAATGAATCCTATTGTCATGTATGACTAAAAAGAACCAATACAAAAGAATCTTATATGGATGATTCTTACAAAAAACTTGATCTGTTAATAAGATCTCTAAATGCAGCCAAAATGATTCATCTTGGTCCACTATTTCACAATTTCATCTTAATATACAACAATGGATCAAATAATATTACCTTTGTATGTATGCACACACATATTCCAATATGCCACACAGAAATATTAGTTGTCATACTTGTGTATTTTAATTATTTACCTTGCTTGTTGATGGTTGCTCCCTACTAGAATAGACCCTCCAAAGGGAAGGGTTGTGAGGGGTGTGTTTGTGTTTCTCATTTTTCTATTTTCAGTATCTAGAATCATGCCTGGCATATTATAGGAATATTAAACACTTGTTGACTGCATGAATGAATTC
This sequence comes from Glaucomys volans, assembly GCA_020662805.1. Lineage (NCBI taxonomy): Eukaryota > Metazoa > Chordata > Mammalia > Rodentia > Sciuridae > Glaucomys > Glaucomys volans. Next base: position 144,906 of record JAJEJO010053528.1, read on the forward strand.
TTCCTTATTACTCCTCTGTTCTTCTGTTACTTAGACATAATTTCACTTTGTGTTCTCTTGGTTCATCTATCTGGCCATTCTTTCTCAGTTCCTTTGAAGGCACATCTACCTCTACCAGCTACTTGAATATTGTTATTGTCCAGGATTCTAGATTTAATCTTCATATTAAAAATATTTTTCTGGGGTTGAGCGTATAGTTCAGTGGTAGAATGCTTTCCTAGCATGTGCAAGGCCTTAGGTTTGAACCCTAGCACTGTAAAAAATGGCCCCGCCTCCAGGACCCCTGGCTCAACCAACCACACCCCACATGGACTCAGTGCCCACACCCCACACTGCAACTCCCCATTTGCCAATACATTTGGAAGCCAGTGCAGCCACCTTGGATTATCCTGGAAGTATAAAGAGGCATCTTCAGATGGGGCCAATCTCATCCTGAGACCCCCACTGGAGACTAGAAGCTCATTGTCAGGTACCTCTCATGCATCAGGCAACTAAAGACTGGGAGGTTTGAATAGTATATGTTATAGTGTAGATTTTTTTCTCCTTTCTGAAAAATTTTAAATTTTTACTTCTTTATTTTTCTCACTCTATAGTTTCCTTTTGTTTACCTGTTTCCTCAGAGTTTCTTTCTCCCTTTTCTCATGCTAACAACCAACTTCTTTTGATTCCACTTTCACTGTTCCTACAATCTAGTACTTCTATATACTCTTTTCCTATCCCATTGACAGTTACATTCTACACCCCTCCCCAACTTCTTTGTCCACCATTATATATTGTAAACCTCATTGCAAATCTACTTGTTATACTGTAGATAATAATTAAATTCATCCTCTCTGTTTATTATGACAATATTGTTAATGTCTTCATAGGGGCTATTTGGTTTAGGGCTGCAAATTGTCTGTACTGGATGCTGCTAATATTGATCTCCCCCTTAAAGAAGAAGTTTTGGAAACCTGCAGGGTCACTATAAGCCTACAGGGGGGAAAATGCAATACCCCAGATCTGCACTGCTAGAGGGGAAGATACATGAACAACATGAAAAAACAAGGGAAGAAAGTGTTCCAAACAAACCAAGATTCTATATTAATAGAATCCAATGACAGTATGGCAGAAAAAAATGTCAGAAAAGGAGTTCAGAATATACTTAATTAAAATGATTCATGAAGTAAAGGATGAGATAAGATAGCAAATGCAGGCAATGAATGATCACTCCAATAAACAGTTGAAAGAGCAACTGCAGGAAGCAAAAGATCATTTAAACAAAGAGACATTTCTGTTTAGTTAAACAGAAATCCTTGAAATGAAGGAAACATTAACCAAATAAAAAACTCAATGGAAAGCATCGCCAACAGACTAGATTGCTTGGAGGACAGAACCTCAGACAATGAAGACAAAATATTTAATCTTGAAAATAAAATTGACCTAACAGAGACGATGGTATCAAATCATGAACAAAACCTCCAAGAACTATGGGACATCATGAAAAGACCAAATTTAAGAATTATCAGGATTGAAGAAGGCACAGAGATACAAACCAAAGGAATGAACAACCTATACAATGAAATAGTACCAGAAAATTTCCCAAACCTGAGGAATGAGATGGAAAATCAACTACGAGAGGCTTATAGAACACCAAATGTACAAAATTACAGCAGATCTACCCAAGGCACATTATAATGAAAATGCCTAACATCCAAAATAAAGATAGAATTCTAAAGACTGTGAGAGAAAACATCAGATTACATATAGGGGGAAACCAATATGGATATCAGCAGATTTCTCAGCCCAGACACTAAAAGATAGAAGGGCCTGGAACAATATATTTCAAGCTCTGAAAGAACATCGTTGCCAACCAAGAATCTTAGATCCAGCAAAACTAACCTTCACATTTGAAGATGAAATAAAATCCTTCCTTGATAAACAAAAGTTAAAAGAATTTACACATAAAAAGCCTACACTACAGAACATTCTCAGCAAAATATTCCATGAGGAAGAAATGAAAACCAACAATGTAAACCAGCATAGGGAGGAACTATCCTAAAGGAAAAGCCAATTAAAGGAGAAACCAAGTCAAATTAAAAACCAAAAATAAGCCAAAATGATTGGGAATACAAATCATATCTCAATAATAATCCTGAATGTTAATGGCCTAAACTCATCAATCAAAAGACATAGACTGGCAGGTGGATGAAAAAGAAAGACCCAACAATATGCTGCCTTCAAGAGACTCATCCCATAGAAGAAGATGCCGACAGACTAAAGGTGAAAGGATGGGGAAAAACCTACCATGCACACGGACTCAGTAAAAAAGCAGTGGTTTCCATCCTCATATCAGATAAAGTGGACTTCAAGCCAAAGTTAGTCAGAAGGGATAAAGAAGGACATTTCATACTGTTTAAGGGAACCATAAATCAGGAAGACATAATGATCATAAATATTTATGTCCCAAACAATGGCCCATCCATGTACATCAAAAAAATTCTTCTCCATTTAAGGAATCAAATAGACCACAGCACAATAATTCTGGGTGACTTTAACACACAGATGTCAGAATGAATAAGAAAATGCCTTCCCTTCCAGAGTCCTATCAATAGAGTATGTTAGGTAACTTAGGATTTTTGCCAGTGGAGAGAGAAAACAGTCTTTCATCTGCAGTTTTAATTTAGAGTTCTCTTTTTTAATGAGTGAAGTTAACTCTCTTGTTGTTTACTAATAGCAAATCTTATTTCCTTTTCCTATGTTTCAAAAGGGTTATGATTTGCCAATTTACATGTTAGGAAGGATAGTTCTTTGTGATATGAGCTGTAAATACCTCCCTTAGTTTTCTTTTTAAAAAGTTTGCTTATGATGCCTCTTTCCATAAAAAATTTGATTTTTATGTAACAAAAAGTGACAGTGAAATTTATGACTTGGAAATTTTGAGTCATGAAAGGTTAGATAGTTTTTGCTAACTCCAGATTTATAAAGAAAAAAATTTCAAGTTTTATTCTTATTATTCAATGGTTGTGTTATTTGAAAAATATCTTTGGAACATATGGAGTTTATCATGGTATATGAGGTAAGGCAGGGATATTACTTTACTTATCCCTATAACATTTATTGACTACTTCTTTTTCCCAGTGATTTGAGATGATGTCTTCTTCATACATTCAATTTCTACATGTATCTGAGTGTACTTACATGTGGGCATTCTGTTTTGCTAATAGACCAGTATGATATTCTTAAATTATTTAGGCTTTTAAAAATGCCTTAAGGTGTTTTAATGCTGGTCCCACTTCTATGTTTATTTTTTTTCAGTAAATTTAGCATCAGGTGATATAGCTTAAAACTGTTCAGTTTTCATTGAGATTTAGTTAAATTTACAAATTAATTTGTACAATAATATGGTCCTTCTATTTGTAGAAAGGCTTTTTTTTTGCCTTCAGTGGTGTTTTAATTTTTTTTTTTTTTTTGGTACTGGGGATTGAACCCAAGGGCACTCGACCACTGAGCCACATCCCTAGCCCTATTTTGTATTTTATTTAGAGACAGGGTCTCACTGAGTTGCTTAGGGCCTTGCTAAGTTGCTGAGGCTGGCTTTGAACTCGAAATCCTCCTGACTCAGCCTCCCAGGTGCTGAGATTACAGGTATGCGCCACCACGCCCAGCTGTGTTTTAATTTTTGTTTTTAATAGGTCTCACATTTTTATTGATATTCATATATTTTTGTTGCTATTATATATGAAATTGTTTCCTCCATTAAATCTTCCAAAAGATTGTGTGAACATATGTAAACTACTGATTTTTGTATGTTGATTTTGTACTTGGTAATCTAATTAAGCTATCTTACTGTTTGTAGTAGCTCTTAATATCTTGAATCTTCAAAAGAGAAAAAAGAAGTAATTATAGTTGCACATGAGTCAGCTACCAGAATATTTAGTGCATTATATTTACATAATATTAAATCGGAAACTCAAATAGACCAATAGGTGCCTGGCCAAATATTATTATAATACCACGACATAGTGGTTTAGTATGGAATTATTAAAATTATATAGTGTAAGAATACTCAATATAAAACAATGAAACATTTTTGAAAGGGAAAAGCAAGTTACAAAATACTGAAAAAGTGTGATCCTATGTATGTAAAAGAGAAAAAATTGTATGTGTGCATTTGTATGCATTTCTTTGTGTAACTTGTAAATTGAATAAAGATGACACATTTTAAAAAAAAAGTTGAGTAACCAGTGAAATTAGTCTTACTAAACAACCATTTTCTCAACCTTTAAGTTACTTGAAAGTGTTTAGCATTCCCACCTATTCTTTAATCCAACTCTGGTGACATATTGTTACTCAAAAAGAGTTTCTAAAACACATACAATTTGTTATTATTCAAGTGTAATGTTTATCTGTTCTAAACTATTGCATTGCACTGCTTTAGGTGGTGCCCGTGACTACATTGTTAAGGTTAAACAGGCTTTTCATGAGCTGGTCCAGATCATATTTCTATGTCAGAATTCTGACACTGTTTCTAAAGCATGATTACGAATCAGTAACAATACACAATTTTCCAAGCATTTAAAGTGATTCTAATGCAGATGGTTCACACAGAACAAACTGACAGTTTTAAAGGACCATATTTTCCTTTCAGTTCAAATTCTAAGCTAATCAGACCATAATGTTTTTTTTTAAACACTCAAAACTCAACAAGAAAGTCAAAACTATATTAAAGTTCTTCCCTCCAAATGCTAATAGCTTAAGAGCATTAAAAATAAATCTAGAACCTTGTCTGTCCGCACAAGCAAAACCTCATCACACCTTAAGAAATTATTGGTAGAGAGCAATCCAAACTACAACACCCAGAATACCCTCCGAGGTCTGAACTCCGAGAACAAGCGGAAGCGGGAAGGGGTGTAGGAATTATGGGTACATGGAAAGAAGTGGGTCTCAACTCCATCTCCCACAATCCTTTTACACTTGGGCCTCTCCGCCAATGCTAATATTGGATTTTTCCCTCCCGCCCCGGAAGAACAGCCTCCAGCGACCTCAAACTACAATTCCCATGAGGACAAGGGACTGGGCCTCAAGCTTCCCTGGTGACCACTAACCAATAGGAGCCGGCCCAGAGGCCGCTGTGTAGGTGAGAGTCCAGCCTGGGGCCCAAGCGCGGGGCCTAGGTGGGCTAGCGCGAGACGCGGAGTTGAGAAGACACTTGTACAGCGTGGGGCGCCGCGAGGGAACTCCGCGCCCCGGAACTGCCGCGCCCGCTCGATTTTCCGCGGCTGTTTAAGAAGTAGCGCTTCGGTAGCCGGGGAGCTGGAGGTCAGAGAGGCAGAAAGCCCGAGTGGCTGTGGCTGGGGACTGTGGGACTGAAGGGGCCTAAGAGGAGGGTGCTTCCGGGGCCGGTGTCTTCAGCGCCAAACTCCGCCCAGCTCCGCCTCTGCAGGGGAGGGGGTGTCGGCACCGGGAAGCGGGGGTGGGCATCAGTAACCTCGAACCTCGGGAGCGCGCCCGCATTCTTTCCCCGACTCCAACGTGCGTGTCTTGTTTTTCCATAACAACGCGGTCCCGCTCGCACCCCGCCACCCTGCTTTGTGCCCTTCCAAGAGGACCAAAGTTAGGGTTCTTGACAGGGTCTTGCCTAGGCGGCGTCAGGACTCTTTCTTACTGCTTACAGGAGTTGAGTGATCGCTTGCCTGAATTGCAGTTCATGTTTGGGCATCCAGTCCTCCCAACGCACCCCCCCCCCCCCCGCCCGCCAATCATTTTTTTCTGGGGATGTGCGAATTCCTTGCCATGCCCGGGACGTGACTTTCTGTCAAATTTCTCTTTCTAATTCT
>JAJEJO010053528.1:150824-199298 GCA_020662805.1 Glaucomys volans
TTCTGTGGTGGGATTTAAAAAAAAAAAAAAGATTGCTATCTCTTTACCGACTCCTCCAGCCACCTATCCCTTTCCTAACCAGGACTTTGGAGTGGAAAGGGTTTCCCTTCAATATCCAGAAGGGACAGGGAACTGACGTGGGAAGAAATCTTTCTTTTAAAACATGAGTTGAACGTTCAGTGCAGTATTCTGCTGAGAGTAAAAGGCAAATTACACCTATTTTAAAAACTCGAGTGTTTTAGAGGTTTCCAGCAAAGACCGCTAGCACTAATATTGATGAGCATTTAGGGACACACCAACTACCGTGCAAAACAGACTGTATTAGTTATTGTATTATTACAAACGCATGCAGAAAGTGCTGAGAGGCTACAAAGGGCATACTGTTGTGGGGTGTGGAGTTAATTTATGGAAATTCAAGCCTAACCCAGGAAGTGCTGAAACCTTGAAACTCACCTGTCTTTCAGAAAAATCCTGATAGGCTTTTTGAAGGGGGTGAATTTTAATTTGGACGTCAAAGGAGTGAAGGGGATTTGAAATGGGCAGAGGAGGGAAAAATGCTTCCTGTTACTGGGTTTGGAGTTTAAGAAAGAGGGATAGAAGAGGGGGCTTTGTATGCCAAATTACAGTGAAACTTGTCAGCAGGAATATATTGGGAAGTAGTGTTGAAAAACTTGGGACCATAATAACATGACACTGGAGAAGCCACATAGTTTGGTTGTTATTCTGTATCAAATAAAATTAAAGACAAAAAATTAAGATTGGGTGATTTTTCTTTTCATCCTAGGGGAACCTGATTTGAAATCAATTCTTGAAGAATACAAAGAAGTGTGGTGGTATGTTCCAGGTGTGAGTTTAATTTAAATATAAGAAGCAGCTTGTCTTACACACATTTTGTTGGTGGCTACAATCTCTACTTGTCAATTTGAAAGCCAAGTGACATAAATTTATTTAAGAAATGCATTTGCTGTCCTTGTGCAGCAGATTACCTGAAATCTATTCTTCTCATTGGGTAGCAATAATGACTGCTACTTATTGAACCCATGTAATGTCCCAGGCATCATCATAAGTACTTTGTTACATTAAGTGTCTTACAATGTATGTACTATTCCCAGTTTTTTTTTTCTGGAAGAAGAAACTAAAATGCAGATAAATTAAACAAATACTTGGTAAATGTCACAGAGAATGTAAGGAGCTAGTCGGGTTGTAGTATACAGATTTCTGACCCTCAAGTCAATGCCCTTCCCGTCATTGTTTGCTGTGGCTGATGTTCTTTTTTTTTCTTTTTCTTGACTTTCCAGTTGTGGTAGAGAGATTATTATGAGGTATAGTTAGTCATCCTGGCAGAAATCCAAATGATTCACTTTGAATTTCTGTCAGAACGTATCTGCTGTAAAGTGGCTGCCAAAATCAAATTAGCTTAACTACTATTGCAACCATAGCGAATTGTGTCTGCCAATACTATAGTCAGTATGGCTATTTCTGAATTAGATGATTCTCTTTATAAAATATGTCATGCCTCTGAGCTATTTAGGGCTAGACAGTACTTGGGGTTTTATTTTATTTTAGCCTGTTTTCAAAAAAGGTGACCCAGGTGACTAGATCACCTCCATGACCTCTACTCAAACAAAGTGTTCGAGGTATGAGAATGTACAAAGTGTGAGCTCTCCCTGAGTCTAGTTGGGGAGATACATGCCCACAATTCTTAGGGGTCAGTATGTGGCTGCATGAGAGTAGGGCATATTTGTTAAATATTGAGAAATTCAGCATGGCTCAGTGCAGATTGTCTGGGAGAAGGAAGGTGTAATGGTAGAAGAATCTGGAAAGATACATTGGGGCTGATTTGTAAACAATCAAATGCAATTCTAAGAAGTGTAGGTATGTCCTCCTAGGCCCAGAGGCTCACCAAATGTAGGGCATCTGCCAGTGGTGGTTACATTGTATTTCTACAAACATTTTAAATTTTATTAGTTTTATATTTAAATGTATCTTTTAAAATTTTGATTCATTGTACACAAATGGAGTACAACTGTTGTTTCTCTGGTTATACACAAAGTAGAGTCACACCATTTGCGTAATAATATATGTACATAGGCTAGTGATGTTTGTCTCATTCTGTTCTTTTTCCTTCCCCCACCCTGCCCCCACCCCTTTTTCCTCTATGCAATCCATACCTCCTCCATTTTTGCCTCCCTCCCACCCCGCTTTATGTATCATCATCCACTTATCAGAGAGATCATTCAACCTTTGGTTTTTTGGGATTGGCTTATCTCACTTAGCATGATATTCTCCAACTGTAGTCATTTACCTTCAAATGCCATAATTTTATTCTTCTTTATGGCTGAGTAATATTCCATTGTGTGTGTGTGTGTGTGTGTGTGTGTGTGTATATATATATATATATCTCACAGTTTCTTTATCTGATATTCTTCTATTGAAGGGCATCTAGGTTGGTTCCACAATCTAGCTATTGTGAATTGAGCAGCTATGAACTTTGATGTGGTTGTGTAACTGTAGTAAGGTGATTTTAAATCCTTTGGGTATAGCCCAAGGAGTGGGATAACTGGGTCAAATGGTGGTTCCATTCCAAGTTTTCTAAGGAATCTCCACACCACTTTCTAGAGTGGCTGCACTAATTTGCAACCCCACCAGGAATGTGTGAGTGTACCTTTTCCCCCACATCCTTGCCAATACCTGTTGTTGCTTGTAAATGTATCTTTTAAAAGATAAAATAGAATCAATTCATCAAATCTAAGTTTAGTTAGGATCTGATTTAATGAAAACAGGAAATGAACCAGTCTTAAGGCGTTTTAAAGAAATATTAAGTAAATAATTATGTGAATATGGTAAAAATCACGAAGTTATACTCAAATAATCCAAATGTGAAAAATACTGTTCATACATTGGCAACCAAAAACATTAAAATGTTCAAGAAGAGGGGTGCCATGATCAGATTTTCCCATTTGGATGATACCAGTAGGAAAGATGCCCTGGAAGGAGACATGACCATTATAGGAGGTGGATGCTCTGTTTTATAGTGATCATAAAGACCTGAGAGTAGTGACATGTGAGAAGAGAAATAGATTTGAGAAAAATTTAGGAGACAAAATTAGTAGGACATGGTAGATGTGAATATTGTCATATGGATGTCAACAGAATTTGTTCTAGAAGTCCATATGCACCACTTGTCTGTAATCTTTTTTATTCTACAATAGCATAATAGTGCCAAAACATGCTATGTGCATATGTGCATTAAGGTAACAGTAGAGGCTATTTTTACTGTTTAAAAGTTGATTTTGATTATATGTAAGCATTCTTCCTGTCTTATTTAGTGTTCTTGAGAGCAGTGGCTCATATATTCAAGACACTAGTAAGGAATGTGAATATGATATGGCACCCCTCACCACACTCATGTGAATGTACACACAAAGCAAGATTAGGCTTCTGTTTTCCCCAGGACCCTACACTTACATCTATTCTGGCTTGCACCACATTGATGTTTCTGTCTCTTCCACTAGACTGTGAGCTCCGTGAGGGCAGGGACCAGGTCTCATTCATCTCCATGCATGTAGAATGCAGAAACAGCACTTGGCACATAGTAGACACCTAATAAGTGGTTATTGGATGTAAAGAGTGGACCAGCATAGTCATGTGAACATAATTCAGGCCCTTGGTAGCACAGAGAACCAAATACCAGGATAAGATTACTTTTTGGCTACATTTACTACTCTTGCTGAATAAAATAGCAAATAAAATGCCCATGAACTCACTAGTTAATTTTCTTATTTTTTCCCACTCTCTCTTGGTTATCTTACTTTTTTTTCATAATTTACACTTGTTAGGTCTGCCCGTTGCTTTGCTTCTTTTGATGAGTTTACGTTGCCTTGCCCTGATACTTTGCCAGGAAACACTCCTCCTCTCTACCCAAGATTCCATTCTTGGCATCACTCTCAAATCCATCTCCTCTCAGCCAGAGACACTGCTAGTGGGACGGTAATTTGATACAGCCCTTCTGGAGAGCAATTTGTCAATATTATCAGAAATCTTAAAATTGAACATGCCTTTCAACCTACCACTCAATTTCTAGTGCTCTATTTTGAAGAAATAATCACAGTGTTTCCAAAAATTTTGCTACCAGCATGTCTGTCTCAGAGTTGTTTATAATAATGGCACGAATAAAAGAAAGAAAAAAAGAACATCTTAAATGTCCAGTACTAGGGTTTAGAATGAAACCAATTGTGGTTCATCTATAGAATGGATTTTTAAGTAGCCATGTACTTACATGTTACCAAAGTATATATAATGATGTGAAAATTTGTTTATAATAAGAGAAAATTCTGGTCATAAAACTGTCAGTACAGCATGGTAGATCCCAGTTACAATGCATGCACACATCCCACACACACCACCCACATCTGTGTATATACACACAGAAGAAAATCCTGAAATGTTGAATACACACAAAAATATTAATAAGGGTTTGTTATAAAAGGTAAGATGATGTATGACTTCTATTTTAAATTTTTGCATGTTTTTTGTCTAATCTTTGACAGTTACATATTTGTTAACTTTTTAAAAGTTATTTAATGTTTTCCCTGCATCGACCCCTATTTCCATTGCCTTAATGTGGGTCATACATAGTCATCACTTCTAGTCTAGATTACTATTGGTTTCAGCCTGCCTTCCTTCTAATCCATTTTCCACCATTACCAACAAAATGATTTTTATAAATCACAAATCTGAAGTTATCTGGCCTCTCAATAAAATAGCTAAAGGCTGCCCATTGTCCTTAGGATAATATCCAAACTTTTTAGACTGGTTTATAAAACCTTTGAAAATAAGCTCCCTGCTTTCCTATCCAGCATCAGTTTTTCCTCCTTCAATTTATGTTGGGATCTGAGGCCAATGCCAAGCACATCGCAGGCATTTAGTTCATGTTAGCCAAATGCTGAGGTGAATTATATGGGTTAACATTTGTGTGCCAAGCAATTTACTGCTTTTTCATTTACTACTCATCATAAAAATATTAAATACATATAATATTTATTCCTATTTTACAAATGAGGAAGACTGATTTCAATAAGTAAAACCTGAGAAAAAAAGTTATCAATATAAAAAGCATTATTTAAAGAAAAAAAAGTCCCTTGCTTTACCTCAGTAATCTTCGTTTTCCTGCAATCCCTGCTGGTCTTTGTCAGCATGAATGCAGACTTTGTACATTCCCTTGGGTGAGTTATATGTGACCACAGCATAACAAGAACAGGCTCAGACTGACATGATCTTACCATGTTATGGGTCCCATTGTGCTAATGTATAGAAATAATTCTTTGTGTATGTAACACTTCATGCAAGAGAGATGGACTAGCTCCAATTGCTGTATTTTTCTTTTGGTTTTGAAATTCTATGTCTTTTGGGATGGGGATGTCAGCAGAGAGCTACAGAAAACTGTAACAGAATTGAATGTATAGGAAACAATGTGTCTCATGGGAGCCAATGTCATTGGTTAATTTATTTTTTAAAATGTCATGTAGATGTATTTTTCAGCAATCTGTCCCCAGGGAAGACCTTGGTTGAATTCCATAGTTAATCCTATTTACAGAATACAGCCCATGTGTGCACTATATTCATGTATTGTTAAGTGATATTAGACATATGTAGCGGATTACCACACTGACACACAATTGAATGAATATGGGATATCATATTTTCTCTACAAAAATATAGCAGTGAGATCATTAGGCCAGAATGAGACAGACATCATTACCCTATGTACAGGTATGATTACACAAATGGTGTGACTCTGTGTACAACCAGAGAAACAACAGCTGTACTCCATTTGTGTACAATGAATCAAAATAAATTAATTAAAAAATATATTAGTGATCATATTGTCACTCAGGACCCTAACGTGTGATCTTCCCTTCATTTTCCTTACATATAGTATCCATTGTACAAAAATAAATGATCTTTTAAGGACAGAAGTCCTAAGCATGGATCATCTGAAAAGAAATTGTCCCTTTTAAATACTCCAAAAGAATCTATGGTTCTCCTGTTTCATAAGCAAATAAGTGGAATATAGAAATCATAGTTAGGGTTTCAAATCATTCTGTGAATTTTTGTAGGCTTACTAGATACTCATAAATCTTCCTTTTAATGAGAGAGAGAGAGAAGAGGGAAAACACACACACACACACACACACACACACACGAATGAACATTCAAGATCAAATGAAAGAAAGAAGATTTTAACAAGCAGACCCAACATCTAAGTAAAAATTTACCCAGCTGAAAATTGGGCTGTGTGCCAGTAGGGGTGTATCCATCTCCCCACTCCTCCCCATCTCTTTCCTTTATGGGACACCTAGGCAAAAATGATCCACCAAGTAACTGATAAGCAAATGATCTACTTCTCTGTTTACAAACAGTATCAGAGAAGGAACAGTGACTTTCTGTGCATCCGGCTCTGCAAAAACCTGGTGGTGATATTGTGAGAGTTATGACTGTGTCAGCTTTTCCAGGGTTTCTGTCTTTGTTGCAGAGATTTGGCAGACACCTCAGACAAATTTTATGTCTCTTAAATCTTCCTCAAGCTAGGGTTGGCTCTTAGATTTATATGTACAAAAAAGTGAAGCATTTACCAGTTTGACATTTTTGAAGATCAAGACAGACTAAGGTTTTTTTTGTTTGTTTGTTTTAATTCAACATACACCTCAGTTTAGTCTACAGAAAGGACTAATTGCTTTTTGTTATGTGTTTAAAACAGCCCTAAAATTTACTTTTCAGAAGTGACTACTGATCATGTCTAAGGATTTATATTCCACTCCTCAGTATTACTTCCTCTATTTCTTGCCTGCAAAGTATAAAGTTTTTCTGAAGTCTTAATTTTCCTTTCTTTGCCTTCACTAATAATGGACTATAAAGCATTGTAAGATGGGAGGTATGATGAAACAATCGACAATCTAAAAGGAAAAAGGAGATGTTTTTATTTGTTATTAGTTTTGCCTCCCCCTTTCCTTTTTGGTGTTCTGTTTTTCAGTGGTCTCTTAAAAATATTATTCCTTGGCATAAAAATCATAGATGAAAAATAAGAATTGGAAAACATTCAGTGACTACCCATTAACAGGACTGGTTCAAAACAAATGAAAGTTTGGCTATAATTCAGAAGAGTTGAAACACTGTATGGAAAATGTTATATAATCAGCTTTGCTTCAGTGGTGACCTGTGAAAGATAAAGATGGGGAAATCCCTAGTAAGAGTCCCTTTCTCCAGCTTCTCTTTTTAGTAGCAACAACTGCCGTGAGAACTTCCTGGGATAGAAACTGTTCCATGGTAAGTCCCCATGACATGTTCTCCTATAATTTCTCCTACAGCTGGGTCCTCTAACATACTTCACTATGATTCCTTTAGTCACATAAGATTCTAATTTTTATCTTTCAGGAGACACTGACTTTGAATTCAAGGGACACTGATGTTCAAACTCATTCATTCAGTAAATATTGAGTACATATATAGGACCAGACTTTATGCCAAGCAGTAGGAATTAGATATAATCCCTACCTGTTTTTAAGCAGCTCATGGTCTAGTGAGGGGGATATGTAGACACTCAAGCCAGTGATTATATTCCAATGTGAAAGTTGCTCAAATAGAGACATATGGACCAGGTGCTCTGGGAACATGGTGGAGGGCACTACTGGGGTGGACAACTTAGAGACCAGACTAACTGCTGAATCATAAAGAATGAGTGGGAATTGCCTAAAATCTAGGTTGACTAATAGGTGGTACGCAAAGATTCCAAGCAGAGAGATCATTAACATATGCAAGATAGTCACATGAAAAAATGGATGATTTAAAATAAGGTAGGATGTTGTATGTGAGGCACTGGGAATGTGGGAGAGGAAGATAGGATGTGAATCTGGAAAGGTGCCCCATGGCCAGTTAATGAAGGAAGAAACATGCTAAAAAACATGGCTATTGTCCTATTGGTAGGGGTGAGCCAACACAGGGTTTGAAAGAGGGGAATAATATGATTGGATTGGAGGATGGCTTTTATGGAGGGGGGAAACAGGAGACAGAATCTCCACCTTTTAATTTGGTAATCTTTGACAGGTTTTGTCCTAACCACTTGCCTTTGTTCAACAATGCCATCTTTCTTAGGTTTTCTTTTAGTATGCAGAGGTCCTTTAAGTAATTGTTTCCTTCTGCACACAGGACATATCTTCCTGTATTCCTTCTCATGTTACTTAGCTGAATATTCATTCTTTCCAACTCAAATCAGTGAATCCAGCACTAATTGGGGTTTGATTATCATGAAGGAAATCAGAGTTTCAGAGAGCAGCAACTTCATTTTTAAAACATTATATGAAGCTTATTTGTTGCTTGCTGTGTCAACAGGGCTGAGGCAAATACTGGTTAGCTCTCTTTGGGGGCTAAAGGAGAGAAAGAGAGAGAAGCTGAAGAGATGTCAGGAAGGATTTGAGAAATAGCATCCAGAATGTTGGAAATCCCTAATGTCCATGTCCAGATATGGGAAGTAAGTATATGGGCTAGAAGTATATAAATATAAAACAAATATATGTAGAAGATACCTATACTCAAATTGTACTATCTGGTCAATCAGTTTTTAGATCATTTTCTCTGACGCAGACACCATAAATGGCTTCCTATTACCCATATGATGAAGTTCAAACTCTTCAGCCTGACATTCTCTGCAATCTGGCTCTAATGTACTTTTCCAATATTTATACTTCTTAGAACTCTGGTACAGCCAGTTACTCTTTCAGACATTGCTTTGGCATTTCCTCACCTACCCTGTGAACTTGCTTAGGGCAGGGGCTATGTTTTTTTTTACCTCTGAATTCTCCATAGTACCTAGCATATAACAGGGCACCCAAGGCATATCTATGGATTGATTATTATTATCTCCCACCCTTATTTCCAACGGATCTACTATTATTGACCTAATACCCTCCCTACTAAAAATGGTAACTGAGACATTATGTGAAAGGGCTAATTGTTCAACAAAGTAATTTTTTTTTTGGTACCAGGGATTTAACCCAGGGGTGTTTAACCAGTGAGCCACTCCCCTAGCTCGTTTTACTTTTTATTTAGAGACAGGGTCTCACTAAGTTTCTTAGGTTCTCACTAAGTTGCTGAGACTGGCTTTGAACTTGTGATCCCCTGCCTCAGTCTCCTGAGTCACTGGGATTACAGATGTGTACCACCATGCCCACCAACAAACTAACTTTTAAAAATTGCAAGTCACACAAGAAGTCTTATGTGCCATTCACTCAGATTCACCAGTTTTTACTATTTTGCCTTATTTGTGTTATGGTACTCTATATAAATATGATTATTTTTTCTGAAGCATTTGATGTTGAATGAGCCATATCCTTTGCCCTTCTCCTTTTTTTCAACCTTTATTGTGAAATTTTCAAATATATAGACAGAAAAGTTAAAAAACTACAGTGAACACTCAGATGCTTATCATTTAGATTTTATAATTATCTTATACTTTTTAATGACCTATCTACCATTTATCTATCCTTTTATGCATTTCAAATTCAGTTGCAAAGCCAATACATTCTAAATTCTTCAGTGTGTGTATCGGGTAACTAGATGAAAAAACTATTTTGTCCTCTGAATCAACCAAATCATTCAGTCATACCTGTATTGGTTATGTTGCCAGAACTCTGATCTACTTTTGTGTCTGAAATATTTTTGACCATGGAATATGTTCTCTTTGATTAAATTTTGAATGTCCCTCCATCTCACTTAGTATAGCACCAGGCACATGTTTCATACATATCACTTGATGCTGATGAGCAGACACAGAACTAAGAGCCAGGAAAGAAACATAGTAAAACCAGAATAAACTGGAGGAGGAGGGAAGAAAGGAGTAAGTGGGAAGGCCACAGGCACATGGGAGGAAGTGAAGCTGGGGCTTGATTAACCAGGGGAAGAAGGATGCCTCAGATATCCAGTACTTCTGTCTCCTACTTCTCAGCCCTCTCTTTATAAGGATAGGTTCCTGGAAACTAGGGACAACTGCTGCTCAGCAGAGCACATGACAAGTCTCTTTATTATAACTTAAGTACCACCAATTAACATATTCATGTTGCTTCATGAATATGCTAATCTACCACAAGAAGTAGTTTGGCTTTGGAGAGTGTAGGTTGACTACTAAAAATCTCTTTCAAACTCCATGTTTCAGCCAAAGAGCACTTGAGTTCAATGAATACTAGTTTCCTTTTTCCTTACAACCTTTCTCTTTTATGGTGTTGCTTATAAATACAAGGATAGCTTTAATCTGCATTATTGAACACTTGTTTTGTGCTGAGTATTGTGCTAGTTGCTATCACATCATTGACACTTTCCAACAACCTAATTATGTAGTGTTCATTCTCCATTTGCCAGATAATAAAACTTGAGCATCAGTATGGTCTTTTCCAAGAGCCAGAATTCAGAAAACTCAAGTCTGTCTACCTCCAGAGTCTAGTAGGCTTAACCATTGTACAACACTGTCAGATGACATTAAAAAAGTCAACCAAGTATAAATGCAAGGAAGTCTCCTTTCACTGTGTGAACTTAGCATGTGACATATTCACTAAGCAAGTCCAATTGGATCACTGAATCAAGAAATAAGTATGTCTTTAAAGTATGTCTTTAATCATTAGAATGTTGGTATAATAATGGATTCAGATTGCTTGAGTTCAGATCTCAGTTCCAGTTCCATCACTAACCAGTCAAGTGACTATAGCAGTCATTTAACATCAGTAAGCCTCAGTTTTCTTGCTTATAAAATACAGCATGTATGGTGGGGATTCATTAAACAATTATGTAATATACCATGCCATATCTGGCATGCAATAGATGTTCAGCATATTCTAGATCACTCTCATTCTTTTCTTCTTTCTTTTTGGGGACCAGACTTCTCACCTGTAGCTTTCACTTGAGGAAAATGAACTGTTCGTGAAACATTCTTTTGATGATCTATTATTCCCAAGGCTGAACAAGGACAGTTACCAACTGTCATGTGAACCATATTTCAAAATAAGCTAGAAACATGAACCCCTAGGAGAATTCAGGTGGTCCATCTCTCTGCTTCCTGTAAATTAGGGCCAAATTGTGATAATCTATATTGGCACTCAACGAAATTTTATAATTGGCATGGACTATAAGACTTGGGTATTGGCAAACCCAGCCCAGTATTTCAAGGCAAGTGAGCTGAGACAGAGAGAGGAGTGACTTGACCATTTTCATACAGTGAAAAAAGTCAGTAGAGCTCTCTTCTCCTGACTCCTTTTCCAGTGTTCATTCTTTGGTTCATCTATGGGCTCTCAAGCAAGTGAAACTGAGCCTTGAAGTGTGCTCTTCACAAGAGCTTGAACTTTTTAGACTCTCAGGGATTGGTGCAAGTTTGATTGATTCAGAAAATATGAAGCTTGGTTCTGGTTCAAATAAATTCACTAGTTTTTTTTATTGCATTAAAAATCTTAACATTTCTTTTTGTGTTTGAGGTTTTAGCAAATTAGTGTTGTCTCTCCCATTTAGGTTCGTGGTTTAGTTCAAGTTCTTGGTTCTTTGAAATCTTCCAGTGGGATTTTTGTTTTTGACAAAAATACTCAGAATCCAAGGTGGCTAATGACAGGAATTCATTTGAAAAGATCAGTTGGGCTTGGTGATGGCTGCTGTGGAGGAGCTTGGGTGGTTTAGGAAACCATTAGTGCTTACATTCTGGAGCTTGAAATCAGGATAATGGAAACATTTCAACAATTTTTGGTGTTTATGTTTGTGTGTGTTTATCAGGATGCTCTGATGCTTTCATTTCCATTCTTGCTAATCTGGGTTGAGACTGCTGCCTCCCACCTCATTGCCTTTTGGGACTCTGTCAGTCATTTCCTTGATGTGAGCCTTATATTTTGTGGGAAAGAAACTAACCAAAATTGTCTTCCTTGTCCTTTTCCCTTTGTTCCTTCTGAGAAATTTGGGGAGTCTGAATTTCAAGCTTAAATCTGTGGAGTTAGTTGCAATTCTCAAAGACAGAGTAGCATGATTCCACAATACAGCCTTTGTTTTTTTCTTATTAATATGAAAGTCTTGGGCAAGCCTCCTTTGCAAAACTTGAAATTGGGCTAACACCTTTCCTAGTGGCCCACCATGCCACAGGTGAGGCTGTGGTAGAGAGTTGCAGTGATGAGGCCTCTGAAGAACTGTGTCCCATCTGCTTGGCTTTTTGCATGCCAGAGGATTACAAGTTCTGATGCAAGGGCTGCCAGTACCTTTTAAAGTTTTTATCTGTTAACTTAAGCAGATAGAAAGCTAAGGTTGCAGCTGTGGTAGTAAAGAGCCGCTCCTAATACCTTACTTTCTAGGCGGAGGTGAGATTTGGGATGAACCTAGCATGTATGTTTCTGATTAGAAAATTAGTTTCTCACTTTAGATTCATTCTGTTTCCTCTCCTCTCCTCTCCTTCCCCTTTCCTCTGCTCTCTTCACTTCTCTCCTTCCAGCTCCTTCTTCCTTTCCTCATTTTATTGGCTCATTTGGTCTTAGCTACCAGTCACCTAATGCTTCGTGATTCACAGTATCCATTTTTTCCATTGATTTAACATAGATTTTGGATAGATATTTTAATGGCACTTTCAGTAGTGGCAGTGATATTGAAAAAGGCAAAAAGAAAAAAAAAAGAAAAAAAAAGTTTTCTTTCTTCTCCCAAAAATTGGGCTAAGAACTTGCTTGAGGACACAAATGGCACTGGAGGGGGCCAAAAGGAGCTGACATCTGATATTTCTGTTATAGCCCCCACATTTCTTTTGGCTGCTTCAGATTTGGTCCATGTGGATAGACACACACTTGGGTAACTACCATACAGATGGAAATCAGGACATGTGGGATTTGACTGAACCAAAGGTCCCCAAACATTGCCTGGATCATTTAGTGCCCCAGGTGTGGCCCCCCCAGGACTTCGTGTGCTAAAATTGTGTCCCAGCTTAAGCCAGCTGGTCACTGTATATATAGTATCAAGGCAGCTTGGAGACTCATAAAGCATAACTTTGGATTTTTACCTTGTGGATTTAGATTTAGCTAATCAGTTCAAATCCTACCCCACACACTGGACAGAGGATGCACCAGGTAAATAGAAAGATTTAGCAAAAGGAGATACTTGACCCATAGTTTGCATTCTAGATGGGATGCAATACCAGAGCATATGAAGGAAAATGGACCAACTTCCAGAAATGAAAGAGGGCATTAGAGGGCTCCAATCTCTTTAATACGCTTCTGATGTATTACATGTCACATTTTAAATTTTTTAAAATTTCCCCTTTGGAGAATTTTAAAAACAAACAGTTCTTTCTAAGAATGAAGCAGTGTTCAATGAAATTATATTGGTCCTTTCTTTTTATTTGCCTTATGTGAGAGAAGTGCCTCACTTCAATCATTTTAACTAGGACTTGTTTCAGGTGTAGTAATAATACCATACAATTTTATATCCCTTTCCAATTGACAAAAGTTTTGTCATATCCATTATCTCATTAACTTTTCACAATAATTCCATGAAACAATCACAATAAGTACTATTATCTCCAATTTATAAATGAGGGAACTTAGGCTCAGAGAAGTTAAGTGACTTATCCAGGATCATACAACTTGAAAGTTGTAAAACTGGAACCAGAACCCAGGTTTCCTGATACCCACTCCCAACACTCCTTCAATTGTGTTATGTCCCCTCCCTAAGAAACTATCTCCTTTTGTTCCTACTCATGATTAATTTAAAAATGTGTCTGAAAATGTGCTTCCATTTAGCAGATGAGTAAAACTGAAGCACTTACAGGTAAAATGACTTCTTAAGGTCACCTAACAAGTGAGTCCTTCACATAGGACTTGGTTTTTCACCTTGACTTTAACTGAACTATTTTTAGGTAGCCATATATTTTTTTCAGTGTTAAATATATGCACAAAAGTTGTATGATCCACTGATTATAGGTGTGAAAGCTGCACCTGGGGAATGGGACTAGGGATGAAAAGTTGGATTAAAATAATTAGCTTCTTGCTTTTTTGTTAAGAGGTGTCATGTTCAATAGAATTTAATTTCGTTATACTCCCTTCACTTCTAGCCTTTTAAATACAATTCTTTAGGGAAAATTAGCAAATATTCATTCTGAATGTTGATTTCTTAGGAACAAGGGCTCCCAGAGGAAAGAGAAAGTGGAGGGGTGACTTTCTATGCCCTATAAGAGTGGGCAAGCATTATTTTGTTTAGAGCTGTGAGCTAAGATTTCTTCTAAGGCATGCAAATCGCAAAGTTCTGATTTGTCAACTGCATGCTGTTTCTTTAGGCACTGATGTATGAAATCCCGCACGAATTCTCCGATGAACATACTGCTAATTGCTTCTCCACCTGCTCTCCAACCTCCTCTACCCCACCCCCTCCACTCCGAATTCAGCCTATAAGTGTCCGTCATTGGAGATGGATGGTGACACATGCAGTAATAGCAATTCATAAAAGCCAGTTCCAGCCCTTGTCTTCAAGGCTCCTGGATTTTCCACTGCCTGCTTTTGTGTAAGTGAAGTGGATGGAAGTGCTACTGGCATCAGAATCCACCTCCCTATGCTCCGTTGCTAGAGCTCAGTTGCTCGGCTGGAGCTGAGCTAAACAGAAGCATCGGACCTGAGCTGAATTGTGGCTTTTTTTTCCTCAATGGGGGGGTAGGTTAGGGATAGTGTTTAGTGGGGGTTTGGGGTGCTTTGGCTTTTCTTTTTTGTGGAGAGAAGAGAGTAAAGAGAGAATAACTCACAGTAGGATACAACGTGAAACTGTTCCCCGAAGAGTGTCACAATGTTCCTGGTACAATATACAGGTAGAGTATGTTTCATTTTATCTGAAATTTCCCTTTTGTTTGAAAGTGCATTTCTCTCTTATTTTGCCTCCAATTCAACTGTACTGAAGGACAAATAGGATTCTAATGAGCTAAACAAAATAGCTGCATAAAACATGCCTGCCCTTAGCTATAATGTTGGTAGCAGATTGCTGGGTAAAAGCTGGGTTTTCTGTTAATTTCATAGTCCCGTTCTCTTAATTGTGCACGCTTCTCTGCTGTATTGTTGTATTGAATTTCTCAAGTCTTATGTCTGCAACTGGTAGTATGTGATACAGCCTAGAGTGTTTGCACAGAATACACAGTGCTTTGGAAGCAAAAAACAAATTTTAAAACACTTAGTGTGTTGTGCTTCTCTTGAGTTTTTTAACTCCTGTTTTTATTAATTGGTTGTGTAGATTTGTCATATGGGTAAGAGTGAGAAAACTTCAAATAGGAAGCATTCCAGAGCACATCTGTTTGGCAAATTTATTTTCATTTCATTATTAAATTCAGGTTGATGAACATTATATAGTATTGTTTGTTTATTCTCCTGCTGGAGGAAAAGTGTTGGAAACAGCAAGGCTAAAAATGCCAGCCTCAAACCATCTGTATTATAAAATATCATTGGATCAGAAGTGTCCCTTAAGTATTCTTCTAGGCTGTCAGATAAATATTGGTCCATAATAATGAAACACTTGAAGACTCTGACCAGATATTTGTGAATGTTTTTTTAAAGGCTTCTTATACAGCAGTTAGATGGAAAGAAAGGACCCTTGCAAATGAAAACCTCTGAGAAAGTTTTACTTTCTTGCAGAACAGAACGGAACGGAAGCTTAGTTTCTCCAAACACATGTTTTGAGAAGTTTGAATATCATTTATTGTCAAGGACTTTCATCTCCATTCTTGCTTTATTATCCTTAAAATATTGTGCTCCTGTGCTGAAGAGCTAAAAGATCATGTTCTATTTTGATGTGTGGTTTGACAGTTGATTTCACTCCTCATTAATTGGACAGCATGCAGATGATGTGGAGAAGTGAGTGAGTGACAATATTTCAAGGTTACGTTGAAGAGCATACAGTGATCCTTAGTGCCTGGACCAACAGCTGCTGAATTGAATTGTCTGCAATTAAAGCAACAGCAGGTTTGTGTAGTCTCCCTGCAGCCCGTTTATTTGAATTTATAGCTTTGGTTTCTTCTTTGGGTATCATTTGGTTTGTTTTGCTAAGTGCTGGAAAGTTGTGCTTGCTGGATGTTTTCCCCATACTCCAATGCATGCTTGACTCTAGAAGAGCCATCTCTGTACATTTTACTATGAGAAGTTGTTGAGGTTTTTCTCGTCTGGTTACAACTAGAGACTATCTTGTTTTTTCCACTACAAAATTATATAGATATATTCTTATGGAAAATATTGTTTTGTTCAATAAAGAGAGGTTTCTCATGGATCAATGTTACTGGATTAAGTTTCTGGCAGTGAAAAATACTGGATTTTGTTATGCTATTGGAATTATTGTATCTGTGAAGAACTTCTCTACAATAAAAAATGTTTATGTTAAAATACATGATGACATTATCTCCTTGCCATCTCTCAATTCCAACGTGACCTAATGAATAATGTGAAACCCAACTAGGTGGCTTTTTTGACTGAATTATATTTGTGTGCTAATTGTGAATACATATCTAATTTCTTAATGGTTTTACCTTACTAAAAATTATAATTACACTGTAACTGTTGCTTATTGAATCATAGTGGATGTTGTATGAAACATTTACACAGTGGTTTAACATATACTGTCTTAGCTTGTCCTCATAATAACCCAGGTGACAACAGTGGTGATATGATCTCCATATTTTCAGTAAGAAAACTGAGATGCAGAGGATAAGTAAGTGGCCTGATGTTTCACATCTAATAAGTGACAAGACCGATTTCATAGGTTATAGCATCTGATTTAAAAATCTGTAGTTTTTTGTTTCTTACATCAAACTGCCTCTCAGATGATGGCACCAGGGCAAATATGACTTACGTTACTAGTTGAGAAGACTAAATTGAGTTATTTGCTAAATATATATGTGTGTGTGTGTGTGTGTGTGTGTGTGTATACATATATATATGTGTGTATATACATATATATATATACACACACTTTGATAACTATAGGGATTATTTTCAGAACTATTTTTAATCTGAAATTTATTTTAAGTGCCTTCCAAATTAATTTTTGTAGATATTTAAGAAACACTAGTATTTTAATTAATTTCCACCTCAGCATAAATGAAAATAAAAATTTGAAGTTTTGGGGAACAAAATGCTGCCTAATGCAAAATGTAATGTGAAATATTTTCTAAAAAAGTTAATTGATTTTGATATTCTGCTCAGTGATCTTATAAGATTGTTTTTGTAAATTCATGTGTATTTTAAAATATTCTGGCCATGAATGTCAAGTAGTATGTTTCTAAAATTAGAATATTTTGTTCAGATCAAAAGAAAAATATATAACTTGCTCAGTTTTACTCTTTCCTTCCATCCTCTTTCTTCCTTTGTTTTTTCTCTCTCATCAGCCTTTCCATCTTTTTAAGTTCTCAAATGGTTTCTGACTTTTAAATTTATTACTTTTAAGGAAAAAATTATACTTTCTGTAGTACTGAAGAAGGGAATACTATTTAAAGCTGCACTATCAGTTCTGCAAATGAACCCAGGCATTTGAGTAACTCCTTCTAGGTCTCTAGTAAAACTTTTTGTAAAACCTTTTAGGAAAAATGGGGTTTTAAAGGAAGACAACTATACTATAGCATTTGACAATGTCTGAGAATGTTATCAAGAAAATGAGCCAGAGATAGGGCAAGTATTGTTATAACCTGTTCATGAGACTTTTAGGAAAATGGTAATGGGTATATTGTCTTGGATACCATGTAATTAGAATTTATCTTTATCTAAGATGGTATTTTTATACTTCAGTGCATCTTAAAGCAGGATATATTATTCCCTTCTGATAAAAGGACAGGAGGGCTATAGAAAGCCCTTTCACCATTCTTTAAACTTAAATAGTCTTTGACACTTAAACAAATACAGGAGGGAAGTTGGGGGAATAGTTTAGTATTAGAGAAGGCATGTGATTGGAAGCTCCATATTAAAGGTGGTTTCAGGTGGGAAATTTCCTGTGCAGTTGGAAGCTTTGGCTAACACTCCACACTCCAATGCTTTTCCTGTGAAAAAGCCCTCTGAATTTAAATGAAAAACAAAAGAGCTTATTGGGGCTTTTAAAGAAATTGACATTTTCTTATTGGTGATGGAAAAAAACTTTCATTTGCAAAATAATCACTTTTCCCCTCTAGTGTTTGAGGCCAAGAAAAGTTGGAGAGGGGTAAATTTCTGTGTCCTGGTTGTTTGGGGGAAGTGAAGTTAGTGGCATGAAGGGCAGGTCTTATGGATGGGAGTATAAGGGTTAGTGTACACTAGCCAGTGGTGTGCTGGAGCATGCTTGCACTACCTTATTTAAGGAGATCACTAAGAATATTTACAAATTTAAATACTTATTTACACCTTTTCCAAAAAGGACTTAATGAATAATAATCAAGGCATTCTGTCTATGCAGAACATTTATACTGAAGATGCCTCTTGGGCTGTTAAAGTATACTGATTGACATCCCATGAACATAGCAGTGATGCCTTCAAGGGTTATTAAGCATAGCACAGTTAGTGTTCCCTTCCCATACACATACATAATAATAAGTATAGCAAACATTAATTGAATGCTTACTCTGTGCCAGTCCGTGTTGTAAATGCCTTACATATGTATATGAACTCCTCAACTTCCCAGCACTACCATTAGGTAGTTAGTATTTTTCCATTTAAATGTTAGAAAAATGGAGACACAGACTTTAAGTAACCTGATTACCAGGGAACATCGTTAATAGGTACCAGAAGCAGGGTTCGATCCCCAAAACTTGTCCCCAGAGCCTGTGCTCTTAACCACTGTATAAATAGGTGGTGTGTCTTTAAGGGCACTTCATTGAAGGTATTTACCCACTATAGTGCCATGCAGAGCAGATATACCATTGTCCATGACGTTGGAAGACTTGGGCAGCACAGTGTTGTCTGCACAGCAGACTGTCGAAGATTTTTCCATTCTTTCTGCCCTTCTCTTTGGTACTCTCTGTTCACAGAGCCATGGAGGATCATTGCATCCCCAGCAGTTTCTAAAACACGGCCTCTACTAATGTTTTTTCTTCAGATTTTTTGGCTTTGTTTTAAACATCTTTCATATTCTGTTGCTTCTATCTTGATTCTCAGCCTTTTGCAACAAGAAACATTGCTAACCAGAGTGTAATTTTTCTACTGTGCAGCCAAATGACCAATCATAGCACATCTTCCCAGCATCTACTCTCACCCTACTCCATTTTATGCATAGCTGTTACAGTGTTTTTCGCAAATGCAGATTTTATCCTATCACTCCTCTCCTCAAAAAATTTCTAAAGGATTTTTTTTTTACCACAAATTGGCATTCACAACCATCCATGGTCTTTTCCCAGCCACCCAGAATGCCTTTACATGCTGATCTTTCACTATATGACACAATGTATATGTACCTATTTACTTAGCAGTTAGACGACTTCTGGATCACTAGGTATAACCCCCAATTTTTAAGCCCTGTACATTTCTCTGTGCTGTTCTCTACATTCATATTGCTATTCTTGCACATCTCTGAGAGCCATTTGACACTTAAGGTTCAGTTCAAATCATACCTGCTACTGTATCATAGTTCTTATTTTTGTCTGTCATCCCCCAGTAGACTCAATTCTTGGTCATTAACCATATTTTATTCATCTCTTAGAGCAAAGCCTAGTACCTTGCACATAGTCAGCTCTCCCATAAATACAAGGTGCAGCTGTACCAACAAAGAGGTTTTTCTTCTCTCCTGCTAGCTCAAGGTTCAGAGCTGTACCACAGCCCAAGAGTTCCTGAAGTTGAATAGTTACCTTGCTTCTGTTTTATGTAGATATTTTGGGATATCAGTTAAAAAGAGTTGTTTCTAGTGCAACTGTCTTCTTGATTTTTTTCCTCTATACTCACCCTTGCATGGTTTGATTATACCTTCAAAACTCCTTCTTTTGTCTTTGTAGAATACCTTGCATTTTTGGAGAGAGAGAGAGAGACTTACCTATGTACACCTATTAATACTTAAACATACAATAAAATAAATCAGTATACATAAAGTGATAATTAGAAGTTTTATTTTTAATTTAGTTTGATTGTCATGGTTTTATGTCAGGCAGTAATTTTTAATTTAAATTTATTTTAACAAATATAAAATATATGATTGAACATATTAATGGGGTACCATTAATATGCATGTTTCAACACATGCATATATTGTGTAATGTTCAAATCAGCATAAATATATCTATCTCCTCTAACATTTATCATTTCTTTATGGTGAAAACATTCCAAATCCTTTCTTCTAGATGTTTTTAGATATATAGTACATAATTGTTATCTTTTTTCACTGTACTATGCGATAGCAACATGAGATATCTTACTCCTGTCTACCTGTAACTTAGTATTTTCTATGGATATGAATGTTAATTACATTGTAGAAAAATATTGTTGAGATGATTTGAATTTTTTGTTTTAGCACTGGAAGTCTGGATCTTATATAATGTCTAACACAGTGCTGTCCAATAGAACTTTTTGCAATGATGAAATATTCGGTGTCTCCATTCTATATCATAGTAACCACATGTTGTTATTGAGGATTGAAATATGGCTACTGCAACCAAGGAACTGAATTTTTAATTTTATTTATGTTTAAACTGTGATTTAAATAGTTACATGTGGCTATTAGACAGTATTGGGAGTGCAGCTCAAGAAAATCTGGTTTGGCCAGACATGGTGGCACACACCTGAAATCCCAATGGCTTGGGAGGCTGAGGCAAGAGGATCTCAAGTTAAAGGCCAACCTCAGCAACTTAGTGAGGCCCTAACCAACTTAGTGAGACCCTGTCTCAAAATAAAAAATAAAAAGGGCTGAGATGTTGCTCAGTGGTTAGGTGCCCCTGGATTCAATCTCCAGTACAGGAAAAAAAAAAAGAAAGAAAAGAAAATTAAGTCTGGTTATCTAGATGGAGAAATTCTCTTAGGGGTCTAGATGGCCACAGTGATGATGGTATTGATGTGTTGATGGGAAATCAAACTGGAATGTTGTTTCCTTCAACATATAGGGAATTGCAGTTCTTAAGGATGGTTTAAATTTTAAACATGGCCTAAAGTAAGTTATTCTCAGAAGTGATTTAACAAATTATGATCTCAATTAAACTTAAATGAGATCTACACTCTGCATTTCTCATCAGTACCATTTTTCTCATCATATTGGCTTGCTGTTGAGAGCTGGCTGTTAGGCCTTGATTTCTGAGCTAGAGATAAGAAAGTTGAGTTAATCAGATGAAAGAGCATCTAACTCCAATGTTTAGGTCATAGACACTTATACATTTTGACTCTTGTAGACCCTTTCACTGTTCTTTTTTGGTTTGTTTAGCCCTTTAGCTGCATTAGTCACTACTTTTCAGCTTCCATTTCTTCCTCTGACAGGTCTTCCTTGTACCAGTACTGTACCCCTTTCAAGATTATTTCATTATTTCAAATAGCATTAAACTTTGGAAGAATTTGAATCAGAAATATAATGTTGTTTCAACATAAAGAGACATAAATCTAGTCCTCTATTTTATTACTGTATGGAGTTCATATGTATCAGTTTTTCCTGACCTTAAAAAGAACCTAGCATCAAAATCTATAGTATTGGAAAGAAACATGCAAGTACATGTGTAGAGCACCGTACTTGGCTATTGCTGTATACGGAAACTATATGGTAAATAATTATGCCTGCTTGACCTGCCTCTCTGTTGCTTAGATCCCAGTTCTTTGTACTCTTTTCAATTGCTACAGTTTTTTTAGCACATCCTGAAATTCCCTTTTCTCCCTTTGCATTCTTCATTTTCTTTAGCTCTGCTGTTTTCAAGGGACAGGAGACTGCCCCCGCTTTTTATACCATTCATACTAACTCCCAGAATCCATTGTCCTATCCAGCCTCACTGAACTGTCTAGAAGAGTTCAAAACGGGTGTTTCAAAGTGCCACTCAGGGCCACCCTGCAGCACTCTACAAATAGGTTCTTTTGTTTTGAGGACTAAATAGACAGTACCTCAGCTACAGTTTTGAGAAATGTGTAAAGACAAAACCCTCTGGATCTAAAGGAAATTTAGAAAGTCTTGCTTCTCCCTTTCCTCAGACTACACCTACAATTTTCAGTGTCATTTTTTCTTTATTTAGGAATCCAGACCTTTCTACTTTTAATAAAATGTTCACTCTGAGCAGGATTCTTCATAATTTACATCAGAATAGTAAAGAAGGGAAATGTGCTTTCAAGGCCTTCTATACGATGATGCAAGTATCTTTACATAAATTATTTCATTTGATCTTCAATCAGCACTTTCAACAAATGTTAGTTATGCTTCTTACCCAAGGCTGTTTATACCACTAACTTGTTTACAGATCTGTCTGTAAACTCTCCAAAGCCTACATTCTTATTTTTCTTTTATATTTTATATGTATAATTGTGAATGGTTGTCTCTACTCCTAGCCCTGTGTGTGTGTGTGTGTGTGTGTGTGTGAGAGAGAGAGAGAGAGAGAGAGAGAGAGAGAGAGAGAACACAAAATGAAAAAGTAGGATTAGAATTTATCAGTACTATGGTGTTCCCTTGCAAAACTCCCAGAACAGTACAAGTGGGAGTATATAAAGAAAATGCTTTCTGTGTTAACTGTCTATTGAACAGGAATTGTGATGTGCTCAGTTAGAGCTTCTAAGACATTGTAAAAAATGCCTTCTTTAGATTCTTTATATATTCTACTCATTGCCACTCCTGTTCCCTGCCCTAGACTGCTGACCCTTGCTGCCAAACATGGTTGACATTTTCCCAAACCCTGCCCTTGGGTTTGGAGGTGGGACAGAAACTGCAAAGAACCACAGCCCTTATGTACTCAGCTGAGTTATTGAAATCTGCCCAGCTTATTCAATGGAAGTTGTACAATCTGAGTTCATCTCAATGTGTTATAAAGAAGTTGAAGAACATAAAAAGAATTGTGACAATCATATTGAATAAAAATAACAGTAATCTTCATGTAAGTAAGGCAAACTCTTCTGGAAAAGTTTTTCTTGGGTGGCATATTACATTTTTTCATGGTTATAAATATGAAACCAATAGATTAAAACAAATAGATCATCATGAAATGCCTATTTGATTCATGCTTTTATAAATCTACAGGTGATAAGATAATAAACTATATTAAGAGTATGAAATATGATATACCATTTTCAAAGCCAATATGGTTTTGAGTAACTGACATGGATATGGACAAATAACTTCTAAGAGCAAAGTAGTGAGAATCCCTTTCTAATTGGTAATAAGACCATGTTCATGTTTCTGTTCTCTGGAATTGAGATGCTTGAAATGGAAAAGAGCAATTGAAATGCTTAAGGGATCTGGGGAGAGTGGTTTATGAGGGTGGGACACAAAGTAAATACAATAAATACAGCTTGAGTAGTTCGTGAATATTGGTGCTCACGGCTATTTTGAGTGGTGTGAGCAATAAAGAGCACAATCTGGCAGAAAAAGGGATAAGCACAGGCAGAAATATGACCATTAGAGAAATGAGCCTGGAATTCCAGTAGTAGCTCTCCCCCTCTCAAGTAGTGTTCCCTGAGTGCCCTACCCATGGGCCTTGTGAGGCTTTTAACAAGAAGGGAAAGAAATAGTCTGAAAGAATTGAAGTGAGAAAGACATCATTGTTCTGTCAAATATTTACAGCTAGGCACGGGGCTGTAGCTCAGTGGTAGGGCACTTGCTAGCATGTGTGAGACTCTGGGTCCAATCCCTAGCACTGCAAACAAAAACCAACAAACCAAACTCTCAAGTCCCTAAGATACGAGAATTGATTCATAGACAGAACATGTTTTCTGGGGTACTATTGCACAGTAGGGAAGACTATTGATAACATTTATATACTGTACATTTAAAAAACTAGAAGAAAGGATTTTGAAAGTTTTCATCACAAAGAAGTAAGCAATGTTTGAGAAGATGTTAACCTGATTTGAATATTGCACAGTGTATATGTGTATCAAATGTTATATGGTAACCCATTAATAAGTACAGCTTTTATGTTTTGTGTATATTTATTAAAATAAATAAAATCAATAAAAATATTTGCAGTATTTAAAATAACAAGAACCTTCAACCAGCAGTAAACTCTCCAAAACATTTCTTTGGCTGTCCTCACATCAAGACCAGATGAAGCACAAGCTGGAGAGAAAAACCTTGCTCTAACATGGAATATGATCTAAGGCAATGCCCTTCTTGGACCTTCTCCACAGAGATTTATTACTGGAAGTAGCAAAAGGGTTATGTTGGAACATTAGAACACAGTTCCAAGATATGAACCCTGAGGTTGGATTTATAGTAAGGCTCTGGTGTACTATCTGGACAATGAGCACAATTTCACTGCAGACGTTTTCCATTTGCTACTTTTGATGCAGGGTTTTTGTGTATGCCTAAGAGGTCAGTGAAACAGGATAAGTAAGTCAGCACTTTTTAGCTTGCACCTACTATGCATGTTTTCTGTACTTTACCAATCCAGTCAGGGAGATACTTGAAGCTGTCTAGCCATTTCTGATCCCCAGGGCAATATTGGTAAGCTGCCCTTCCCAGGATATTAAACTTTCCCTTGCTGTTGTGAAACAGATGATAGATAAGCAGCTTTTCTCATAGTGACTGAACTTCCCTTTTTTCAGTATAGAGTACTTTCCAGTAGTTTTAAAGTGTAAAGTGGAGTAGAGACTGCTATCCCATGAGGTTTTAAACCTAGATCATAATAGACCAACTGCCAACTTATTTCCCTTTATGATCCATGTTAAAGTTATTGACAGAGAGAAAAGCATTGCAGAATGGAGTGCCAATTTTTTATGGCATTTGTGGACTTATGCCAAAATATTTGAAACCTTCAGCCAAATGGTTCATTGTGGGGTGTTGGGAGCAACTTGTAAAAATCAACAGCCTGTATATTCCATATCTGGTGAAAGGATGAGGAGGGTGGAAAGAGAGAACAGAAAAAATCTGGAATGATATATATTAGTTAACTATTATCAATATTAAGTATAATGTAGGATATTGTTCTTAATAACATTTATGAAGTGCTACCCTTAAAGCTTCAGACTAAAGAACAATAATCCAGTAGGTAGACCCATTGCTAAATGATTGAGCGAGAGACAGCATATAAATATTATAAATGACTTAAATCTCAGCATCAAGTTGTATTATTTCATAGGAAATCACAGTTGGGACTTACTACTCTAGTGGGAATATGTAAGTACTCATTCATTCCTGGCTAATGAGGAAATGATTGCGAATGAGAAAGAAGAGGTTTATGGATGAAAGTTCAGAAGAACTTTGTAAAATGTGCCTTTTAATAAAATCTTATGATTATAAGAAAACTTAAGTTATTGAGTCATGTGTCCCTCTCTACCATATACATACACAATCTGTTCCAGGATCTCATCTACTTGATCCCCAAGTGATCAATCCAGTTTATGCTTGAATATTTCCAATAATTAGGTGCTCTCCACTGTAGGATGGGACATTTGATTTTTTAATGGCTCCAGTTATTGAACATTTATATAAATAAGTCAAAATCTCTCCCTTCAGGTTATACCCATTGCTCCTATCTTGTACCATCCATACAAACTACAATATGAATTGAGTCCTCTGTAGTTATATATTCTGGTGGTCCTGATTCTACTTACCCCTTAGGGCCATACCAATCAACTCCACCCTGCTTCCATGTAGTAGACCCTCAAATGTTGGAAAACAAATATCATGTACTTCCTGAATAACTGATTTACTTTTTAGTAAAAGTTTTATTGAGGTATTGTTTACATACCAAACAATTCATCCATTCATCCATTTTAAGCATATAATTCAATGATTTTTAGTATATATACAAGGTTGCATAACCATCGCTAAAAATCCAATTTATAGCATTTTCAATTTCCCCCAAATAAATAAACCCTAATCCCCTTCACCATTACCTCCCAATCTCCTATAGCCCCCTGCCTCCAGAATACTAGGCAACCACTAATCTACTATCTTTCTATAAATTTGCCTGTTCTAGGCATTCTATGAGTGGAATCATTAAATATGTGGCCTTTTCTCTTTTTTTTCACTTAATGATTTCAAGGTTTATCCATATTGTTACATGAGTCAGTATTTCATTCCTTTTATGAATGTATAGTATTTCATTGTTTGGATATACCACTCTTGTTTGTCTGTTCATCAATTGATGGGTATTTGGGCTATTTTTACTTTTTGGGTTTGGGAAATAATGCCACTATGAGCATTCATGTCTTAAGTTTTTGTGGGGCATGTATATACATGAGTCATATGGTATCTCTGTTCAGCATTTTTTTTTTGGTACCAATGATTGAACCCAGAGGTGCTTAACCACTGAACCACATCCCTAGCCCTTTTTAAAATATTTTATTTAGAGGCAAGGTCTTACTGAGTTGCTTAGGGCCTTGCTATGTTGCTGAGACTGACTTTGAACTCCTGATCCTCCTGCCTCAGCCTCCTAAGCCACTGGGATTACAGGTGTGTGCTACTGCACCTAGCTTCTGTTCAACTTTTTGTGGAAGTACCAAAATTGTTTTCCTAAGTGGCTGCCCAATTTTACAATCCCATCAGCAATGAATAAGGGTTGCAGTTTCTCCACAATCTTGTTGATACTTCTTATTCTCTGTTTATTTTAGCTGTCCTAATGCATAGGAAATTGTGATTTTACAAACATTTTCTATCATTTTGTGGTATGTCTTTTCACTTTTATGATGGCATCATTTCCAGCACTAACATTTCTAATTTTGATGAAGCCCTGTTTTCTATGTTTTCCTTTGTTGCATATGTTTTAGTATTATACAGAAGAAAACATTGCTTGACTCAAGGTCAGGGAGATTTATGTTTTCTTGCAAGAGTTTTAAATTTTGGACTCTTACATATATATCTGTGATACATTCTTAGTTAATTGTTTTGTATAATGTGAGGTAGGAGTCCAACTTTGTTGTCCATGTGGATATCCAGTTTTTCCAGCACCATTTGTTGAAAAGACCAATCTTTCTCCAATTCATTGCCTTGACATCTTTTTTGAAAATCAATTAATATTAAATGTGTTTACTTATTTGCTTTTAACCGATAACACATAAAAGTTGTACATATTAATGGGGTACCATATGATATTCAGTACATGTGTGCACTGCATACTGTTACATAAAATTAGTCATATTTATCTCTTCTAAAATCTTCATCTCTTTATGTTGAAAACTTTTAAAATTATTTCTTGTAGCCTTTAAAAAGGTACAGTACATAATTGTTATCTATAGTTATTGTACTGTGCAGTAGTACCCTAGAGTTTCTTGTTCCTATGTAACTATAACTTAGTACCCATTGATCATCCTTTCCCCATGCCTCCTCACACTTACATCCACAGCCTCTGGTAACCACTGTTTTACTTTTAACCACTACCATGTTACCTTTATTGTATTCTACATATGAGAAATATCATGCCGCATTCATCTTTCTGTACCCGATTTACTTCACATAGCATAATGATCTCCAGCTTCATTAATGTTGCTGAAAACGACAGGATTTAATTCTTCTTCTGGCTAAGTAATATTCAAGTCTACATGTACCATGTTTTCTTTATCCACTGATCAGTTGATGAACACTTGAGTTGTTTCTATTTTGTAGTTCTTGTAAATAGTGCTGTAATGAACATAGAAGTACAGATATCTGTTCAACATTCTGATTGTTTCCTTTGGATATACCCCCCAGTATTGAGATTGCTGGATCATATGGTAGATCTATTTTTAATTTTGGAGGAACCTCCATACTCTGTTCTATAATGGCTGTACTAATTTACATTCCCACCAACAGTATACAAGTGTTCCCTTTTCTCCACATTCTTGCCAGTATTTGTTTTCTTTAGTCTTTTTGATACTAATATCAGTGTACTTACTACACTGAGGTGATATCTCATTGTGATTTGGATTTGGATTCCCCTGACGACTAATGATGTTGAACACTTTTTCATGTACTTGGCAATTTGTATGTCTTCTTTCAAGAAATATCTATTCAGTCTATTCTCCATGTTTAATCAGGTTATTTGTGGGTCTTTTGCTATTGAATTTTTAGTTTTCTTGTCCATTTCTAACTTTATTGCATTGTGGTCAGAAAAGATACTCATTATGATTTTAATTTAAAAAAAAATATTGAGATTTTTTTGTTTTGTGTTTGATCACGTGATATACCTCATGGAATGTTCCATATGCTGATGAGAAAAAAAATGTTCATTTGGTAGCTGTTAAATGAAATGTTCTGTAAATATCTATTAGATTCATTCAGTCTAGGGTGTTATTTAACTCAATGTTTCCTTGTTGATTTTCTCCCTGAATGATCTGTCCATTGCTAAAAGTGAGGTGTCCAAGTTCCCAAGTATCATATTTGAGTCTGTCTCTTTCTTTAGGTCTATTAATACTTGCTTTATGTATTTGGGTGCTCTGATATTGAGTGCACATATACTTAGAATTGTTTACTCCTTTATGATTATATAATAACAGTCCTTGTCTCTTTTTACTGCTTTTGATTTAAAGTCTATTTAATCTAATATTAGTATCACTATTCCTGCTTTCTTTGGGCTTCTATCTGCATGGAATATCATATTCCATTCCTTCACTTTCAGTATGTGTGTGTTCTTAGAGGTGAAATAAGTTTCTTATAAACAACATATAGTTTGGTCTTTCGGTCATTCATGTACTTTCTCTTTTAATGGGAGAATTTAATCCATTTACATTCAAGACCAACTCTGTCCTGAATAGGGAGCCTTCAGTTTCTACTGGATACTTGGTCTCACCATGGTAGGTCTGGTATTAGGCTCTGAGACAAAGCCCTGAGTTAGCTTTGGTGCCCTGCTCCCCAGTGGATGGAGTGGATGGAGTCCTGCCCCTTACTCTGCTGCTCAAGGTTGGAAATGGGGTGGTGATGGCGTGATGCAGTTTTCTGTGTGGCCTGATGCAGTTCTCTGCATGGCCTGATGCAGTTCTAGAGGCTCAGTTCACAGGTAGTGGTCTTGTGTTAGGGATTGTGGGTCTGTTCCCAGCACAGGATTTCACTGCGGAAGACCTGATACTGGGCTTAAATCTCTCTCCCTCCACAAAGTGGAAGGCATCTCTCCTTGCAGTGTGCTGCTTAGAGTTGGGAGAGGGATGACAGGGGCAACTACCCTTCCTGCCTTCTTCAGTGCATCTTTTCATTTTATTATACTAAAAGCAGGCACTACAGATGTTGGGAAAAAGGTACACTCATACAATGCTGGTGGGACTACAAATTGGTGCAACCGCTGTAGGAAGCAGTATGGCGATTCCTCAGAAAATTTGGAATGGAACCACCATTTGACTCAGCTATCCCATTCCTCAGTTTGTACTCAAAGGACTTAAAATCAGCATTCTATAGTGACACAGCCACATCCATGTTTATAGCAGCTCAATTCACAATAGCTAAACTATGGAACCAATCTAGATGCCCCTCAACAGATGAATGGATAAAGAAAATGTGGTACATATACACAATAGAATATTACTCAGTTTTAAATAAGAATGAAATGATGGCATTTGCTGGTAAATAGATGGAGTTGGAGAATATCATGCTAAGTGAAATAAATCAATTCCAAAAAACCAAAGGTTGAATATTTTCTCTGATATTTGGATGCTAATTCACAATAAGTGGGGGAAGAATAGAGTTACTTTGGATTAGGCAGAAGGGAGTCAAGGGAGGGGAGGGGCATCAGGGTAGAAAGGATAGTAGAATGAATTGGACATTATTATTCTATGTGCATATATGATTACATGACCTGTGTAACTCTACATGTTGCACAACCAGAAGAATGAGAAGTTATACTCCATTTATGTATGATGTGTCAAAATACATTCTACTGTCATGTATAACTAATTAGAACAAAAAAGTATAATAATTAAACTGCTGTCAAAGGAAAAAAAAAAAAAAGCAGGCACTACAGTCACTCACCTGATTTCTTTACCTCTTGTGCTGGTAGTTTGGTTCATGAAAAGTTGTTCAATTTGTTGTATCTGTGAGGAAAGATCACTGGAAGATCTTACCCCCAATTTTGCTTGAACTCCACTAAGGTTTGATATCTAGCACTCAATTCTTTTCCATTGATTTATATGCCTGCCCTTATGCCAGTACCACACTGTTTTGATTATTGTAGCTTTATGGTAAAATTTGAAATTCGAAAGTAAGACTCCTTCAACTTCTTTGTCAAGATTGTTTTGGCTATTCTGGGTCTCTAGCATTTGTATGTGAATTTTAGAATGAAAGTGTTAATTTATGCAAGAAAAATCAGCTTGGATTTTGAAATGGCTTGAAATGCATCTATATAGATTATAAAATATTTAAAAAGTTTCACATTTGTGATTTCATGAGGGGTCACTCTGTATAGTTTCCTTATAACCTTTGTCAACAGTAACACCACTTCAGAACTAAACCCTATACCTTTTACAACCACCTTTTTGTTTCCTAAGTAGCCCAAATCTCTATGGTGTAAATATGTGTTCAAGAACAACCAAAATAAAGTATTCTTTTCAGTGATCCACTCACCTGTTGTATTTGGTTGTGATATACCTAAGTAAAGAAACCAAAGAACAAGATTGAAAGATAAAATTAGTTAAGTCAGAGATGGTTTCCTTTCACTCAGTCCTATCCTGGAATGAGTGAATATTCATGTGTGTGTGTGTGTGTGTGTGTGTGCGCGCGTGTGCACGTGCACACATATGTTTCTGTTTAGTTCTTAGGCACAGATATGTGCATATGCATACATGTGTACAATTATTGTTTGTATGAGTTGTTTTCAGAATCTCTTGTTTTTGCTTTTGAACCCTAAAAGTGCTAATTTTTGATAATGGAATCAAGTGTTACAAATGAGCTTTGTGATATTTCATCCTTTTAGCTGAGCTTATTGAGATTTCAGAGTGACACATGAATCTAGTCTTCCTACCTAAAATGTGCTTTATCTTTTATTTTTCTGCTTTCTTTTCTCTGTGCCTTGTTCCCTTGTTTGAGACTAGTTTCTGCATTTGTTCCTGCCCCTACATATGATCTCAATACCATGCCCCCCCTCCACTGCAGTGTTGTGTTTGACTGTGCTGCCAACTTTGTGTTGCTGATTTATTGGCCTTTACCCTTTTTTCCAACCCGTTACAATCACGGAGTCAGTTGTTCTACAGAACCATTCTAATTCCTTCCCCCTCCATACCTCAGTGCCAGGTCACATGTTTCTGATTTACAGATGGAAAAGTGTTTGCCACATGCTTTTTCTAGGCTATGACCAACACAGCACACTTGTTAGTCAAAATATGAAGAATAGAAAAACAGTCCTTAAGAATGAAAAACGTTCAATCAGGCTTTTAAAGCTTGATCTTATAGTTGATGTTGTATATTGCCTCTACCTTAAAAAAATTTTCCCTGCCTTCTTTCCTTTCTTTTCTTCCTTCATTGCTCCCATTAGCATGATGATCTATTATTCACAGGTAGGATAAAGTTTGTAAGCATTAAGTGTAGATGATACTAAAATCAAGTAGAGGGGTATATGCCACCTTGGAGAAATATGAGCATATCAGAGTTTGAGGAGACCTTGTTTGAAAAAGATTTCTTGAAGATTCTGGTATGATCTTCAGCGAGTGTAATACCAGTTTGGTTGAGAATCACTAAGATAAATAAAAATGAATACTCTATCATCCTCAGGAATTTTAATTTTTATCAATCTTCAGGGACTTCTGTATCTTAATAAGTGTTTTTGTGTTACAAAATAAAACAGAACAAAAAGAATGCTAACGAAAATAGAAACTTACTTAGAACAACTTCTCAGATGGTTTCCACTGTTTTCAGTTTGCATTATCCATCAACTGTGAAGATCCAAATGAGGTAAAGAAGTTCTTTTAAATAAGGAGAAAAGGCATGTGATCCTGTATATCCTATGCTTTAGTAGATTATATGAATAGAGAACACAGTGGTCTGAAATGGACAAAGAGAAGCAAAAATGATCTGGGAGGCCTCCCCCAGCTTCAAAATACTTTCCCACATAATTATACTAATTAGAGATTCTGTATTGGTTGATCCTTTTTTGAGATACAAATGTCTCATGGGAAGGTTAAGCCTTCATCATATTTTACCATCCATTACTTAAACATTGAGATCAATTCCTATATGAGGTTTCTCTTCCTGAGTGGTGTAGAAGGGAAGGCGTAAGGGAGGTGTGCACATCTCCTTATCTCCTCCTTTACTTGTTTGATGGTATTATGGGAAGGGACACACTTTTGTAGTGAAGAACTCAAGTGTTGGGATAGCATAAAGGCACATGATACTGATTAATTTGATTCTTCGTCTTCATTCTTCAACTTTCAAAATTCTGTCCAACTTTCCAAATCCTGTCCAATCTAGCTCAAATCCTATAAATTAGAGGATGTCTCCCTATTCTGATAGCCTACATTATTTCCCCATTCTCTGAATTGCAATAGCATTTGTTGTCTACACCACCTAATCCAGAGTTCTATTGGGTATTATATATCCTCCTATTTGTTAGTGAGTTTATAGGTGCTAAACTTGTTCCCCTTATACAAGACTAGTGATGAATGTGTACTATAAATGAATGCTGGGAGAAAATGATTACATGTTCTTGAAGGCAAGAATGATGCCTTTCTTATTCCCTACTTCAGTATTCTCCATGGCATATAGAACAATATATTTGCATCTAGGGAAAAATCAACAATAACTACTATTATAATTGGAATCTTATTCATTGTTGTTCTCTACCTTAGAACATACAGCATTTGCAGGTGGATGCTATGATGGATATACTGCCTAAGTTGGCAGCATTCCTTCTCTCCTTTGTGCTGCCTTAACTCATGGTATTGGCCATTTATGGTGTCCTTGTTACTGACTCCTTCTCATAATGACTACCAGGAACATATAGAAATGCCATCCAGTAGCTTCATGAAATGGGATAGGAGCACTGAAAAAAAATTTAGCAGTATTCTCTCTTTCTTGTCTCTCAGATTTCAAAGCTCAATAAACCCAATAATTGTTTCTTTGTTAAAGTTCTCTCTGTGGAATATAATATAGTATAGAGAAAAAAGTTCATTTAGATAGCACCATCTTTATTTTTGTTTTGACATAGACTCAAAAGGGCACAATAAGAATGCCCTTCTAAAAAGATAGAGCTACTTTTAATTCTCAGCAGTTGCTGGAACAATAAAACACACTAGCCATCAGCAGAATGTGTGTTAAAGGGATTTATATATGTAATCATTTCCCCTCTGCACTTTCTCACCCTTGTACTTCTTCCTTATAACATCAGCTAGAGTACAGTGCTGACGATGGCTTCTCTTCCCCCCAGATGAAGTTTAAAATTATGAACACTGTATAATGAAATGGTGATTTTTATTCTGTCCTGGTGGTAAAAAGGGATTTGCTGATGTGTAAAATGAGACAAAGATAAATAACAAACAGATGTTCTCACAAAATGTTCATTAAATCCCTGCCTAGTGGAAGATGCTGGATTACATGTGTTCAAACTCTAAATGTGTTAGAGAATAAGGAGCTTTTATACCTTAATGCTCAATTTAGGAAAGACTATATAGCTTTCTCTGTAAAAATCATAGTAATCACTGACTTACAGTCTCTTCCTCATTTCAGAGTGGCTTGTCATAACTGTTTTTAAACTTTTCTTATTGACTTTCACAGTTCCAATTATCCAAACAGACATCGTCTTATTGGGGGACTATGAAGTAGGTTTAAGCCTTTTTAACGCCCCAGGTAGGGCTTGTCATGCATGTGGAAGTTATGAATTTTGCTCAGATCACCTTTAAAGTACTGTCTGCTATGGGTTCGTGATAATGGTTTTAGCAGAGTGGTGTTGGAAAGGGAGAGCAGGTATAAGACCACCCTTGCTTTGTCGTCTGGTTCATCCATAAAAATATAACTTGTAGCTTTTCATGTAGTACATTGCTTATATTAAGGCTTACATGTTACTGGAAAGCCAGTGTTCTGCTGTACTAAGGTTTTGGTAGTTGTTTATTTCTGGTAGGTAATTATATGCACTTTGTGCTTCAAAGATAGGAAGGAGCTTTAGCTGGGATAACTGGAGAAGAGATGATATTTGACCTGAGTCTTGAAGGATGGTAGAAATTCATTAGAAAAGAGAATGAAAAGATTTCTGTCAGAGAGAACAGCATATGCAAAGACACAATCTGAAACAACATGAAAAACTTTTGATGAACTCCTAATGATTCAAT
Source organism: Glaucomys volans (assembly GCA_020662805.1). Taxonomy (NCBI): domain Eukaryota; kingdom Metazoa; phylum Chordata; class Mammalia; order Rodentia; family Sciuridae; genus Glaucomys; species Glaucomys volans. The sequence continues at coordinate 185,129 of JAJEJO010053528.1, forward strand.
TTAACTTGTGTCTTAGTTTCCTTGTCTATAGATTGACTTAGTAATGATACCTATCTTATATGGTTATGAAGATCAAATGAGTTAATATATGCAATTTAGAACAGTGTCTGGAACATGAGAACTAAGTAATATGTTTTAGCTCTTATTATGATTTTGATAGCTATGTGGATAGAAAAGTGAGAAATGTCAAGTTAAAGTAATATTTGTGCATGCGGAAGCCAAATACAGATTTACACTATTCTAAGGAATGTGTGTCTTTTCTTATAGGTGATTGGGAAGTCTATGAAACTTTATGTTGGGATTTCAAATATATGACCAGATTTGCATTTTAGAAAGTGCACTCTGCTTTCTGAAAGATAAATCTGGATGGGGAGGGTAGGGAGAAGGATTTGTGAAAAGTAGAGCCAGAAATATCAGTTATTAGACTGCTCACAACAGTTCATGTAAAAAGATGATAGAGAATCTAAATTAGAAGAATGACATTAAGAATGGAAAAACAGGCACAAATTCAAGACATCCATAGTTATCAGATATCACAGACTGGCAGCTAGTAGATGTGTTTTATTTGACCCACACAATGTTTAAATTTGAACACCCTTAGATGGAACATGCATTCTCCAGTTTGACTTCAGCTCTGCCCCTCCATACTGTATTATATTACAAGTTGAGGTTGTCTAGTTGGCCTCTTTTGAGTGATGGAGAAGAGTTAAGGATGACCCTTAGATTTCCAGATTGAATAGCCAGAACAACAGATGTGCCTACAGCCTAGACTGGGAACTCAGGAATATGAACATATTTAGGAGAAAAGATGTATTATGTTTGGAGTATGTTAAGTTGGAGATACCTATAGGATATCAGTCAGAAATGTAAATCTGCATTGGAGATATAGGTTGGGGGATTCATTAGTTGATAGGCGGTAGCTGAAATCATTTATTTGATGATACCATTCAGAGTATGATTACAATGCTGAAAGAAGAAGCTTGAACTCAGTGAGAAACCAGTGATGTGCCCATAAATAATGCTAAATAAGAAAGTTTCAGGCATAGTATATATTAGTGGTTCTCAACATATAAGTCCCTGGGGCTCCCTAAGAGTCTTACAGTGAGTCTAGGAGGTAAAACCATTTCACAGTAATTCTAAAATATTATTTGCCTTTTTTACTGCGTTATTATTTCACTGGTGGTGCAAAAGCAATCGTGGATAAAATTCTGCTGATACCTTGGCAGGAATCAAGGTAGTGGCACCAAATTGTACTAGTTAATAATTGTATTCTTTACTACCACACACTCCCACTTAAGAACACAACCATTTTCATTTAGTAATGTTCTTTATAAGTCAGTAAATATTGATCTTATTAAATATTGACCCTTGTTATGGTTTTATATTCTATGTTTCAAATTGGAAGTACACATAAAGCATTTCTAATGCATACTGAGGTATGATGATGTTGTCTCAATGTAAAGCACTTGCACGATTAAGTTGCAAACCAAACTAGCAGCTGTTTACATAGAACTCCAATTTTTACTCTAAAGAACAACTGACAAACTACGTTTTTTTTCTGTGTCAATGAGTATTGGGCAGCCATTATCTCAAAAATAAAGTGAGCCTGTCATTTTAAGGAAGACAACAGACAGTATTTTTGCCATGATAAATTTGAGCTTTCAAGTGCAAATTAGAATTTTGGAACTCTTGTATCTGCCACCATGAGCTTGAGAGCTCCCCAGTTCTTATAGACTTTTCTGATGAGACCAGTGATAATATTAAGTAATGTGATTTTTAAAATACTGCATAGTGAAATGTGTCACCATTTGGAAGATCTTCACAACTTAGTGAACCAATATTCATCAAATGATCAATTCATAATGATGTGAAATCATGCCTGGGAAAAATCGATTTAAAGTGCAAAACTGACCAATGATTTTAGCATAAGAGAGCCTAGAAAGTTCATTAATGTGGATTCAGATTCCCCATTGCACTACAAGAAAGTACCAATGTCAAATTTTAGTTTAGCATCAAAGAATAGCCACAATTATCTGAATAGATGATTCAGATATTCTTCCATTTTCTAATCATATTTACATGAGACTAGATTTTCTTCGTAAACTTGAACCAAAGAACTTATCACATCAGATTGAATGAAGAAGCAGACTTAAGAATCCAGTTGTATGGGGCTGGTTTTGTAGGTTAGTGGTAGAGTGCTTGCCTAGCTTGTGTGAGGCACTAGGTTCAATTCTCAGCACCACATAAAAATAAATGAATAAAATAAAAGTATTGTGTCCATCTACAACTAAAAAAAGAATCCAACTGACTTCCATTAAACTGTGTTCTATGAAAATATTTGAAAATTTGCACAATAATGTCATTCTCACCAATTTTTTTGAAAATATAGTTATGTTCATAAACATGTTATTTCTGTTAACATGTATTGGACTTATTGTTATATTTTAAATGAGTAAATAAACACTTTAAATTTTCTATTTTGAGATAGGGTCATAGTTACAATTTCTAATATAGTAAGTATTAATACCTACAAAAATCAAAGGCTTCTGGGGGATCCTCAATGTTTTTAAGAGTCCCAATACTAAAACATTTTGAAACTGCTTTTAGAAGTACTGAAAAAAAGTGTTAGGGTGAAACAAATGGTGAAACTTGTCTTATTGTTAAGTACCCTGGGATTCCATAAGGAATTGAAACAATGAAAAACCAGAATATGGAAAAATATAATTATACCTAAATAGTAGGTGCTGAAGTTAAGAAAAAGAAGAGTGTGGACTAAAGTGGAAAGGAATTTTTTGGAAAGAGAGACTTGAGCATATGTAGGGTTTTGTAAAACAACAGAAAGGAGAGGATGGTTTCCAAGTTTATTAAGCATGGAACCAACATGAGTAAAGACCCAGATACCAAGGCAAGCATAATATGCTTTAGGAACAGTAAGGAGACCATCCCCACTGGAATAAATAGTTTGCATTGGTGAATAGCAAGAAATTAGTTGGATAAATAAGCTAGAGTCAGATTATGGAGAGCCTTAAATGTCAAAGATGCTGAATTTAGATCTCATAGGCAATGGGAAGCTATTAAAGGTTCATGATTCAGGATGATGATGATCATGATGATGATGGAGGAAGCGATATTTAATGAATATCAGTCCAGAAGAAATTGGAAATAAAAGTCTAGAAATCACTTAAGACAGTGTTATAGTCATCAATTTATGAAGTGATGAGGACCCACAGTGGGACTAAAAAGTAAATAATGGATACGAAAGATATTATAATGGCATAATGAACAAAATTTGATTATTTAGAAAGAGGAAATTAATTTTGAGAATGACAGAGATTGGTGATGCCATTTATGGAAAATGCAAGAGGATAGGGAGACCCAGTTTAAGTCGTTAATGATGACAAAATTATTAGCTTATTTGGTAAAAGTGTGGGATTATCTTAAAAATGTATATGCATAGGGAATCAACATATAGGGATTTGGATGCGAGATGATCCTTGGGTTTGAGGAAATGAATGAATTGTCTGAGGAACAAATTATGTAAATCAGGAGACTAGGATCTATAGTTATTAGGGGTTTTGGGAGGTTTGGTTTGCTTTTGCAGTGTTTGGGATAGAACCCAGTGCCTCGCACATAATTAGAGTTACTCTACCATTGAGCTACATTCCAAGGCCAGCAATGGATTTAATAGAAGGAGACAGCAAAGAAGGCTCAAGAAACAATTAGATTCTATTAGGAGAATAGAATGATATTATATTGATGAAGCCAATGGAAGACATTTTCAGGGAGATATAAATGAGTCGTGTCAGATTCTACACAGAATAGAAGATTTAACATATAATGTAAGCTTCCTGAAAGTTCTCTTAAAATGATCTCTGTATGTAAACTCCGTAAAGCTTTTTATGTGCCTAGAATTGTATCTAGCACATAGTATGAGATGAATAAATAAATGAATGTACTTGGCTACTAGTGTTAAAGTTTTGTGCAGACCATATAAACACATTTAAGAAAAATAGGTAATGAAAAGTTCCTCCATTGCTGCCCTGCCCCAATTATGGATGAATAAATAAATGAATTTACTTGGTACATAGTATGAGATGAATAAATAAATGAATGTACTTGGCTACTAGGGCTAAAGTTTTGTGCAGACCATATAAACACATTTAAGTAAAATAGGTAATGAAAAGTTCCTCCTTGCTGCCCCACCCCCATTATGGATCAGCATAGGGGAGGGAAGCAGGCATGGGAGTGGGAAAGATGGTGGAAAGAGATGGACATCATTATTCTAGGTACATGTATGATCACACAAATGGTGTGCCTCTACATCATGTACAACGAGAGAAATGAAAAGTTGTGCTCTACTCATGTACAATGAATTGAAATGTATTCTACTGTCATGTATAGCTAATTAGAACAAATGAAAATAATTAATGAGCAACATCTTCAGATACAACCTTGTCTAGATATTTTGATTCTATTTGCTTATGAGGCACTATTATTGCAGACAGTACAGTGTTATTGAAATGCATAGTGAAGATTGGGGGTGGATCACTTAGCCTTGCTGACTTATATATGAGGCAGCTAGAGAAAGGTAGATGATCTGTGTCTATTTGCATATCTTTACAGACCAAAACACAGCTGTTAGCCTTACTGTCTAGTCTTTTTAGGATGTGCTCTTCATCTGAGTAGGATACACTCTTTTGCTGGTGGTGTCTTGGAAAATATTATCCTGTGTTAAAATGAATATCTGCCTTAGAATTTAAACAGTTCTAATCAGATTCATTAAGAAATTTGATTTTGAACTAATTTTGGTATTGGCTGATATATTTTAGTTGTCAGTCTTTCAGAAGACTGGTACAATAATTGAGTTGAAAAGTCTATGTTCAAATTGATGGTTAAAGTAGTTTGCTTCAGTTTTGGTGTAAGTCTTTATGAATATGAGAAAAATCGGTGATTTTTACCAGAGGAAACAAGTTATCTGATATTTATGAAATACCTCATAAATGAATTATATGGCAATGAGTATGCTTTGAGCAAGAATTTTGTGTTAGTTATCAACTGCCCTTTATCAAATTACCTCAAAATTTAGCATGTTAAAACAGCAAAAAATATCTCACATATTTTGTAGGTTAGGAATCTAGAAGTAGTTTAGATGGATGCCTCTGGTTCAAGACCTCTCATGACACTGTAGCTAAGCTGTCAGCTAAGGCTGTGGTCTTATCTGAGGGATTGACTGAATGGGGAGATCCATTTTTAAGCTCACTTGTGTGCTTCTTGTCAGACCTCAGTTTCTTGTCACATGTGGCAATCTTAGAGACAGTAATCTACGAAAGAATGAAAGAGACCAAGACACAAGGCCAGAGTCATTTTATAACTTAATCTCAGGAATAACATTCCATCATACTGAAACAAATCAATAAATCAGAACACATTCAAAAGGAAGGAAATTATACAAAGGTTTGTTAATATCAGGAGGTGGGGATCATTAAGGACCATCTTAGAAGCACCCTATCACAGATTTATTGATACATATGTTACCTTCAAAATACACAGCTAAAGTTGTAGAAGGAGGGAAAACACAGAGCTGAATGTTTAGTAGTGAAACCAAGTCCATATCCTATCTCCTGAGGTATGAAAAGTTAGCTTTTTCTCTACAAAAGAACTTAGGAAGAATTCCTGAAGTTTTAATACACATAGACTATTTTTGTTTTGTTTTGCTTTTATAGTGCTGAGGATTGAATGAGCCCCTCATGCATGCTAGGCAAGTATTCTACCGCTGAGCAAAACCCCCAGCCCTATACATAGTTTTAAAAGTTATCTTGTATTTACTAAAACAGTCTGATAAGAAACTGAAAGCCAAGTAAGAAAAAGAGGTTACCAGGAATGATTAAAATTTATCTTTAATTTACTACTACAATTATAAAATCACCCAAATAGACAGCAAAATATGTTCAATATAAACAACAACTCCATTTAAATTTCAGTGCTGTTATTCAATTAATGTAAGTTAATATGAAATAAGATACAAATCGCAGTTAAATATAGCCCATGTATATTGTTTTTAGTATATATTTGAAGACAGAGATAGGAAAGGTAGACTAAACCAGAAAGAAATTGAATCTTTGAAATGGTATTTTAGGTTCCCTCATAGTTCATATTTCTTCTGCTTACCTTTTCTTATATTACATTTTAGTTTAATAACTGAAATTATAAAAATACACATTTTTGATGATAGAATGGTAATTCAGTAGGAAGCAGAACAATGCTGTCTTGCAGCAGATCTTTAAATCCAATTTTTAACTAAATTAATTTTGTGAGGTCTAGGTTGTTCTATCTAAATCCAGAAATTATAGGTATTCATTTAGATTCATAAACCATATCCCATTTACTCCAAATAAAAGATATGACCCCATCCTTGTCTACTGAGAGAAAGGATTAAGGTAAGAGAAAAAAAGTGCTTTATTAATCATAAAATGAGATGCCTATTTGAAAATGAAGAAAGAAAAAATATGCTCAATATTTGAAAGGAGTGTATTTGTGTATGTTGCATTTCAAAAGAGATACACTTCTGAAATAGTCATTCCTTATTTGGAAATACAGACATCTTTGTTCTCAGAAAGGAAAATAATAAGTGAAAAAGAAAAATTTTGGATTAGGTGATCTCTCAGGTCCCTTTTATCCATGTTCAGATTAGGCATTTGAGGTATAAGTTTTTTAAAAACAATAAGAAAATATTCAAAATCTTTAGATCATCTTTAAACTTCATTTTAATCCAAATTTTATTCAAGTCAATACCAAATTTTGTGTGTGTGTGTGTGTGTGTGTGTGTGTGTGTGTGTGTGTTTACAAGGTATCTGAGTTTGGAGGCTATGGAATAGGGAAGTGCTATATATATACCCACAGTAGGACGCTTACTCTTTTGTTTCCTTCCATAAAATGTATATAATTGCTTTGCAGCCATAAGCCACTTCTTTATTCTCTGTAGCTCAGACTTTGGTCAGAATAAGAGGGAAGCTGTGATTGGCTTTCTCTTGGATATTCTCTTCAAATAGGCAGTTCTCAAATTCCTTTTCCTCTCTGGTTTAACTAAGACAGCTGCTCCCTATTTTCTCTTCTCTCATAGGTTCTATATCATATTTATTCATTTATTCACCAGATAATTGAGTGCCTACTATGTTCTAGGTATTGTTTTGGGTGCTAGAAATGTATCTGAGTATAAAAAAAACCCAAAAGCTCTGCCCCATTGCTTAGGTTCTAGCAGGGACCAAACACAGGCAAATACTACTTTCTTTCCCTTTCTCATAGGCTTAAATGATTTTACATACTGTTAAGTTGGAAAGTGATAAGTGATTGTGTGTGTTTGTATTAGTGATATAGTGATACAAAAGAAATAGGGCAGGTTTAGAAGGATTGAGAGCACTGGTGGGGTATAGGTTGAGATTGTAAACAGGATGCTTGGGGTGATCTCATTGAGAAGGGACATTAAAGCAATCATTTGGAGAAATTTGGAAGATAATGGCTATCTGGAGGATGGGCATTCAAATAGGGAAAAAACAAGCACAGTCAAGAGAGTGTCTGGATTATTCAAGGAGCTAGTGTGACTAAAGCAGAATGAGCAAGGGGAATACTGGGGGATTAATTCAAAAGACTATTAATTGAGAAAGGAGGCAGATCTTGATGGCCCATGAGGCCATGGTAAGCATGTTCGCTTTTACTCTGATTAAATTAAGGAGTTTCTAAAGGATTTTGAATAGAAGAGTGAAATAATATGGCTTTAAAAAATCATGCTGCCTACTCTCTGTGTTAATTAATCCAATTTATTGAGGTATGATTGACTACAAAAAGCCATACACATTTAATGTATAGAGCTTGATGGGTTTGTAGGTTAGTATATACCGTGAAATCATCATATTAGTCTCTGTTGTAAACTGTCCATTGTCTCCAAAAGTTTCGTCCTTTTCTCTTATTTACTGTTATTTTTATGTGTGTGTGATAAGAACACTTAACTAATTTAAGATCTGTGTTGCCCAGGCTGGCTCAAACTTGTGATCTTCCTGTCTCTTCCTCCTGGGGCATTGGGTTTACAGGCATGTGCCAGTATGCCTGGCCTTAAGTATATACTTACGTTTCCCATACAGGATTGTTACTGTTGTAGGCACTATGCTAAACAGAAGATCTCTAGGATTTCTTCATCTTATATAACCAAAAATTTGTATCCTTTAACTAATACCTCCCCTTTTTGCCCTGCATCCAGCTCCAGGAAACCACCATTCTATTCTTTGTTCCTATGGGTTTGACTACTTTGGACTCATCGTATAAGTGATATCATATAGTATTTGCCCTTCTTTGTCTGACTTATTCCACTTAACATGATGTTCTCCATGTTCACCCATATGGTCACAAATGTCAGGATTTCCTTCTTTTTAAGGCTGAATATTTTGTATCTATCACATTTTCTTTATACATTCATCCATATATAGAAATTTTATTTGCTTCCATGTCTTTACTATTGGAAATAATACTGCAGTGAACATGAGAATGAAGATATCCTGATTTCAGTTCCTCTGGATAATATACCCAGAGTGAAATTGCTGGATCATATGGTAGATCTGCAGTTAATTTGTAGAGCACATCCGTATTGTTTTCCATAGTGGTTTCACCAATTTGCATTCTCATTAATGGTATATAAGAGTTCTCTTTTAGTTGCATTCTCACCAATGTTTTTTAATATATTTTGTATAATAACTGCCCTAGTAGGCCTGAGGTAATATCTTGTAGTTTTGATTTGCATTTCCATCATGATCAGTGATGTGGAGAACTTTTTATATACTTACTAGACATGATGTGTTCTTTGAAGTAATGTCAATTCAGATATTTAGCCCATTTTAAAATTTTTTCTTGCTATTGAGTTGCAAGAGTTACTCATATATTTTGGATAAGAACTCTTTATTGGATTATGGTTTGCACATATTTTATCCCATTCCAGAGGTTGCCTTTTCATTTTGCTGATTTCTTTCTTTACTGTGCAAAAGCTATCTTGAGAAGAGTTTATAAGGGGGTGCCAGCAAGGTGAAAGCAGGGAAACCCAATGGGAAACCACTATAGTGATCCAGGCAGGAGATGATAGTGGTTGGGAGCAAGATGGAAACTGTGTAGTCATGAGAAATAGATTTAGGATATAGTGTGAAGATAAATCAAACAGGATGTGCTGATAAATTGGCTGTGGAATATGAAGTGGAGAAGTCAAGGATGAATCCAAGGTTTGTTTTTTGTTGTTTAGCCTGAGGAAGGTAGTGACATTTGCTGAGATGGGAAGGACTGCAGGTGGAATAAGTATGGCGTGCAAAAGTTCAGTTTTGTACATCTTGGTTTGAGGTCCTTACTAAGTGAAATGTCAAGCAGGTAGGTGGCTGTTTGAGTCTAGAGTGCAGAGGAAAGTTCTGAAATAAAGCTATTCATTTGGGAATCTTCAGCATATGCATACTATTCAAAGCCAAGGAAATGAAGACAGGAGAGATCCAAGAACTGAACCCTGGGTCAGTATAATTTTTAAAAGTTAGGGAGAAGAGGAGGAACCAAAACTGAAAATTGAAGAAGAATGGCTAGTAAGTTGTAGGAGGAAAATGAAGAGAGTCTGATATCTTGAAATTTGTAAATTGTCTATTGATCATAATCTGTCCTCTCTATTGCCAATGCCTTATCCCTACTTCAGCACCACTGTCATTACTGCCTAAATTGTAACAATCCCTGAACTGGTTTTCTTGACTCCTTTCTAATTCCTCTAATCCATCCCCCACACTGTCAGACTTCTATTTAAAACAAAAATTGGATCCTGTCACTCCTTTGCTTCAAAATGCTTAATCTATTTGTATTTTATGCACACTTTGCTACTTTTCTCTTCCACATCTCTCCTTTTGCGTATGCAGTTCCTGAATGTTCCCTGTACATTTATTATCACCTGGCCAACTCCTACTCATCCTTCAATACTCAGTTTAGGTACTGTCTCATTCAGAAAGCCTTCTTTGGTTTTCCTCGTGCGTATGTTAGTTGTTGCTCTGACCATACTGTTTTCTCATTATTTGTTTCTACCATTTTAGGCTGTTATTTCTTGAAGAATCATTCAAACATTCAATAAATGTTTGGTACCTAGAAAGGGTCTAGCACATAGTAGGTACTTAATGAATGAGTGAATAAATGAATGGTCACCTTTCTCCTTGTTTTAGATATGTCAGTTTCAGTTTAAAGGGTTACCAATTTTTCCTCTATGACTTTGAATTGTTTCCAATTCATCAATTTAAAATTTTAATATAACTAGTTATGGATAGAATAACTTCTGTACATCTCAGATACAGGAGCAGCATGCAGAATAACAATATGCTATGGGTTTGATAGCACTGGGATATCATCTCCCTCAGTATAATCAATATACATCTAAGTTACTGTAATACAGCCATTCTTCACAAGTGGAATATGTTAGGTTACTTTGACCTATAGGGGATTCCTTTCCCATGTCAAATAAGTTCTTATAGGGAGACTCAAGTTTGTACCTCTGGGGTCATCTGCCATTCTGGACCTTTTAAATGGTATTCAGTATTTAAAGGATATTCAGTATTCACTTGTCATAGGCTAAATGCATAAAATTACATTTTCCACTAATTGGTTTTCTTTCATAGATAGAAATGTAAAAATGCCCATGATGAGGCATACCTGTTATCCAGACAATCCAGTATTCTTTTTCTGAGAAGGCTTAATGAGGAAATCATCTTATGTCTCCCTATTAATCTCAAAAAGGTAGAATTATCTCTGGGCAGAAAAAAATCTAATTTCTTTCAGTAGTTCATTATGAATCTATTGTCTATGTTTTTATCTAAAATATATTTAAATTTGCTCATCTGTAGTTTTTTGAAAATCTATATTTGCAACAAAAGAGTTTTTATATTACACTTTGCTATTTGAAGAAATACTTTCTTTTTCATGTTAAGCATTCATTTTATATAATTTTTACATATAGAAAACTGCATAATTAACTCATAAAACTTGATGAATTTGAATATAAGTACTTGTCTACACTGTGGAACCATCACCTCAATCTGTCATAAACCTGTCTCCTCAAAATGTTTCCTCTTGCTCTTTTATTTCCTAATTTTTTGTGTATGTATTTAAGAACTCTTAACATAAGATCTACCTCTTAGAAAAATTTTTAGCATATAATTTGGTACTATTACCTATAGGTACTATGCTGTACAGTAAAGGACTTCTTCATCTTGTATAACTAAATTTGTATCCATTGACTAATATCTTCCTTTTTGCCCTTCCCCCAGCCCCTGGTAACCACCATTCCACTCTCTGATTCTATGAGTTTGACTACTTTTAATTCTTTGTATGTATGGTATTATGTAGTATTTGTCCATGTGTATCTGTTAGATTTCACATAGCTTGATGTTTTCCAGGTTCATGCATGCTGTCACAAATTGCAGGATTTCCTTCTTTTTAAGCCTGAACAATATTTCATTTGTGTATACAGACACATACCTATGTCTATTATATATGCAACCAAACACGCATACATATATGTATAAATGCATGTCTTGTATGTCACATTTTCTTTATCCATGTATCTGTAGATGGACATTTAATTTGTTTTTATGTCATAGGTATTGTGAATAATGTCATTGGAAATATTTTCTATATGTTGAGATAAAATTTACATGGTAAAAAGTCTACATAATAAAATGTACAAATCTTAAGCATACAATTTGATGACTTTTAACAAATGCATATACCCTTGTAATCTACACCATAATGAAGACATAAAACACTTTTATACCACCAGAAAATTCCCATATAACTCCTTCCAGTCTTCAGCCTACATAGGCAACCACTATTCTGACTTTTGTCACTATAGTTAATTGTTTATTATCAAACTAAATACAAAGAGAATAATACGCTATATCTGGCTTCTTTCCCTCGGCATTTTTACTTTTTTCAAGTAACATTCCATTGTATGATTAACTACAGTTGGCTTATCCAGTCACCAGTTGATACATATTGTTTTATTTCCAATTTTTGTTTGTATTATGAATGTCTGCTATAAATCTATAAGTACTTAATACTATGTATTGCACCTTAAGAACTGCTTTACCTTATCTCACAAATTTTTTTTAGTAAATGACACATTTTATTTTTTATTCTTTTTTAGATGAATCTTTCTTTTTAAAGAATTTTTTAGACTTTATTTATTTATTTTTATGTTGTGCTGAGGATCGAACCCAGTGCCTCACATGTGCTAGGCAAGTGCTCTTCCACTGAGCCACAGCCCCATCCCTATCTCACAAATTTTGATATGGCTATGTTTATGCATTTCAAAGTGCTTCTTAATATTTTATATGTTTTCTTCTTTGACACAAGGAATATTTATATTTTGAAGTTATCTTTTAGTTATTGATTTCTCATTTAATTCCATCCTGTCAAAGAATATGATTTGTGTTATTTAAGGAGATTCAAATTTGTTAACACTTGTTTTATGGACATGATGAACAGAGTCTATCATGAAGAATATTTTTGGGACCACAATTTTCATCCATTTTGAACTAAGACCTGTACACCAACAGAACCCAAAGTCATAGGGACAGGAAATAAAAATTTGCTTGTGGATCACTAGAGGTAATAGTGAACCAAGCTATTCCTATTTCACCTCTACTAATTATTCCTGGATCTATGAAACCTGAGTTTTGGAGAAATAACAAATCTGGAAGATATTCCTCTGGAATGTGTTGACACCACACCTAACTTAATATTGTAGCTCAATCTTCACAAAGCCATTCCATCACTGTAGCAAGACAGTTGCTTCAGGATAATGGGAAATGGCAAGACTAGTGAATTCCATGGACATGGACTCATTACCACTCTTCATTTACTGAGAAATTACTGCCTTGAACAAAAATGATGCTATGTGTAATGGTGTGATAGTAAGGTGTCCCATACATTTTTTTTTGTGATACTGACAAACTACATTGTAGGGTGGCTGAGCCATTTGACATTCTCACCAACCATATGAGTGGCCAGTTCCTCAGCACTCTTGGAAACACTTGATTTTTTTTTGTTTTTGTGTTTAAAATTTTTTATGAACATAGATATCCACATGTAGCAGAATAGAATTAGATCCCTATCTTTCACCCTGCATAAAAATCAACTCAAAATTGATCCAAGACCTAGGAATTAGACCAGGAACTTTGCAACTTCTAGAAGAAAACATGGGCTTAACACCACGAAATATAGGCACAGGCAACAACTTCGCTAAAAAGACCTCTAAAGCTTAAGAAATAAAACCAAGAATCAATAAGTGGGATGGTATCAAATTAAAAAGCTTCTGCACATCAAAGGAAACAATTATGAATGTGAAGAGAAAGCCTATAAAATGGAAGAAGATCTTTGCCGGTTACTCTTCTGACAGGGGACTAATATTCAGAATGCATAAAGAATTCAAACATCATACCATAAGAAAAAAAAATAACCCAATCACAATCAATGGGCAAATGATGTAAGCAGACATTTCTCAAAAGAAGAAGTACAAATGGACAACAAATATATAAAAAATGTTCATGATTTTTAGCTATTGCAGAAATGCAAATCAAAGCTACACTAAGATTTCATCTCATTCCATTCAGAATGGCAATCATCAGGAATACAAATAGCAGTAAATGCTGGTGAAGATGTGGAAAAGGAGGTACACTGATACATTTTTGGTGGGACCGCAAATTAGTACAACCAGTTTGGAAAGTAGTATGGAGATTCCTCAAAAGACTAGGAATGAAACCATTGTATGACTCAGCTATCCCACTCCTTGGTATTTATCCAAAAGAACTAAGGTTAGCATACTATAGTGATACATGCCTACCAACATTTATAGCAGCACAATTCACAATAACTAGGTTATGGAACCAGCCTAGGGATCTGTCAGCAGGTGAATAGATATAAGAGAATGTGGTAGATATACACAATGGAATTCTACTCAACCTTAAAGAGGAACAAAGTTATGTTATGTGCTCATAAATGGATGGAAGTGTGTGTGTGTGTGTGTGTGGGAGAGAGAGAGAGAGAGAGAGAGAGAGAGAGAGAGAGAGAGAAGAGAAGAGAAGAGAAGAGAAGAGAAGAGAAGAGAAGAGAAGAGAAG
>JAJEJO010053528.1:199398-213433 GCA_020662805.1 Glaucomys volans
AAGAGAAGAGAAGAGAAGAGAAGGAGAAGGAGGAGGAGGAAGAAGGAGGAGGAGGAGGAAGGAGGGGGAGGGGGAAGAAGAGGACAGGAATACAAATGGGGAAGGGGATCTCATGAAAGTAGAATGGAGACCAATAGAGTAGAAGAAGGGGATTAAAAGGGAGGGAGATGGTGAGGACAAGGAGAAATAACTGGGGAATGAAATATACCAAATTATCTTATGTCCCTGTACAAATACACTGCAATGAATTCCACTTTCATATAATGATAGTGCACTAATTAAAATAATAATAGAATGGAGAGCAATAGAGTAGAGCAAGTTGATTGGGGCAGGGAGAAGAGAAGAGAAAAGGAGGGCACTACAGAAGGAGACTGAACAAATTGTGTTATGTACATATATGAATGTGACATAATGAATCCCACTATTATGTATAATTATAATGTACCAATGAAAATAAATTTAAAAATAACCATTGAATTATTGACATTTCTAGTTTTATATCATGAGGATAGATCTTATTTAAAAAGTTTGTTCTAATGGGTCTTCTCTGACATTATACTGGCAGAAGTATTGGTCACTACATTTTAGTGCCATGTGGAAGTATGAATCCAGATTCTCCACTCAGCATCCATCAATACTCTGAGGAAGGGGAGAGACCTGATTTTTACTAGTCTGGAATAGAAGTTGAAGCTCCCCTGTAATCTTTTGCTGACACCACCCTGGCTCTTGGAGGGGTACCCCATTCTTCTGGATATACACATGGTAGGTTTCCTGTGTACATATATTCTATATGTTATGTCTATATTCTATTTGTCTGATATAAATTATACCAGATTCATTCTACTGTCTTTCCTTTTCCTATCTTCCCTCCCTTCCTTTCATTTCCCTTTGTCTAATATATGGAATTTCTATTCTCCCCACCCCCTTATTTTGGATTAGCTTCCACATATAAGAAAGAACATTCATCCTTTGGCTTTTGGGGACTGACTTATTTCACTTAGCCTGAGAGTCTCCAGATCCATCCATTTGCTGTCAAATATCATAAAGTCATTCTTCTTTATGTCTGAGTAATACTCCATTGTGTATATATACCACATTTTCTTTATCCACTCATCTGTTGAAGGGCACCTAGGTTGGTATCATAGCTTATCTTTTGTGAATTTGCTGCTATAAACCTTGATGTGGCTATAACATTGTAGTATGCTGACTTTCAATCCTTTGGATATATAATGAGGAGTGGGATAGCTAGGTCAAATGGTCGTTCCATTCCATACTACTTTCCATAGTGGTTGCACCAATTTGTAGTCCCACCAACAATATATGATTGTACCCTTTCCCCCTCATCTTTGCCAACATTTATTGTTACTTGTATTCTTGATAATTGCCATTCTGACTGGAGTGAGAAGAAAAGTGTTTTTTTTTGTTGTCTGTGCTCATTGACATTTCTCAGTTCCTAGCTTCTGCAATATCCAATCTGAGATACATTAAGTAAAAAAGAATACCCAAGGAACTCACTACTTTGTCATTCTATTGGTCCTGAAGTCCCTACTGAGTCTATCTTTTTTTCCATGTTTGCAAATCTCTTGTGTTTGGTTTTCACATAATGCCCAGGTTTTAAGTGTTTTTAGTGGGTGAAATAGGGAGAAATGCCACTACTCTGTCTTTTCCTAGAACTAAAAAATCAGATATATTTTTTATCATTTTAATTTACTATTTTTAATATGTCTTAGATTTGGGCCTTATGCATGTTCATAATGGTCAGTGAAATATTATATTTTAATCAAGTACCCTCTGTGCCTTCTTTCATCCCTTGAATCATTTTGTTGATTTTCAGAGGGTGATCTTCAGCTTGATCATAATTTCTTTGAATATCCTCATGGTTCTAAATAATCATTTTGGCTGATTGAATAAATAAATACCTCAGAATGGATTTGGTTGAATAGGAAAGGAAAGAATAGAAAATTCTGGGTAACTAGTCTTAAGAATTCCAACTCACTTATATGGTATTAGACAGTAACATTATATTAGACATATACAGACAAACAGATAAAAATATGTGAGAAGAGAATAACTGTTTTTCATCAAAACTACATTTCTTATTCTATTAAAATACTTTTGGGTGGACAAGGTCTTTTGGATTGAAGCCTTCTGATGAGCCATGGTAAATTCAAAATATTGAGACAGTTGACCAGAAATTAACACATTTTTCTTAGATGATAGAAGAAAGTGACAGTTTGGCCAACTGCCCCAGATACATTAAAACTCATATGGTCCCTGGAGTAACTGGATTTGCTCTACATGCAGGTCTCCCAGATCAAGATCAAGACTGTGGCTTATATTCAGATTTTACAGGAGAGTGATTAAAATGAATAAAAACGTAGTGATATCATCTATTATGTGCAGTTAGCATTCTTGCCTTATTTTCCCCCTCAGTATAACTTTCGTTGTAGCTACCTATGGAGTCCCACATAGATTGGAACATGTCACAGCAGAGAGAAAGATGCAACCTTCTCCCTAAGATGTCTTAGGGACCATAAATTGAAAAAAAGAAAACTTTTATATTTTCCCTGGATGTTTATAAAATATGCCCATTTATGAGGCTTATTCTAAATAGGAATAGTATATGTATACCCTAATAAGATTTTAGGATTATGCTAAAACAAAACTGGAATTTAAATTCACCTTAATGTCCTTTCCAATGTAATATTCTTCTAGGGAAACACAATTCAGATTTGAGAACATTAGTTATGTGTAACACTTGTCCTGGATAACTGATATTACCTAAGCCATAAAACTATAGAGCCACCTGGCCCTTCCCTGAAAAATTTCCTTCAGAAATTATATTGTTCCTTGGACAGGCAAAGCTTTTACTCAAATGATCTGTCTCCAGTAAGCTCTCCATCAAATGCTCTGCCATTGGTGCAGTTGTCTTAATTTTACTTAAGTGCCTGCTGGCTGACTTTGAGTCCAAAAAGACAAAGAATATCTTTATTGGACAGAATTTAAATGTGGGATGAAAAGAAAAACAGCTGCTTTCTTCTTGACCTCCCTGTGTTCTTCCAAGTGCTAATGGAGATGAGAGGGAGTAGAGAGAAAATAGTCCTTGTTTCTTACTTGATTTACCTACTTTGGAGACCTTGCTTACTTGCAGCATATGAATACTCTCCTTATAAACAAGTTTAGTAAAATAACGATTTTCTGCTAAAGAAGTATTCAAAATTATAATTCAAATGATTGGGCAGAATTTTGGCTTTATTTGCTGTATTGACTTAAGAAGGGGGCTAACATAATGGGGTATACTTTTTGCTTTGATTTTATTCTAATAAGATAGTATCATTTATAATTATTCTTAGTACATAGTGGAATGAATAATGGAGAAATTTGGTTGCTTTTCTTATAACCCTGTTCATATCAGAAAAAATTCTATAATATATTGAAAGTACTTTAAGTTCTACCTTTTTAAACATTTTTTTAGTTATCAAGGGACTTTTATTTTTATTTATTTGTATGCAGTGCTGAGGATTGAACCCAGTGCCTCACACATTCTAGGCAAGCACTCTACCACTGAACTACAACCCCAGCCCCAAGCTTTTAACCAAATTTCAGTGAGAATGAGTAAATTTCATTCATTTATTTATTCAATATTTATTTGAGTGTCTACTGTCTAGGCCCTGTTGATAGAGCCATAAAAATATACAAAAGTTGACCTTCTGTTTCAGTGGACCCTTGATGATGTTCTGCTCCTTAAAATTCTCCTTTCTTTAAAAGGCATCCCCATATTATTTAGTTTCCCCAACAAGGTGGCAAGCTCTTCTGAGATGGATATCCTGTCTTATGTTGACTATAATGCTAAATATTCAACAAATACTTATTGGACTGGATTGAATGAAGTCTTTTAAAAATGTGGGTGAGGAAAGTTTCAGAGTTAGTCATATGATATTAGCTATAGAAGTGTCCTTAATGATTATCTAACCCATGATTTTCAAACTGTTTCCATTTTATATAGCTTAAAGACCATTTCAGGGAGTAGGGGAGGCCTAGCAGAGGGGGTGGGACTTTTATTACATTCACTGTGGTTCAAACATAAGATTTTCACTTTCAGCTCTTTTATGTGTACAGCATTCCTATAAGATATAATTTCAAGAAAGTGTTGACTGCTTTAAAAAATTGAAAACACTGCTTGGTCCAAAATCCCTATCTTTTTTTCAGATAAGCCTGAAAAGGTTGGGTGATTTGTCTAAGGTCACATGTATAATTCATAATACTTTTAGACTAAAACCTAAATCTTCTCATTTACAATCTGGGATTCTTTCCATGACATTCTACTGTTAATTAGTTCCCAATTATTGCATGATCAGCACAATGCTTGACACACAGATGGCACAACTGAAAGAATGTTAAAATCCACTTTGACAGCACTTCATCTGTCCTTGGACATAGTTCAGTATCTCTGCACTTAGCAAAGTGACTGTCACATTGTTAAGTGATTAGTTGCAGTTATGCTCAAGGTGGTTATCCTTGATTGTTACACGTTTCCAGATTAAAGCATTCTAATCCTTTTATTTTGTTCTCATTGTTTTCCCTACCATCATTCCTTCAAACATCTTGCTTGCCCTTGTTTCCTGATTGTAGTTCTTAGGATAGATTGGATGTAGAAATTGTAACATATATAGGACATTCTAACATAGCTACCACTTAAGTGATTTGCTAATCCAAATGTTGTAGTATTACTGACAAGGATTTTGAACCTCATATGCTTAATTATCTAACACTTAGCAGTTATCTATTATAAAGATTAAGACAATAAAAGACTGAAAAATGGGAGTTATACTAACAATGCTTTTGAGAGTTCTGTTACAATTGTTTGGATGTTTTAAAATAAGAGTATCATTGAGCCATCATTTGACTTACCCTTCTCACTGCATCTCTACAGGTACAAGTTTCATTTTTAATCAGTGCATTTAAGTCTTGGTATGGTAGCTTCCTTAGTTTTGTGGGTATAGTTGGTTCCCCCTCCTTTTCCTTCTCTGTTGCCTGCCCACTCTGTTTTGCAAGTGGATATCTTCTCTCCAGTCCTGGTTGTGTAGTATTTCTGATAAGGATTTTGAACTTTCCTCAAGGAGACATCGTTTAGGATTGCAGTTTTTCACATCTTTTAAACAGATCCTGTTGGACGAGTTTGGCCAGAATATTCTTTCTCTGGCACAGACACAAGCCTGCTTTAGGAGGGGCAGCTGCCATCAGCCAATGTTGCTAATGCTGCTGCCAGTGGATGGGAGTGAGCAAATTGGCATTGTAGCCAGAGAGAATTGGGTTTTGTTTTTCAGTTTATTCTTGCTTTGGGATTCTGTTATCACCTTCTTATTAACACCATAGTAATAGGGAAATGTATTTTTAAAATGTTTAGAATTCAGAAGTGCCACTTCAATTTCCATTTCGTAAACATAGGGCTTCCACTTTAAAAATTTGTGCTAGGTTGGCAATAATTTAAGGCTACTTTATACTTTTTGCTTGCCACTTCTCCCTGACCTCTTGGGGATGACTTTGTTTTGTGAATGACAAATTTATTCTATCTTTGCCCATTATTTTCAGATGGATGGATTTTCTTAGTATAAAGTATCTATCATGGTGTAGATTTCTATATTATGTATTGAGAGTTTATAATTAAATCTTTTCAGGTGTTCATCTTTGATGACATTGATGAATAAAATTTTGACTTTTTTATTCTTAAGATCTTCTAACTACATGTCATTCTAATTCTTGTAGTTATTTTTAAAGCCTAGAGTTTCAGAAAAACAGACATTTTCATCATTTTCCAGTTAAAGGGTGAACAGGCTATTTTTAGAGAGATTTAAAACTGGGGCTATTAGATGATTTGAGGGTATGAGACTATGACTAAGGTAGAAACTTGGGTAGTTCATCAGACTGAGAGCTGATTTGCTAGCCTAGAATCAGGCTGCAACTAGGATTTACTTAGAGGGACTTCCATCTTTAACACTATAGCATCTTTGAACATTATATAAGAGAATAGTTTGCATGTATCATAATCAAACATTTATTTACTATTACCATCTTAGAAATGAAGGTGTTAGCTTCAAAACAGCTGGTTGAAACTTATTCTAATATGCCAAGTTTTTATATTGTTGATGTAAATAGATTCTTCTTTAAGATGTGTGTCTGGGTAAACAGAAGAATAGACAACTGTTTGGAATTTATTCCCATTTTTTCTATGGATTCTGTCTTTTGACCTCTTTTCCTTAGAGGTTGCCTAGTTTTTTTAATAACTAGATTCTAGGCAACATCAGTAGAAAAGTATTTTTTACAAATTGGAAACTTTTTTTTGTACTAGGGATTGAACCCAGGGGTATTTTACCACAGCTTTAGTACTTTTTATTTTTTATAGTGAGACAGGGTCTTGCCTAGTTGCCCAGGGTAGCCTTGACCTTTCTATCCTCCTGCTTCAGCCTCTGGGATTATAGGGATGTGTTACTAGACTGGGCACTGGAAACATATACAGATCAAAACCACCAGCAAGATACACAAATAAAACTAAACTTGTGCTCGTATGTTAATATACATAGACAACCAGGGATAGACTCAGGGGTTCCTCAAAACAATTCTATTTATATTTATTTATTCATAGATCTTAAGTATGTCAGACCAATACTTTGGTATAGTACAAAAATACTTTATCCTCTGTTAAACTAGACTGCAGTATTTACTTCACTCTGAGCTCACCCCAGAGGATCATCTTTAACATGCATGTAAAAAATACTTCTTTTCAAATACAGATAGTATAGTTCAACCTCATTGGGAGATTCCTGAGGATCTTCTTACCTCTCATTTATTATAATCTTCTGAATTTTGCCTTGGGCCTTAGAAATGTTTCAAGACTATTTTCTCATTCACTTCTGCGTTGAAATTCTACTTTCTCAAATGGGGACTTGTTAGCCATAGTCACAGCTTCTTGGTATTGAAGTATAGATTTTTCCCTTTCTGCCCCTTCACAGTATACACATTCTCAGCTTTAAAGAGGACGAGTATGCCAAAATTTAAATTTATAAAAGAAAAATCCAAAGGAAGTTCACATAAAGTTTTGTGGTACAGTGATGCCCCACTTTGTATAAAACAAATGTGTTTTTAAGAAACTGAATATACAGATTCCACATTTGTAGAAACAAATCTTACTGAAAAGTACAATGTTAGCTGGGCATTTTAAAAAATTGCCATGTGGAATTCTTCTGCAATATAAATAACTACTTCTAACTTCTCTAGTTTATAGTTTATAGATTAAAGTAGGGCACACATATACTCTATTTGCACATTTTTTTTTAATTTCAAGGAATGATCCCTTGTTTAACACTTATTTCTCAATGTTACCACCCATAGTCTCTTCTGGTTTTTTTATTATTTCAATAGACCAGGGTTTTGGGTGTACTTTCCTGACCCTTGATCTTGGCTTGGTTATCATATATTACATATCAAAATATAATTATATTTATATATTTATATGTGAAATATTAGAGGAATTTTTATTTATCCAATGGCATCTGAGACCAACAGGGATAGTGCACATTGTTAAGATTTTCTTTTTTCTTCATATTGCTCTTTATTCTAAATATTCTTATTTTGTCTTTTAACCTTTTACATGATGTGTTAACTCTGTTCACTACCAAACTATAATCACTTTTGAAATGAAATGACATTTGTCTAACCATGTTGAAAATACTATTGGTTTTGTTTAGAATGAAAGGCAGACCCTCTCTCCTTTGCACTACAAGAGTTTAAACCATCTTCAATGTTGGCAAGGGTAATGGCTCTTTTGATTTGTTTTACAAAGGGTATGCACTAGCAATCTCATTTTAGCCTTTCATTTTCCTCCTTACTACGTTGTCCCTTGGCTTCATTTGCCTCTTTATGGGGAAGAATGCATCTGAGGCTTTCTTTACTTCTACTCTTGCCATGATATGTAGACTAGTTTATGGAGAAATACATCAGCTGCCTGCTGTGCATTTAAATTCCCCACTTCCCTGCTGCATTTGTGTGCAGCAACTGAAAGACAAAGAGATGAATGCAGGGCCATTTTTGTCAGTGAAAGTTTTTGAATGCATACATTACCAAGCACACATATCATTAAATACAAGCTTAATATCTGGAAGCAAAAGTGGTAGTACATCAACTTTGTCCACAGAGGAGAAAAGGGGTCACTGTTTATGGAAACTAAATGGAAGCGTGTCCTCCCTTATCAATCAAAGAAATTAAGAGATGAGAATTGGTCTTTTAGGCCATCTGGTTCCTCCCCTAGGGACCAATAGGTAATTGGTCCTTGCATTATTATATTCTGAGTGCTGGTTATTGTTGTTACATGTTTTCATAGCTTTGCAGTAACTTCAAATGTTTCTGTAACCATAGATCTTCCACTTCTCTTAACTAGGGAAGTTCAGGTTTCATCTCTCTTTGAAGGAGATATCTTCTTTTCTTTTCAACTTTTAATAAACCTTATTCCACCAAACTATGTCAGGTTACTCAGATCAGCCTTTCAAAGATAACATAAATCCACTTGGCTCTTTTTTCTTACATTTTTTTTTGTTTTCCTGTTCTGAGTATCCTTAAACTATTTCAGGAATTTTGTTATCATATAGCAATTTAACATTGTGAACTTCTTAAAATTGAACCTCAACTTCGTTCTTTACAAAGATAGAAATGAGGAAGGAAAGATGATTGCCTCAATATAATATGACTTCTTCCCCTTCCTTCCCTGTCCCCTCCCCCATCTTTCTCTTTCACACATATGCATATGTACATATAATGTCTTGACTGTAACCAAACCAATCTCCAAATGTTTAATTGAGATCATCACAGTGCTGTTAGCATGGCAGGAAATGTGGGTAGGAAAAGATGTGGTGGGCCTGAAGTGAGTTTTGGAAGGTGAAAATTAGAAATGTCAAGAAAACAGCAAATTACATAATTCCCAAGCCATGCAGAACATAGAGTACTTTTTCTTAGTTATACAAATGAGGAAAGCAAAGCCTAGAAGGTTATTGTCTAAGTCAGCTGAATTTTCTGGAATCTATTTTTTTTTTGTTTTCTATACCAAAAAGAAGGCAAAGATTGTAGGAATTCCGAGTATAGGGTCCAAGTTCTAAAATTTCCACCTGCCCAATAATTCATTAAGGTAGCCAACACTTATTTATTTATTTATTTATTTGGTACCAGGGATTGAACCCAGGGGTGCTTAACCACTGAGCCACATCCCCAACCTTGTTACTTTTTATTTTGGGACAGGGTCTTGCTAAGTTACTTAGGACCTCACTAAGTTGTGAGGCTGGCTTTGAACTTGTGATCCTCCTGCCACAGCCCCCCAAATCGCTGGGATTCCAGGCATGTACCACTGTACCTAGCTAGGGTTCACATTTGAGATAGGAGGTAGAAAACATAAGACTTGGTTACTGAATGTGAAGAATGAGGAAGAAGGCATGGAGAACATGGGGGAGGAATCAAAGGATTGTTGAGTAAACATCCATGGGATGCTTGCACTGAGAATAATCTAGACTAGAGATATGTACTGAGATGATATGAAGTTGTAGAATCACCCAGAACCAATCTGAGGATCAGTTGCCTCTAGACCTTATTTTGCTTTATACTTCTTTTGAATCTGACAACAACAGACACTCTCACAAAATTTACATACATAATTCTCTACAGTTTTAGGAAGGGTAACAGACCTTTTGAAGCATATTCAGGAACCCATAGGATGTCGAAATTAAGAACCCCTGGAGGTAGAATAAGAATAAAAGAGGATAAAGATGGAACACAGGGAAGCACTGGCATTTAAGAAATGGGTAAGAGGTGAAGTCCATGAGAGAAACTGAGAAAGAGAAACCAAAGAATTAGGGGCTGTCAAAGAAAGCAAGGGAAGAGAGAGTTTCAAGAAAGGATGTTGGAAACTCTTATGCTAAGTGAGATCAGCCAATCCCAGAAATCCAAAAGCCGAATGGTCTCTCTTATATATGAATGATGATGCATAATGTGGGGGGGAAAGATGGCAAGAATGGAGGAAAGATAGCTAGCATAGAGGGAAGGGAGGGGTGGGGGTGGGTGGGGGGTAAAATTAATAACAGAATGTGTGACAGATACCATTGCCCTGTGTTCATGCATGAATGCACAGATGGTGTGACTCTACCTTGTGTACAAACAGTGAAACAAAAGCTGTACTCCATTTGTGTTCAATGAATCAATAAGTAAATAAAAGAATAAAAAAAAAAAAAAAAAAAAAGAAAGCAGGAACAATTCAGAGTTTAGTGAGAGAGGTGGGGAGGAGGAGAGAATGAATGACTGAAAAGTGATTGTTGACTTTAGCAAGAAAGTGTCAGAGACCTTTGCATGGGTTGTTCAGTAGAATACTGTGGACAGAACACAGTGATTAAAGCAGAGATGAGAGGGGAGAAAGAGGAGACCACCTGCTTCCAAGCAAGTAGAGTTGGGGAAGGAGCTTGTCTTTTGTTAATTTAAGGTTGGATTGTGTTAAGAGTTACTTTTGGTATTTTATTTGAATGAATCAACTCATTTTCTGATTTCTTATCATAAAGAATAACTAAACCAAAGAAATCAGCTCCCTAAGACATGGGGTTTCATAGATTGCCAGTGCTTCTGTCTGATATTAATAAATGATGAATTGTGATTTTAAATCCCTACAGTTCTGTATCTCCTCCTTAGCTTTGCTTAAGGTGCATATCTACCCAGAATCCACAATGCCTTAGGCAGCATTAAATTAGCACTATAGGTATAGTCGGCAGCCTGGCCGGGAATGACAGAGGCAATAAGGCTGGCTTTAGAACCTTGATTAAGGAGCCAGCTTTGTAATAGCCAACTTAGTAATTATGGAGACTTTATGTTTGCATGTGTGAACCTTAGTTAAGCTTTGTCATAGGTTTTTCCAAAACAGCTGGGGCTTTTGGTCTATGAAGACATTAACTTGCATCTCCAGGGGCTATGCATAAATCAAACTGGGAAAGAGGGGAGGAGGAGCGAATTTTTTCTTTGTGTGAATCCCAGCTCCCTGTTAACTGTTTAATTGAGGAGAAGGAAAGAGTCCTATGACAATTACTGCATTAGTGATGCACTATTATCTTTTGCTTGATGCAGTCTTGCTTGGTGTATTTATGCTAAGAGATGCAATAAGCCCTGTCTTCCCTAAGAAGGCCCTGCTTTGTTGACCTTCAACAAAATTGTAGATTTAGATTTCACAGTTCCTGTTGTTTCAGAGGGAGGCTTAATGTTGGTTGGTGATGGTTGTTAATTTAAACTTTAGTTCCTCCTTTCTTACCATCTGCTGTGTAGTGGCTTCTTAGTCACAGTTCAAGGACAACAGTAAGAATCCCACCCTGGGGAAAACAGTGTAATTACACAGGACTTTGGAAATGCTGCTGTTTCTTTCTCTCCATCCATGGAACAGATTATTTGGGAAATAACATATGTCATCATGGAAGTGATTGTCATGTTGGAGTGAATTGGGGATGGGAAGTAAGCTTGGGCCTAAATTCTTCTGACTTTTCCAAACATTACTATAAATGATGCTGTGCTGAGCCAAGGTTTTCCCCTCCACTACTATTTTGGCATATATAGTTCAGCCACTGCATGAATCTAACAGAAGAATACCAAAATGTAGAAAAATGGAGGTTCTTTGTTTCCGTATTTGCTACCTTTTTAGTCATGGAGAAATACATGATAACAAATAGAATATACTCTGCAGAATAGACTAGGAACTCTCATTCTACATGTGTGGTGGTGGGTGTGTTTTACCAAACATTCTTAACATTTACGAGCAAGCTTATATAGGGAAAGAACCATGCTCTCTTATAAAACAGTCCGGTGATGCCACTGTCAGTGTCTGAATACTAGAAGACAAAAGACACAGGTTTTGTTCATGTTTTATGGGGCATTTTATAATAATTATAACCAGAAATGTTAATTCTTAAGACTTATGTTGGGCATTGTACCTATAGATTTCATATGAGCAAACCAAGAATTTTCAGAGGCAGTTTTCTTACAGGAGTGTAAAAAACAGAGTAGAACCATTCAAAACATCAGCCTATACGTTTAAAACCTCTTATAAGCCAATAGTTTTATATGCACTAGAGGCAAAAAGTTATTACCTTGCAGTAGTTTTGACTATTACCTTAAGATTTAAATGAATAACAAACATTTTCAGCATGTTTATGGTTTGATTTCTGACACAAAGTCATGGGTGATATATGTTCTCTGACTTTCTCACACCATATTACTAGATCTTAAGCTGTGAGAAATAAAGTGCCTACTGAAGGTCAGGTTCCAAGCCATTTCCTATGGTTAGTACATTATAAATGGTCTTGCTCAATGTAACTTTCTCTACTGCACTTCAATTTTAAATGTTGAACTCTTCCCTTCAGCTGGGATATATAATGATAATCTTTGTAAAACAATTTAATTAGCTGCTTTAAAATTATATAAGTAAGAAGTTAGGTGGGGAAATATCCACAGTACTCTAAGTTACAGAAGTTGATTAAAACTCCCAATTGTTTCCTGGGCTATTCCTCAGCAATAACTGCTTAAAATGGCAAGTATAATATGGACAAAAGTAATTCTTTAACTGTAAGACTGCAGAAGAGATATTAAAATTTATACACTCAAGCTCTATCATTTCATGGATTAGGGAACCATGTGATCCAAATAGATTAAATGACTGATCCAGATTCAAACACTAAAGTTAGTGGCATAGATATAGCTTGACCTCAAGATTTTTGTTTCTTAGTGATCTTTTCAGTATTTTATACTGCCTAAAGAAAATTGGAAAGATAAAAACCAATTCTGACCTTATACTTTCAAAGTATCTTTTTTTTATTCAATAAGTTGCTTTGGAAAGCAACCACATGAAATGGATTAGAAGACACACTTTGGTAATAATGCCCCTCAATACATATGGCAGGGTTTAGATTGACTGTGTTGTGTTTGTATTACAATCTGCTAAGAAAGCTGAATCCTAGGAAAGTGCTTCAAGAACTGGACAGTGCAATTTCTCTGATTCAATAAATAATTTGAAATTTTGATAAACTTGATCACTCATTAGCCTGTGGGCCAGGACAAAAGGAAATCAATGAGAAAAAAATTGTAGTGATAAAAGAATATATTTAACCCCTGCCTTGATATCATATACCTTTAGTTGAGCTTCATCTTCCTTGGACTACACATGGAATAATGCTTTTCATCCTGGGAACTATTTCTTAAGAAATACACTTGACAAACTAAAACAAAAATGCTGAGGGACTGGAAAATCATGCAAAGAAAGGATTGAAATTAGGGTTTTTAGTTTCTAGAAAAGAGAAAATACAGGAATAGTTACTGACATATTTCAAGTATGTACTATATTCAAGGCACTTCACATATTATCTTATCTTCACAGCTACCCTATGTGATAGGTATTACCTTCCTTCAAGGTATATAGTTTAAAAGTATCAATTAACTTGCATAATATATAGTTAAGGAGAAGAGATAGCTCTAAAGATCAAGCTCTGGGTAGCAGTCTTCAAATATTTTTTTTTTCTTTTATTTACTTATTGATTCATTGAACACAAATGGAGTACAGCTATTGTTTCACTGGTTGTACACAAAGTAGAGTCACACCATCTGTGCATTCATGCATGTACACAGGGCAATGGTATCTGTCACACATTGTTATTAATTTTACCCCCCACCCACCCCCACCCCTCCCTTCCCTCTATGCTAGCTATCTTTCCTCCATTCTTGCCATCTTTCCCCCCCACATTATGCATCATCATTCATATATCAGAGAGACCATTCGGCTTTTGGATTTCTGGGATTGGCTGATCTCACTTAGCATAAGAGTTTCCAACATCATCCATTTACCTACAAATAACATAATTTTATTCTTCTTTATGGCTGAGTAATATTCCATTGTGTATATATACCACAGTTTCTTTATCCATTCATCCACTGAAGGGCATCTAGGTTGATTCCATAACCTAGCTATTGTGAATTG
>JAJEJO010053528.1:218433-326752 GCA_020662805.1 Glaucomys volans
TTTCTATTTTGTTGGAGTATAAATTTTCAAAGCAGCTTCTTATTATGTTTTGTATTTCAATTGTGTCTGTTGTAATATTTCCATTTCCATCGCGAATTTTAGTAATTTGGAGTTTCTCTCTCCTTCTCTTTGTTAGCGTGGCTAAGGGTTTATCAATTTTGTTTATTTTTTCAAAGAACCAACTTTTTGTTTCGTCGATTTTTTGAATTGTTTTTTTTGTTTCAATTTCATTGATTTCAGCTCTGATTTTGATTATTTCCTGTCTTCTACTACTTTTGGTGATGATCTGTTCCTCTTTTTCTAGGGCTTTGAGCTGTAATGTGAGGTCATTAATTTGTTGACTTTTCATTCTTTTATTAAATGCACTCTCTGCAATGAACTTTCCTCTTAGCACTGCTTTCATGGTGTCCCAGAGATTTCGATATGTTGTATCTTTATTCTCGTTGACCTCTAAGAATCTTTTAATTTCTCCCCTAATGTCTTCTGTTATCCATGTATCATTCAATAGCATATTATTTAATCTCCAGGTCTTGGAGTAGTTTCTGTTTCTAACTTTCTCGTTGATATCTAGTTTCATTCCATTATGATCTGATAGTATACAAGGTAGTATCTGTATGTTTTTGTATTTGTTAAGAGTAGCTTTGTGGCATAACATATGGTCTATTTTAGAGAAGGACCCATGTGCTGCTGAGAAGAAAGTGTATTCGCTTTTTGATGGATGGAATATTCTATATATGTCCGTTAAGTCCAGATTAGCGATTGTGTCATTGAGTCCTATAGTTTCTTTATTCAATTTTTGTTTGGAAGATCTGTCCAATGGTGAGAGAGGAGTGTTAAAGTCTCCGAGTATTACTGTGTTTTGGTCTCTTTGATTCCTGAAATTGAGAAGGATCTGATTGACATACATGGATGCGCCATTGTTTGGTGCATAAATATTTATGATTGTTATGTCCTGTTGATTTATGCTACCTTTAAGCAATATGAAATGTCCTTCTTTATCTCTTCTGACTATCTTTGGTTTGAAGTCTGCTTTGTCTGAAATGAGAATGGAAACCCCAGCTTTTTTACTCAGTCCGTGTGCATGGTATGCTTTTTCCCAACCTTTCACCTTTAGTCTGTGGGCATGTTTTTCTATGAGATGAGTCTCTTGAAGGCAGCATATTGTTGGGTCTTTCTTTTTAATCCAGTCTGCCAGTCTATGTCTTTTGATTGATGAGTTTAGGCCATTTACATTCAGGGTTATTATTGAGATATGACTTGTATTTCCTGTCATTTTAGCTTTTTTAGGGTTTTTAGCTTAACTTTGTTTCTCCTTTGATGGACTCTTTCTTTAGGGTAGTTTCTCCCCATGATGACTGAGATTGTTATTTTTCGTTTCTTCCTCTTCGAATATTTTGTTGAGAATGTTCTGTAGGGCAGGCTTTCTCTTTGTGAATTCTTTAAGCTTTTGTTTATCATGGAAGGATTTTATTTCATCATCAAATCTGAAGGTAAGTTTTGCTGGATATAAGATTCTTGGTTGGCATCCGTTTTCTTTCAGAGCTTGAAATATGTTGTTCCAGGCCCTTCTTGCTTTTAGGGTCTGGGCTGATAAATCTGCTGATATACGTATCGGTTTCCCCCTGTAGGTAATCTGATTCTTTTCTCTCGCCGCCTTTAAAATTCTATCTTTGTTTTGTATGTTAGGCATTTTCATTATAATGTGCCTTGGTGTGGATCTGTTGTAATTCTGTGCATTTGGTGTCCGGTAAGCTTCTTGTAATTGATTTTCCATCTCATTCATCATATTAGGGAAATTTTCTGATAATATTTCCTTGAATAGATTATTCATACCCTTGGTTTGTATCTCTGCGCCTTCCTCAATCCCGATTACTCTTAAATTTGGTCTTTTCATGATGTCCCATATTTCTTGGAGGGTTCGTTCATGATTCCTAACCATCTTCTCTGTTTGTTCAACTTTGTTTTCAAGATTAAATATTTTGTCTTCATTGTCTGAGGTTCTGTCTTCCAAGTGATCTATTCTGTTAATTATGCTTTCTATTGAGTTTTTAACTTGGTTTATTGTTTCCTTCATTTCCTTGTTTCCTTCAAGGATTTCTGTTTGTTTTTTCCTCAGAATTTCTATCTCTTTATTGAAGTAATTTTTTGCTTCCTGCAATTGCTCTATTAACTGATTATTCATAGCCTGAATCTGCTCTCTCGTCACATCATTCTCTTCTCGGATCACTTTAATTATGAACATTCTGAACTCCATTTCTGTCATTCCTTCTACCATGCTGTCTTTGGGTTCTCTTGATATGTCATCTAGGTTTAATTGGGACACTTTCTTCCCGTGTTTTCTCATGGTGTTCGTGTATCTTCCCCTCTGTTGCTTGAGGGGTGTTTGATCAAGCGGTGACCCAAGAAAGGTGCTGTCCCACTACCTCCAGGTTGGGAATGATCAATGCTTCTGGGCAGAGGCAGCCTAGTGTTGATAGACAATTAGATACAGCAAGGTGGTAGACTCCGGGCCTGGGTGTGGGCCTGGGCACTAGTTCAAGTTGGGGTGGTGTCACAGAACTGTGCTCAGTGATGGAGACACTGGGCTTGAGAGCCCAGGCTGACCTGAACTCCTCGCTGGGGGTTCAGGCAGTGGCAGGTGGTTGCTCTCTCCTGGGGACACTGTAAGCTATTGCCAAAGGCCCAAAGCTCCCTGCCAGATCACTTCAGACACTGCTGACACTGCTGGCGGCCCCAGGGAAGCTGGGGGAGTGGCGCAGAGTAGTTTCCACTCCCTGCCAGAGACTGCGTTCTCAGAGTTTCCCGGCTGGAGCTCCCCCTGACGCAGCTGGCGTCCCCAGGAAGCTGGAAATGGACCCCCACTGCCAGGGAATCCGCCAAACTCAGAGCAGTTCCACCTCCCCTGCCGGAGTCAGCAATTCCAGGGGCTTCGGGCCAACCTCTCCAGGTGCGGCTTGAGGGCCTGGGAAGCCCAAGATGGGCGCTCTCCGCCAGGGAAGCTGGGGGGAGTGGCACAGAATAGTTCCCACTTCCCGCCAGAGACTGAGACTGCGTTCCCAGAGTTTCCCGGTTGAAGCTCCCCTGACGCAGCCGAAGGCCCCAGGAAGCTGGTAGTGAGCCTTCTCCGCCAGTTAAGCCGCCAAAATGGCGTGGGGTAGTTCCATCTCCCCACCAGAGTCCGCGATCTCAGAGTTTCCCGGACGCCTCTGAATGCCCAGGTAGCCTGAGATGCTCGGTCTCTGCCTGGGAGGCCGCTGGCTGGTGCTGGAGCCGCGGCCAGTGACTCCAAAGCGCTACTGGGGACCCGCACTCACTTGTTGGCTGGCGCAGATCCAGGTCGGTGGCTCCGAAGCAGCTGCAGGTTCAGGCGCTCCCGGATCGTAGCTGTCCGGCTCCGGATCGTCGCTGCCTGCGGCAGGCCGAGCCCAGCCCGGCTGAGTTGGTTCTGGAGCGGCACCTGGGGACCCCTTATATGTGCTTTGAATATTAAATCTCGTTGAGAGTCATATTCCTGCTGTTTGAATCCCGAGCAAGTAGGAATCCACGGAGCAAGTAGGAATGCAGCCTTCCTCTAATCCGCCATCTTGGATCCCCCTCCAAATATTTTAAAAACTGATGTGAAGATGATAAGAGAATTGAGATGTGGCACTCTGAAGGGTATCCTTAGTGATAATAATAGCAGTTGTAAAAATAGCAGTAGTATTAGCAAAAAACAAGAGTTGACATTTATTAGACACTCCATGACAGGAACTGTGCTAAGCACTTGACTTATATTACCTTGTTTAATTCCTACAACAATCTTATCAGGTATACACTATTATTTCCATTTTACATATAAGGAAAGTAGAGTACAGACAGAATAAGTGATCTGTTAAAGATTATTTAAGTGAGGGACCATGGATATGAAACCAGGTAGTCATAGGAATGAAATTTTTAGCCTTGCGCAAGGGGACATTTTTCTATTCAACATGTCTGGAATGGTTGTCTTTCTGATGCAGGGACTTTTCTATCCCTGAATGTATTTAACTAACACCTAGATGTTACCATAAGGCATGCTGTGAAAGGGATTCCTTCTATGGCATCAAGGTTAAAAGTAATGTAAAAAAAGTAATATAACCTCAAATATCAGTTCAATCCTAAAATTGTGTGAATCTCAACTGCATATCTATTGGTTAGTAAGGAGACTCATCCTTTCTAGTCTGTATGGATTTAGTTGGGTACTCAGAGCTCCTAGTAGGCAGAATTCACTTCTATTCCTTTCTAGATGAGATGTTGGCCCAGAAGAAATAAAAGTTAATACACTGATTCACTAAATAGATAGAAGCCATTCCAAAGATCTGTTGTGAGAACAAATATAGAAACCATCAGACAAGGTCAAAAGAAATTCATTAATGAAGACTGATTAGCCTCCAGGGTTCTCTTTTCTAATTGCAATAATTTATAATCCAAATGAATTTAGTACCCACTTTCAAATTCCAAGTCTTTCATTTTATCTTTGTAATTCTTTGCATTAGCCAGCCATATGGTTCTCTTTCCAGTACTCTGATAATGTCACTTATCTATTCATTCAGACACTTTCATAATTCTAATATTGGTCAATTACAAAAGTCATCTGTGGATTCATATAGCATACTCACCTAGAGCATAAAGGGATTCATTTTATTTAAAAACACAATTTACCCTGCCATGAGGATAATAACCCGCAGATATCTAAATAGCTAATGTTTTTTCTCCCTCCTTCAGCCTTTCTCCACCTTTCTTTGACTACATTTCTGTGTTAAACTATTTCAGAAGAAAAATGAACTCTTAGGAATTCCATCACTGTCAGTGGCAAAAGTGAGAAGACATTAATCTTTGCTCAGTGACTCTTGAAAGTATTGGAAAGGCAGCTTGGAGTGTGGCTTATCATTACTTCCTATGTCAAAGGTGACAGCAGGCAGTCACCTGGGAGGGCAATAGGACAATAAGATATTAGCCAAGAACTGCTCTGGAGAAATGTGATCATAAAAGTTTAAGATTCTTGAATCACCTGCTCCTTGAACTGGATGGAACCCCTGTAGAAGGCTAAGCGAGACTTTGAATGTGCTCATTCTTTCTGGAGAGTTGCTGATCAGTTTGGCATCATGCACTGTATAGGATGAGAAATCAGGGTCTGTCTACATTGATTGTGATTTCATGTGTCTTGCCTAGGTTACATAAAATTTTTCTGCAATGCTTAGTCCCTATAGAAGGGAATTCTCTAACTGTGGTCTAGTTATGTTTCATAGAAAGCCTTTCTCTCAATTCAGCGTTACTTAAAGACCAGTGATAGACATGATGTACAAAGCTTATGTTATTAGAACCATTTTTATTGACCTAATTGAGGCCTTTGATTTAGTCATTTATAAACACTTTCTTCAGAAATCCCGTGATTTAGGACTTAGAAGCAACCCCGTAAAATGTTTTTCTCTCCATTTAGTTCTTGCCAACTTAGTCTCAACCTGGAGGTCCAATATATTTGCAGACTGCCATTTTTACTGAAGATTAACTGAAGTTTCTCTTTGGCTGATGGTGAAGGATAGTTCAAAGACTATGCTGGCAGCTCCATTTGCTATCACAGGAAAGTTCTCCTCTTGAAATCATTCTCCTCTTCCTAGTTGCTCTTTTGTGTCAAGGGTATACTCTTTAGCAGAATTTAT
This sequence comes from Glaucomys volans, assembly GCA_020662805.1. Taxonomy (NCBI): domain Eukaryota; kingdom Metazoa; phylum Chordata; class Mammalia; order Rodentia; family Sciuridae; genus Glaucomys; species Glaucomys volans. The sequence goes on from JAJEJO010053528.1 coordinate 224,112, forward strand.
TCCTTGAGTTGCTTTTGGTTTAAATTATCCCCAAAGGCAAAAAATTCATGTTAATCCATGTGACAACTTATTCAGTAGAGTAATAGAATGATAGAACTGAATGGGATATTGTGAAATCATTAGCATGTGTGGGTAAACTGAAGAGGTATGAAATGACTCAGGTAAAGCCATACAACTGGCTAGCATCAGAACCTAGTTAAGAACTCAGGTCTCAGGACTCCCATCCAATTGTATTTTGGTAATGTCAGACTTCTTTCTACCTACTTTATTTAGAATTTATCTAAAATAAATATGCATATGTATTACATATGAATATATGTTATTATTAGATCAGTATTTGTTATATTTTCTATGGGTACCAACATAACCCTCACAGTTAAAAGCAGACCTGGATCTGAATTCTTCCCCTTATTATTTGTATTAATTTACACAAACTTTATCTCTCAGCCTCAGTTGCCTTTACCTATAAAACTGAGACAAGAGTACATACTCACCTATTTAAATTATGGTGGGAATAAAGTGAGAAAATGTACAGAGAGCACTTTGCAAAGTACTTTTCACATAGTAAGCACTCAGCTATTTTCACTATTTAAGGTTTTTTTCTTTACAACTCATTTATTTCCCGTCTCCAGGATGAAAATTCTCTTGGAAATCTTAATTTTATTAAACTAGCATGCCATTTGTTGAAAAGCAGCAACATTGTTTTAGCTAAACTGAGTCTAGTGTATCACTTTTTTCTAAACTAATTACAGCCTGATTTCATGTTCAATATCACATCTATTTCTACAAACAGGAAATTGTCTTTTCTATATTTTGATTGGCAGGGATGTTTTTATAAACTTTATTGAATTACATTAGTGTTACTTTATGGCACAGGAGACACTTTCATCATAAGTCTGTGTTCCTAGGTGCTTATCTTTTTCATAAAATTATTATTTGGACTGAAATATTTTCAATTTCATGACTTGGAAAAATTGGAGGGTGTGAAAAATGGGAGAAATTTCTGATATCATTTTATTTAACTACCAAGTAATCACACTTTTAGATTTTCCTATTTCTCCTGCTTTTTCAAAACATTAAAACACCATGAGAACCCAAAAGTACACCACACAAATATTTTGAAGAACAACTTGTAGAAATTCCAGAAGAAGCAAAGATGGACATATAAGATCAGTCTTATAAATACATGGTACCTGGTTTGACCATATTTTTATATATATATATATATATATATATATACACACATATATACATATATATGTATATTTATACATATATATATATCAATACATTTATTTAAATTGGATCCTGTTCTTTCATATTCCCAGCTATCATCCTCCTTGTCAGGGAAAAAGAGTTATAGTCAATAGTAAGTAAAAGTTGAAGAGGAGTTACGGAAAAACAGAATTTGAAAATGGAGTTGGAGGCTCTCAACTAAGAGGCTGAGGAAAAGGTAATATGTGATGTAGAAACCAGAAGGCAGAGCCCAGTGCACTTAGGATTTGAGTCAAGTTGCTGTCACTGGGATCTGAGAAATATGGGGTCCCATTATAAGGAGAGCTCCATTCATTATAGTTAATCACAACTAATGGGGTGTGCCTGAGCACAGAGAGGGAGGTGAAGTTGACTAAAAGAGAGAAAGCATCACGGTTAGGTCTAGGAGTGGAAGTGGAGAATAGAAAATTTAAAAGCAGCAAGAATATGTAGACCCAAATGTTGGGCTGTAGAGTAGAAACCAGAGAATGGAGGAACAAGAAAGGGGCTATTTAGTCACTTCAACCTGTATTAGGCCATGTGATGATTGCAAAATTTTCTATTACTTGTCTGAGGAATCCCATTAAAAATGTAAGCTCCAGGAGGACAGAGCTAATTATGCTCACTGATATATCCCAGTACCAAAAGCAATCTCTGGCTCATAGTAAGCACTAAATAAACACTTGTTGAATGAATGAATGAATGAATGAATGAATGAATTAATGATCTATCAAAATTTACTTCTTCCCTCCAAAATTAAGTTAATCTGTTTACTTGAACTGCCTCTATGTGCTGATTTGGAGTAATGAAAAAAAGGTAAAAAAGGAACTTAAACCCAAGATGTTAAATCAAGCAACAGTGGAGACCTGAGCTCAGGGCAAGGATGCTTTAGAGGACTATCTATGGAGAGTATTCTGTTTGTCTCAGTTACTCAGCAGCAAAGTTGACTTCATTTTTCATATATCCTTTTCCTAGATCCTGAGATGCATTAGGCTGCAATTAGAAAGGAGGGAAGCTGAAGTCAGGTAGCCCTGCAGAAGAAAATCCCTTTTTGACATATCACCTGCAGACAGCCTATGGCAGTTGCTGTTCCACTGCATGGTTAAAAACAAAAAAGGAACAGCTTCAGTCATCAAAAAACTTCTCTTCTTGTTACTCTGAATCTCACTTGAACCTGTGAAACCCTCTCTGGGCTTGTTATTCTACTTCCTAGAACAGTATGTGGCACCTAGCAGGCTCTCAATAAATATTTGTTGAAGAATTATCCTATTTGTTCATGGGGTTTGAAAAACTATTTGGTGTATGGAGCCACTTTCCATAGTCCCCTTAAAAAGCTAGATATATCAGGAAAAGAAATTATGGAGAACAGGAATGGAAAGTAATTGCAATTTCGTGTTCCCAAATTCCTTTGCACTTGGGAAATCTCCTCAGTGTCTCAGATGAGTTACAACTCCAAATCAGTATGTAAATCAGTTATTTTAAATGTGAAAGCTAAGGCTCAAGCAAGTTTTGCACCTGTTTTCCTCATAGGGTGAAAAAGAAATTCAGTGTTGTGTATATGTGTCATTATATATGAATCCTTACACCTGAGATGACATTACTCAAACATTTATGTCTTTCTTGGACTTCTTCAGTCCACCAATTAAGGAGTTATACTTAAGTATGTCATTCAAGACATCCTCCTGCTTAATCCCAAAGCATTTGGGCATAACTAACATTTTGCTAAAAGGGGATGGTGTATGTGAAGGCGAATGTGCTTTCTACAGGATGAAAGTTGGAATTTGATTCCTAAAAGGTTTACAGACAAGCCTGGGAGGATCCTGCTCTAGAAGCCAGGAAGTAAAATATCACAGACAATATTTTTAATACTAGGGCTAGATGTGTGGGACATGAAACTAGTACAGGAAATATAGAACAAGAACATTTGGCAACCTTGTGCTTCCTCTCTAAAATAACTGTTTTGGAACGTTAGTGGGAGGCTATAGTGAATTATGACATTTTTCTTTTCAGACTCCCATACTACTGAATTCTTCTTGTTATAGATTTTTTTCTGTTTTATTTTTGCTTTTTGTTCTTAGAAAGGTCACCCCCAATTGTGTGTATAAGGGAATATCTATATTTAGTTTCTACCTTTCAGTACATTTGTTTTCCTGAGTTACTTCTTCAACAACTGACATGGTATTGTTTGGGCAAGTCATTTATTTTGAACACTATAAGGTTTCTGATGGGAGTGTTGTAAACTCCAGTTCTAAATTGATGTTGAAGAATCGATAAACTACTTAGCAAAGGAATAAATGGCTTGAGGTAAAAATAACCAAGTAAAATGTATCTTCTTCTTTCTATTCAACTGTGTATAGCAAGAGGGAGCATATCTGACAAAGAGCCTTAAACAGTTATCACCCTCAATGTTCTGTTCATCATCTGGGCTAACTTTGCAGGTTTTCGTTTTTCATTTGTTCAGGAAAAGATCACTGTAGAAGGAGGTCAGAACCAACTGATTATAGTTTGGCAAAAATTAGCAATTATGAAGATTCTTTTCCTAAGGAAATCAGAATTATTTCCCCCCTTTTAGACTGTTTTTATTAGGTAGCAATATGTTGATTAGTGATTCTAGAGGGTCTGAAGAACAGTTCTTCATGTGAGTATTTTTAGCTTTATGGTTGACTGGTACTAATTGATGAATTGATTTTTTTTGTTTTTTATACGTTTCTATTAGCGCATTATGGTTATACATAATGAAGCAATTAATTCTTTTTTACATTTATTTTAGGGACTAATTCTGTCCACTTGACCGTTGTCCCAGGTATTTGTCAACAAAATTCAGGAATCCCATTTTCTCTTTCAGCAAAAGTATATTGAGGGGTGAGTTAATGAGAACCTGTCTCAAAATAAAATTTTATAAAGGACTGTGTGGGACTGGTGTTCTGGCTCAATGGCAGAGCGCTTGCCTGGCACATGTGAGGCAGTGGGTTCAATCCTCGGCACCACATAAAAATAAATAAATAAAATAAAGGTATTGTCCATCTACAACTAAAAAAATAGAGGACGGTGGATGTAGTTTAGTGGTAGAGCATCCCTGGGTTCACTGCTCAGTATCACAGAACCAACCAAATAAAACAAAACAGCCCCCTAAACCAAACCAAACCGAACAAAAAACTCTATTAAGCTAGATACTCTGTGAGATGTTTGTGAAAAACAGCAATACAAAATATACAAAGATCCCTGCCCTCATTGGACTTTGAAACAGACAAGTAAACATGGAAATACATAAATAGATGAAATACTGATTGTAGGAAGTGCTAGTGTGGATGTAGATGAGAAAAATAGGAAGGACCTACTTATATGGTTTCTCTGAGAAAATGAATTTCAGGCTAAGACCTGATGAATGATGCATCATGCAAAGAGCCCAGGGAGCAGCAAGCACAAAGGCCAGTACAGTGGGTTGAAAGGTAACATGGTATCAGATGGCATTAAGAGGGGCAAATTGGGACCACATCATACAGAGATTATAGACCCTGACAAGTTTGGATTTTATTGGTTTTAAGAATGGAATGGATATGAATTGTTTTTCATTGTAAAGACTACTTTGACTGCTCTGTGGAGAATGAATGTGGAGAATGAATTAAAGGTGAGCAAGAGTGGAAGCACACAGCCAATTACAAAACCATTTATTTCTGGCATCTGGGTTAAGAAAATGTCACAATTTATATGATATTTGCAAAGATGAAGAGAAATGGACAGATTAAAAATGTATTTTGGAGTTAGAAAACAGGATTTGCAGATGGTTGGAATGTATGGGTTGAAAGAGTAGAAGCTGAGGCTGACTTCCAATAGAAAGGGGAAATGACACAGAAAAAATAGGACACCTGTAAGAGCAAGTTTGAATAGCAAGAAGGGATGGGATTCAAAGACACTCATCTGACAGAAGAGAGAGAACACAGAGAACAGGTTAGTTTGTAGATTTGTTGGTGGGAAGATAAAAGAGCTCCTTCCGAAGGCTTTTGTTTTCTTCAGAAAGTATGAGGCAAGAGCATCAGGAAGTGTAAGTAGAGTGGGGGAAAGATGTCGGAGAATGAGAACCACAATGGAGATACAATCACTTTGAAGACTGGGAAAGCAAGTTTAATGTAGAAGTAGCTGAGCATTGATGGGCAGAGATGAATGCTCAGTCAAAGCTTGTGATCATGAATACTTTACATGAAAGTGAAGCCCATCTGCTTGGCTATGTGAATTTCCTCCAGCCAATTTCAGTAGCTTAGGTGCAGGCTCAGGAAAGGTAATTTAACTGAATTCAGCTCTTATTTTTGCCTTATGAGTGCATCAGGGAGAACATAATATTATATCATGGAACAGACACTCGACTAGGAGTCAGAAGACCTGGACTGTAATGCAGGCACAGCAATTTGCAATCCATGTGGCCTTAGGCAAGCTGATTAACATTTCTTTGCCTCAGTTTTCTCATCGGGAAGATAAGAAAGTTGGACTAAATCTTGAAGGTTCTTTTAAGCCCTGAAACTCTGTGATTACTTTTTTTCTCTCTTGGGAAAATTTCTCATCCCAACGAATTTCATATTGATATAGTATTTCATTTAAATGTGTAGTCTCTGGAACCAGATTGCTTGGATTTAAATTCTGTTTCTATTCAACTGCCCAGCTGTGTGACCTTGAGTAAGCTATTTCACCTTTCAGTATCAGAGTTTCTTCATTTTTATCATGGGCATAATAACAGCATATCTTAGTAAGGTTATTGTAAGGATTAGATGATTTCATGCACATGAAGCTCTTAGCATAGTGCTGGCATGTTTTATGCCCTAAATAAATGTTAGCCATTATTATTATTCCAAGTTTTTCATCATCCCTTTGACCATAAAAGGTCTGAAACTTTAAAATGTTTTCTCCTTATAGGCATGCATATCATCTGACACCATATTTAGAATATCTCATTTTGCTTCAGGGTAGCAATGTGGCTTAGAAAAGAAGATTTTGGTACAAGATGAACCTTAGTTTGAACCCTGGGTCTGCCATTTAAAGTACCCTGACTTAATATTCAACATCTTATATCAGCTATTAAGGAAAAGGTGACATTTATCCATACTGCTTATTATTTCCCTAGAACACTGAGGAGGAACCAGTAGCTCATTAGAGAGAAAGACTTGAAAGAGCAAGCATGATCATTCAATACATTAGAAATTTTGTGAGGATAGAAGAACTAAATGAAGGGGTACAGACATCATTGTTTGTTATAATAAACACTAGAGACTTCTTTTAACATTAAATTTTTCCTTCAGAGTTTGGATGAACACCATTGAATATAAGTTGGTAGAGCCCAAGACAACAGTATGCCTGATGTACTCATACTAGGAAGTCTAGTCAGCTTTCAGAAACTTCTGGACAAAGATACTGCCCACAGAGCCCTGCTGATCAGGCTCCAAATCAGTGACCATTTATGTGAGGTCCTTGAACTCCTCATTGAAAAAGCATCTTGTGAGACTGAAATGTAATGAATTCTCATTCATAGGGATCCTCACTGCTTTAGGAGCTGCACTTATTTTGCTTTCTGGGTTTGAAAACACCTTACTGAGTTGTATTGTTTTTTTTTTTAAATAGATAATTCATATAAGGCATTTTATATATGCCTGACATATTGAATAACTGGTGCCTAGCATATTGAACTTGCTTAATAAATCTTAGCTGCTTTTATTAATAATAAAAATACAGTAACAAGAAAAAAAATAAATAGAAATATGGGAGAGAACCCCTCATTTAATTTCTTTATTAATTAAGTAAAACTCATCATATAAGGCTGAAAAAAGCCCAAATAATACAGATATATCTATCCTCATCCTAATCCTAATGTTACTTTCCATATAGTATTAATTACAAATAAATTATACCACAAGTGTTTTTTTCTTATTGATTGCATTTCAAAAAAAATATTAGATTTAATTATTCTAGCTGAAATCTTGGTCATTCTTGTTAAATGCATTTCAGCTTATTAGCCTGTTAATTTCTTCTAGTTCACTGAATGACTAATGTAAATGTAAAATATTATCAATGCAAAATAGAAAGTAAACATCCATTCCAGCCCTAATTTCCCCTTGCATATGCTAGTTAAGTAAATACTTTGAGCCCAGAAGCCACATTACATTTACTAGAGCCTGAAAAGTAGATTAGTCAGTATGAATTATGGGCTTTCTTTTTGTCTCAGATATTTGCTCTTATCTGTTTTTCCTGCTCTAAAAAGATTGTGATAGTAATTGTGATCTTACCAAGATACACTGTTCTAGCGGCTGGAGCACCAACTCGGATATTGGGATACCATTTGCAGTTGGGCAGATTCACTTCACTCCTCAATCCATTTCCCCTTCAGAAAAACAACAATGATAATATCTTCCCTTATCTGTTTTGCCTGGAGGTTGTAAGAATAAATGAAACATGGATGGAAACAGTTTGAGCATAAATACATAAATATAAGGAGTTGTTACTCCTCTGGACTTTAGTTATAGAAGTATTTGAGTTTTTAGAAAAAAACCCTTTGTCTCTCCCCATCAACACATGCATAACACACTCTACCATCATCATCTAACTTAAAGAGACTTGCACACACACACACTCATGTTAACTATATACTTTTTTCTCAATGCCTTTAAATATAGTTACTTCACACTATTGAAAATTTGACTGATATTAATATACTTGTACCTATCTAGCTTTGAATCAACCCATTCATTCATTAATATAGTCAACAGGTATTTATTGGGTTGCTGCAGTTTACCAAGCACTGTACTATGCTGGGGGAAAACTAATCCTTAACACAAGACTAATTCTTGGCTCATAAGCTTATAGTTGAATAAGAAACAAAACACAGTTAAGATAAAATTCAAATATTCTATTGGGGGGATTGTCAGAGTGTAATAGAACACTTAGCAGGTGTGCAGAACCTGAGATGGGTAGGGTAGAGAAGGTGGAAAGGTTTTCCGTGGTAGTGATGTTTATGCCGTGGATTAAAGAATGAGTAAGTGTAACCTAGCAGAGAGGTATGAGGAAGAGTATTCAGAGGGGACAGTAATCACTGCAAATCTGTGTAGTACTTTAGTGTGTGCATCTGTCCACATTTAAAAACCTACTAATTACAGGTAGCTATGTGCCTCTGCCTTCATGGCTTTTCAACCCTTATATGTTATTGGCTCTGTGCCTTGATACACTATATGAAAGAAACTCTGCCCCAGCATGAACTGGTTTTGCTCTTTTATACTTTTCTAACTTCAAAGAGTCAAGTCTCAATCCTGAATGTTTTCTTATGGCATTATGATCCTGAGCATTGTTTATTTTGGTTAGCATAACTGCAGATAATTCCATATTTGCATTTAACATGAATTTAAGTGCTTTTAATGAGTTTCTGCAGTTTGGATAGGTTAATTTGCCTATTCATAGAGAGTGTGTCCATCAATACGTAGGCTATTTTATCTATATAAGCCCCAGTAAACATGTATAATTACATGGCATTAACGTAAACTCAGAAACCACTGGTCTGTGTGATTCAGGTAGTGACCATTTACTTCTAAATCACTTTAAGACCATGTAAATAACTTTCTAAAATTAGTTGAAGTCATTTCCTTCTCAGACTTTCTAGGATTTTCTTCCTCACTGAGCTTTGGCTACTAAAGATCTTTCAATGATAAGTTTGAATATATTTCTTGTTTAATTTAAAGACTTTTTCTATATCATATGCAAACATAAATTCACTCTCTTGTTTTCCTTAACCTGAAATAGTTTACTCTTCGAATTACTATTTGGACCCAATCCAAGCAAGCATATTTTACCTGAAAAGTAGAAAAACTTGTGTATAATTTAAAGAGGGCTATAGTAATTTATCTCACTGGCTTGAATACTGAGCTAATATCTGCAGATGCTGTCACTTATGAGGCACAGAAAATGGTTTAATATGTGTTCCTGATGTGCACTCAACTATATGTAGCAAAATTTTATAATGTGTAATTACATATGCTTTACTTTTTGTGGAACCCTTTTTTAAAAAAGGGGGGCATTACAGCCCTAAAGTTTGCATTGTAAAAGCTGATAGCTGACCAAAGTTGAGCATTGACATAATGCCTGTGGTTAATTTTAGTTCTCAAATATGACTATTGATAGTTGTAAAGAAAATATACTTCTCTATTCTTTCATTGAACACTATATTATTTAAAATTCCAAATATACAGAGAAACACATGGTGTAAACTTATACTTATCATACAGATTTACCAAACATTAACTAATGTTTCCAGCCTGTTAAGAATATAGATATGGTTGACTTGCTGAAGTTTACTCTGTGGCCCTTCTTGATCACATTTCTCTCCTTTCCTGGAGGAACTATCATCCTGAAGTTGATGTGAGCCTTTCCCATCCATGTTTTTGTAAAGTTGCGCATTTAGAAAAAATGTAAAGAATAGTTTTAATGTTTATAAAATTGGTATCATGGTGTGTATATTATCAAGCAACTTGTTTTTATCTTTCAGAGTTATATTTTGATATTTATCCATTTTAGTATACACACCCATTCATTTTAACAATGATAAAATATTTTATTTTATGAGTGGCTGTTTCTCAGTTATATATATCCATTTCCTGTTGATGGGCTTTTTAGGTTGTTTGTTATTTTGCACTATTATAAAAAATATTCCAATGGGTGTCATTTTTACCTGTCTCTTTGTGCATATGTGTGATTTTTTCACACATATGCACAAAGTGGTGCTTAAAGTGGTGAACTGGGTTGCCAAGAGTGTATGTTTTCACCTTTACCAAATTGCTCTCAAAAGTCATTGCACTACTTCACATTCCCACAAGTACTGTGTGAAGGTTCCTGTTTCACCACATCCTCTAGCTCTCAGTATTGTCAAACTTAAATATTTTGCCAAAGAAATAATGTCTCACTATGTTTTACTGTGCATTTTCCTGTCTCTTAGTGAGGTTTAATATCTTTCCAGGTGTTTACTGGCCATATCAGTAATTTCTATTAATTGCCTATTCATATCATTTGCCCGTTGTTCTTTATGGTTGTTAGTCCTTTCCTTATTGATTTGGGAGATTATATATTCTGGATACTAACCTCTTGTGCTTTCTAAGTATTATCTTGTCTTTACTTGATGCTACATTTGTTGAAAAGAGGCCTTTAATATTAATTGAATAAAATTCATCACGTTCTTCTTTAAATATAAAACTGTGTAGGAGAGTGTGTCATTCCTGTACAATCTAGAATCCTTCTCATTAAATTAAAATGAAGCAACAGACACTAGATTATATTGATGTGACTTCATATAAAATAAACTTGGGAGGTTACTTACAAATACACAGGAGTTGCAATTAGCAAAAATGTAACTTCAGGGGCTGGGATTGTGTCTCAGTGGTAGAGTGCTTGCCTAGCATGTATGAAACATTGGATTTGATCCTAAGCACCACATAAAAATAAATAAATAAAATAAAGGTATTGTGTCCATCTACAACTAAAAAACATTTTTAAAAAATGTAACTTCAATAGACCATTAAAGAAAAACTAAAGTTATTTAAGATGTACATATAGTTAACAATACTGTATTTTACACTTAAAAATTTAAGATAAGATACTTTGTATTATGAGTATTTTTTACCACAATAAAATAAAAGAAATGAAGTAAATAATTCAGAAAGTTTCTTTTAATTTAGAAAAAGTAGTTTCCTAGGAAATCTAAGTGATAGTTCCTTTATTAACATCTATATGCCTCAGGTAAGTCATTTCACCTCTCTTCATTTTTGTATATGTAAAATGAGGAAATTATGTTATATGTTCTCTAAGGCCATTCCATCTCTAAAAGTTCTATGGTATGAGAAATAATGACTTAGATGTATTCTTTTTTTTCTTTTTTTAAAATTTGTTTAATTTTGATTCATTGAACACAAATGGAATACAGCTATTGTTTCACTGGTTGTACACAAAGTAGAGTCACACCATCTGTGCGTTCATGCATTTACACAGGGCAATGGTATCTGTCACACACTCTGTTATTAATTTTACCCCCCACCCGCCCCCACCCCTCCCTTCCCTCTATGCTAGCTATCTTTCCTCCATTCTTGCCATCTTTTCCCCCCACATTATGCATCATCATTCACTTATCAGAGAGATCATTCAGCCTTTGGATTTTTTGGATTGGCTAATCTCACTTAGCATGACAGCCTCCAACATCATCCATTTACCTGCAAATGCCATAATTTTATTCTTCTTTATGGCTGAGTAATATTCCATTTTGTATGGGTGTGTGTGGTACTGGGAATTGATCCCAGGGCACCACCCTATGCAAGTGCTCATCATCAACCCCAGATATAGTCTTATGATTTCAAACTTTCATTATGAATTTTCTCAATTTTAGGGCTGGAGTTGTACCTCAGTGGTAGAGCACTTGCTTAGCACATGTGAGGCACTGGGTTCAATCCTCAGTACCACGTACATTTTTTAAAAAAATTCAATAAATATATTGTGTCCATCTAGAACTAAAAATATTTTTTTTAAAAAGAATTTTCTCAATTTTAGATCATGCAGATTTTTCTCAGGAATTCCACTAGTATCTCTTGAAGGGCTTCTAGTACACTTCTTTATTCCCTTTTGAATCTTGTCATGCATCAATAGTTTTAAACAACTCCCATAGAAGTTAGGTCTTGGAAGACCTGAGCTAAGAGAAGAGAAAAAAAAATGAAGAAAAAAGGCAAGTTGTGGAAGATCAGAAAGGAAAGAGGATTTGAAAATAGTAAGGTGTATTCAGAAGGGAAGCCTCAGGACTATTTTGTAGTGTCAAAGCCTTAGGTTGCTTGACGTATGTTCCAAAAAGTCAGAAAATCCTGTATTTTGATAAAGAACTAAAGGTCTAATATATGGATGTGGGCTGGTCATATATGTGGATGTTGGTTGAATGCATCTATCAACAGTATCCGATTTACAAGTCACTGCCCTGTTTCATTTGATCCCTATTGGGAAATGACTGTCTTTTGCATACTGCTTCCACATGATAACTCTGGATTTGCACTCTATGTGACTACGGTTCTGATATTCTGGGCCCAAATCCTTGATCAGAAATCACCATTCTATCTCTAAGGTCTTTTGCCACTCCCAATACAGTCTCAGTTATTTTAGAGATCAGCATCTTTTAATCATTTCTCTTCTTTCCATTGTTTCAATTCTTTTTCCTGATTACTTTCATTTTGCAGGGTTTTTTTTTAGCCCATCTATCTGCCAGTAGCCTGGTTTTGTAAGAGGATTTTAGTGTAGGTAACATTTTTCTATAAGTTTTATAGGTTATGCTGATAAAACCATATAAGAAGTCATAGCCTCCAAGTCTAATGGTAAAATAAAGAATAAGCATGGTCATTCTATTCCTCAGCACTGCACTTTCATAATATATCCAAGCCCCACAGGACCACTAACTTTTCCATGATTTACTTTTGTACCCTGTGCACTCTGTGCCTTTGCTCCAGCAGTCATTTGTACCTGAAATGCTCTCCTCTTTTCCCTTCCCCCCATCTGTTTTACTTATTTTTTAAGAACCCCAACTCAAATGACTTACCAAAAAGGTCATCCCTCCATGAAGGATTACTCAGTCTATTTCTTTTCTCTAAAAATTATTTTAATTTACAAATTAAATTTTATATATGAACACATTTTGAAGTATGTAAAAATGGTGGAATTACTAAATTGTGCTAATTAATAAATCCATTGCCTCACATACTCATTTTTTGTGGTGAGAACACTTAAAATGTACTCTGTTACTTTTAAGAATACAGTATTATTAACTATAATCATCATGTTGTACAACAGATCTCTTGAATTTATTCCTTGTATCTAACTGAAACTTTGTATCCTTTGTCCAACATCTTCCGGTCCCCTCCCCCAGCCCTGGTAACCACTACTCTATTCTCTGCATCTATGAATTCAACTGCTTTTGATTCCACATATAAGTGAGATAATGCAGTATTTTTTTCTGAGTCTGGCTTATTTCACATAACATATGTTCTCCAGGTTTACCCATGTTGCTGCAAATGACAATATTCCTTTCTTTTCTAAGACTGAATAGTATTCTTTTGTGTGTGTGTGTGTGTGTGTGTGTGTGTGTGTGTATACATGTATATATATATATATATATCACATTTATCTCTTTCTCCACTGATGAACACTTAGGTTGATTCCATATTGCAGCCACTGTGAATAGTGCTGCACATGGGAGTACATATAACTCCACGATATTGACTTCATTTTCTTTGGATATAGACCCAATAATGAGATTGATGGACCTATTTTTAATTTTCTATTTTTGAGGAACCTCTATACTATTTTTCACAATGGTTTTACTAATTTATACTACCACCAACAATGCATGTGTTACTTTTTCTCCACACCTTCAGCAACACTTACCTTTTTTTAATAATAGCAGGTATGAGGTTATAATTCATTATGATTTTAATTTGCATTCCTGATGATTAGTGATGTTTATTTATTTACTTATTTATTTTATTTCAGTACTGGGAAGTGAACACAGGGATGCTCTATCACTCAGCTGTATCCCCACTCCTTTTTATTTTCAGACAGTGTCTCCCTAAGTTGCCAAAGCTAGTCTGAAACTTGTGACCCTCCTGCCTTGGCCTCACAAGTTGCTGGGCTTTTTCTTTAAATTTTTTGTTAGTTATGGCACAACACCAGGATACCACTTGACATAATCACAAAAGTATGGAAAACAGCCCACTTTGATTCAGTCCCTAGCACTTTTCCCCACCCTCAGCTCCCCTCCCTCTTCACCAATCTCTCTTCATTCCATTTTCAGTTTATTATTTTATTTTTTTCCATTAGTGCTATGTGAATATATTGGATGCCAGGAATCAACTATGCCATGTCCGTGCATGCACATATGAAAGTTCAGTCAGATTCAATCTGTTCTTCCCTTTTCCTATCAATCCCTCAATCCCCTTCATCTATTCTACTGATGTCTCCTCTATTTTGATGAAATTACACATTTTGCAATAGCTACACTATGGAATAAACCTAAGTGCCCTTCAACGGATAAATAAAATTTGGTGTATATAGACAATGGAATATTACTCAGCCATAAAGTAGATGCTTTATAACATTTGCTGGTAAATGGATGGACCTGGAAGCTATCATGCTAAGTGAAATAAGCCAGTTCCAAAAAGACTAGCAAGCATTTTTGTTTTCATAAACTAATTGACTGTTTCTATGTCTTCTGTTGTCTGTGTCTTCTGTTGAGAAATATTTATTGAAGTCCTTTGTCCATTTTTAAACAACTAATCTGTTTTCTTGCAATTGAGTTGACTTTCTTATGTATTTTAGATATTAATCACTTAACCATTTTATGGTTTGCATATATACAGATGAAAGAAGAAAAAATAAGTGGAAAGATAACCTACACTCACAGATTAGAAGAATTAGCATTGTTAAAATGTCCATCATACTCAATGCAATCTACAAAACAACATAATCTCTTTTTTAACTTTTTCTATTTTGATTCATTGTACACAAATGGGGTACAGCTGTTGTTTCTCTGGTTGTACACAAGTAAAGTCACACCATTTGTGTAATCATACATGTACATAGGGTAATGATGTTTGTCTCATTCTGTTATTATTCTTACCCCCTTCCCAGTCCCATCCCCCTTTTTCCCCTATGCAATCCATCCTTCCTCCATTATTGCCTCCCTCCCACCCTGCTTTATGTATCATCATCCACTTATCAGAGAAATCATTCGGCCTTTGGTTTTTGGGGATTGGCTAATCTCACTCACCATGACCATGTCCAACTGTATCCATTTACCTGCAAATGCCATAATTTAATTCTTCTTTATGGCTGAATAATATGCCATTGTGTATGTATACCACAGTTTCTTTATCCATTCTTCTATTGAAGGGCATCTAGGTTGATTCCACAATCTAGCTATGGTGAATTGAGCAGCTGTGAACATTGATGTGGCTGCACCACTGTAGTAATCTGATTTTAAGTCCTTTGGGTATAGGCCAAGGAGTGGGATAGCTGGGTCAAATGGTGGATCCATTCCAAGTTTTCTAAGGAATCTCCACACCACTTTCCAGAGTGGCTGCACTAATTTGCAATCCCACCAGCAATGTATGAGTGTACCTTTTTCCCCACATCCTCGCCAACACCTATTGATGCCTGTATTCTTGATAATAGACATTCTAATTGGGGTGAGATGGAATCTCAAGGTGATTTTGATTTGCATTTCTCTTATAACTAGGGAAGTTGAACATTTTTTCATATATCTGTTGATTGCTTGTAGGTCTTGTTCTGCAAAGTGTCTACCCATTTCCTTAGCCCATTTATTGATTGGGTTATTTGTTTTCTTGGGGTAAAGTTTTTTGAGTTCTTTATATATTCTGGAGATTAGTGCTCTATCTGAAATGTGTGTGGCAAAGATTTTCTCCCACTCTGTAGGCTCTCTCTTTACATTGCTGATTGTTTCCTTTGCTGAGAAAAAGCTTTTTAGTTTGAATCTATCCCAATTATTGATCCCTGCTTTTATTTCTTGTCCTTTGGGAGTCATGTTTAGGAAATCTGGTCCTAAGCCCACTTGATGAAAATTTGGTCCTACTTTTTCTTCTATTAGGTGCAGGGTCTCTGGTCTAATTCCTAGGTCCTTGATCCATTTTGACTTGAGTTTTGTGCAGGGTGAGAAATAGGGGTTTAGTTTCATTTCGCAACAAAGAAAAGTCCAGGACCAGGTGGATTCACAGCCGAGTTCTACAAGACCTTCAAAGAAGAGGTCATTCCAATACTCCTCAAAGCATTCCATGAAATAGAGGAGGAGGGAACCCTTCCAAACTCATTCTATGAAGCTAATATCACCCTGATACCAAAAGCAGACAAAGACATATCAAGGAAAGAAAATCAGACCAATATCCCTAATGAACATAGATGCGAAAGTTCTTAACAAAATTTTAGCGTATCACATACAAAAGCATACTAAAATGATACTGCACCATGATCAAGTGGGTTTCATCCCAGGGATGTAAGGTTGGTTCAACATCCAGAAATCAATGAATGTAATTCACCACATCAACAGACTTAAAGTTAAGAACCACGTGATTATTTCTTTTTTTTTAATTAATTTATTTTTTTAAATTTTAGGTCATTGTACACAAATGGATTACAACTCTCACTTTTCTAGTTGTACACAAGTAGAATTATACAATTTGCATATTTATACATATACATAGGATATAGATGTTTGTCTCATTCTATCATCTTTCCTTCCCCGCCTCCTCCCCACCCCTCATTTTCTTCTATACCATGCATCCCTTCTCCATTCTCCCAGTGCCTCCTCCCACCCCCGCTATGTGTCATCAACCACTTATAAGAGATATGATTCGGCCTTTGGTTTTTTGGGATTGGCTTATTTCACTTAACATGATCTTTTCCAATTCCATCCATTTACCTGCAAATGTCATAATTTTATTCTTCTTTATGGCTGAATAATATTCCATTGTGTATATATACCACAGTTTCTTTACCCATTCATCTATTGAAGGGCATCTAAGTTGGTTCCACAATCTAACTACAGTGAATTGGACTGCTATAAACATTGATGTGGCTGCATCACTGTAGCATGCAGATTTTAAGTCCTTTGGATATAGGCCAAGGAGAGGGATAGCTGGGTCAAATGGTGGTTCCATTCCGAGTTTTCAAAGGAATCTCCATACTGCTTTCCAGAGTGGCTGCCCAATTTGCAACCCCACCAGCAATGTATGAGTATATCTTTTCCCCCACATCCTCGACAACACCTTGATTATTTCAATAGACACAAAGAAAGCATTTGATAAAATACAGCACCCCTTCATGCTCAAAACACTAGAAAAAATAGGGATAGTAGGGACATTCCTTAACATTGTAAAGGCCATTTATGCCAAGCCCACAGCTAACATCATTCTAAATGGAGAAAAGTTGAAAGCATTCCCCCAGAAAACTGGAACACAGCAGGGATGCCCTCTTTCACCACTTCTATTCAACATCGTCCTTGAAACTCTAGCCAGAGCAATTAGACAGACCAAAGAAATTAGAGGAATACGAATAGGAAAAGAAGAGATCAAACTATCCCTATTTGCTGATGACATGATTCTCTATCTAGAAGATCCTAAGAATTCCACCAGAGAACTTCTGGAACTCATAAATGAATTCAGTAATGTAGCAGGATATAAAATTAATGCTCACAAATCTAATGCATTTTTATTCATAAGTGATGAATCCTCTGAAAGAGAAATTAGGGAAACTACCCCTTTCATAAGAGCCTCAAAAATTCCAATTAAAATCCCAATGATGGACCTCATAGAAATAGAGCAAGCAATCATGAAATTCATTTGGAGAAATAAGAATAGCTAAAGCAATTCTTAGCAAGAAGAGCGAAGCAGGGAGTATCACAATACCAGACCTTCAACTATACTACAGAGCAATAGTAACAAAAACAGCATGGTATTGGTACCAAAATAGACAGGTAGATCAATGGTACAGAATAGAGGACACACAGACAAGCCCACAAAACAATATAATCTCTATGAAAATTCCTCTGACATTCTTCCCACAAATAGAAATAACAATGCTATTTCCAGTACTTTGTTGAATAGAAGCAGCGAGAGTCGGTATCCTTTTCTTGGTGCCAATCCTAGAGGAAAAACTTCCAGCTTTTTACCATTATGTATGATGTTTGCTGTGGTTTTGTTATATATGACCTTGATTGTCTTCAGCTACATTTCTTCCATACCTAATATATTAAGATTTTTTGTCATGAGCTGGGCTTGGTGGCACATGCCTTTTAGCCCATAAGTTGTTAATTTGAGATCTTTCTTTTATTTTTATATGGGCATTTTATTCCTATAAACTTCCCTCTTAGAACTGTTTTTGCTGCATCCTGTAATTTTTGATAGGTTCTGTGTCTATTATTTTGTTTCAAGATTTTGGAAATTATCTCTTTCAATTTCTTCTTTGACCATGCTGTTTAATTTCCATTTATGTGTGAGTTTTCTGAAAATTGACCTGTTGATTTCTAGTTTCATGCCATTGTATCAGAAAAGATACTTAATATGATTTTAGACTTCCTAAATTTATTAAGACTTATTTTGTTTTCTAATGTATGATCTATGCTGTATAATGTTCCATGTACACTTGAGAAGAATCTGTATTATGCTGCTGTTGGATGGAATGTTCTGTAAATGTCCATTAGGTTCATATCTTCTAATACATAGTTTAATTCCAAAGTTTTCTTGTTGGTTTTCTGTCTGGATGATCTGTGTATTGCTGAAAGTCAGGTATTGAAATCTCCCATTGTTATAGTATCATATTGATCTCTCCCTTCAGATCTGTTAATATTTGCTCTACATATATAGGTGTTTCAATTTGGAGTATACATATTTATAATTACTATGTCCTCTTGAAGAATTTACTTCTTTATCATTATATAAAGAACTTCTTTTTCTTCCTTATACAGCATTTGACTGAGTTTAGTTTATCAGATATAACTACTCCTAGTGTTTCTTGGTTTCCATTTGCATGAGATATCTTCTTCTATCCCTCACTTTCAGTCTATGTATGTCCTTACAGGTGAAGTGAGTCTCCTATAGGCAGCATTGGGTCTTGCTTTTTTGTTTAATACACTGAGCTACCATATGTTTTTTTCATTGGAGAACTTAGTTCATTTCCTTTCAAAGTAATTATTGATATGTAAGGATTTACTGTTGCCATTTTATTGTTTTCTGGTTGTTTTATAGATTCTTTATCTTTTCCTCCTCTCTTTCTGTTGTTCTTTGTGATTGGGCGATTTTCTTTAGTTGTATGCTGTAGTGGGAAATGAGGGTCCAGACCTTGAGATCTGGAAGCTACACTTTTATTAGTGGTGCCATGGCCCAGAGGGCTAACTCCTAAAGTCTGAGCTCCAAGTGCAGTAGTGGTTTTACTTTTATACAGAAACAAGTTTTGAGTACGTTAAGGTAAGGGAGTTAGCGTTAGTGCAGTTTTACTGGAGAGTGCATTCTATATTCCTTATATGGTTACAAGTTTGTCAACAACCTAGGGACTCTTAGCTCATACAGCTTAGGGACTTTTACTGCACTAAGCCTAAAGGGGGATTTTTCTGTCCCTGTTGCTTTGTTTCCTGTTTCTGTCACTGTGGTTATCTGTTATAGTAGCTCTCTATTCAGTTCTACCAAAATAATAATAACAATTTTTTAACTTTTTAAAATTCAACTTTAGGTTTTTGCTTACTTTGCTTTAGGTTTTGGTGACTAATATGAGGCTTACAAAAAACATCTTCTAGTTACAACAGTCTATTTTAAGCTGAAAAAAACTTTGATCACGTACAATGAATATACATGTACACTACCTCTAAATTTTATGTTTTTGATGTCACAATTTAGATATTTTTCTATTGTGTATGCCTTAAAAGTTGTAGGTATTTTAATAGATTTTTCTTTAACCTTCATACTGAAGGCAAAAGTGATTTAAACCTCAGCATTGCTGTATTAGAATATTCTGAGTTCGAGTGTGTACTTACTTTAACCATAAGTTTTATACTCCATATTTTTTGTATTACTAATTAGTACCCCTTTCTTTCAGTTTGAGAAACTTCTTTCACCATTTCCCATAAGACAGGTCTGGAGGTTATAAACTCTATAAACTTTTGTTTGTCTTGGAAAGTATTTATTGCTTTCATTTCTGAAGGACAGCATTGCTGCGTAAAGTATTCTTAGTTGGCAAGGTTTTTTTTTTTTTTCCTTCAGCATTCTGGATTCAACATCCTAGTCTCTTGGCCCATAAGTTTCTGCTGATAAATCTGCTTGCAGCCTCATTGAAACTCCTTTATATGTTATTTGTTTCTTTTCTCTTCTTGCTGTTAGAATCCTACTTGTCTTTTTTTTTTTGGTATTGGGGATTGAACCCAGGGGTGCTTAACCATTGAGCCACATCCCCAGCCCTATTTTGTATTTTATTTAGAGTCAGGGTCTCACTGAGTTGCTTAGGGCCTAAGTTGCTGAGGCTGGTTTTGAACTTGAGACCCTCCTGCCCCAGCCTCCTGAGCCACTGGGATTACAGGCCTGTACACTGTCCCTGACTTGTCCTTTTCTTTTATCTTTTTTTGATAGTTTGATTTTTTTTCCTTCAGGTTTACCATCATTTTTTATTGATTCTTTTTAATTATACATGATAGTAGAATCCATTTTGATATAATTATACAGTAGGGAATATATCTTTTTTTCCACAATGTAGATTCACACAATTCATATAATCTTATATATGCATAGGGTAATACTGTCTCAGTCTATTATCTTTCCTTCCCCAACCCCCTCCCATCCTCTACACCATTCATACTTCCTCCATTCTTTTCTTATCCCCCCCATAACTCCTCCACCCCCATTATGTATCAGCATCCACTGATCAGAGAAAACATTTGGCCTTAGGTTTTTTAGTCTTTGCTTGTTTCACTTAGCGTGATATTCTCCAACTCCACCCATTTACCAGCAAATGCCATAATTTTATTCTTCTTTATGACTGAGTAATATTTCATTGTGTATATATACCACACTTTCTTTATTCATTCTTCAATTGAAGGGCATCTAGGTTGGTTCCACAATCTAGCTATTGTGAATTGACCAGCTATGAACATAGATATGGCTGCATCCCTATACTTTGCTGATTTTAAGACCTTTGGGTATAACCCAAGGAGTGGGATAGCTAAATCAAATGGTGGGTCCATTCCAAGTTTTTTGAGGAATCTTCATACTGCTTTCCAGAGTGGCTGCACCAATTTGCAACTCCACCAGCAATGTATGAGTGTGCCTTTTCCCCCACATCCACGCCAACAGTTATTATTGCTTGTATTCCTGATAATAGCCATTCTAATTGGAGTTAGATGAAATCTTAGGGTGGTTTTAATTTGCATTTCTCTAATTACTAGAGATGATGAGCACTTTTGCATGTATTTGTTAATCACCTGTATATCATATTCTGTGAAGTGTCTGCCAAGTTCCTTAGCCCATTTATTGATTGGGTTCTTTCCATTTTTGGTGTAAACTTTTGTCAGTTCTTTATAAATTTTGGAGATCAGTGCTCTGTCTGAAGTGTGTGTGGAAAAGATTTTTTCCCACTCTGTAGGCTCTCCTTTCACATTATTGATTGTTTCTTTTGCTGAGAAAAAGCTTTTTAGTTTGAATCTGTCCCATTTATTGATTCTTCCTTTTACTTCTCGCACTTTGGGAGTCTGATTTTTAAATATATGTTAGTGTAGTCTTGTTTGAGTCTAATTTAATTGGAAACCTTTGATGATCCTGTACCTGAATTTTTATATATTTCTAGGTATTTGGATTTTTTTTTTGCTGTTATTCCTTTAAATGAACTTACCGACCCTTTGTCTTTCTGTTCTCCTATTTAAATCTTATAATTTGAATATTTTCTCTTTTGATGCTGCCTCATAAATTCTGTAACCTTTCTTAATTCCTTTTCACTCTCCTTTCCCTCTGATTGTTTATCTTTCAATAACCTGTCTTTGAATTCAAATTCTTTCTTCTGCTCCATGAATCCTGCTTTTGACACTCTTGCTTTTTAACATTCATTCATTATACTTTTCAGTTCCAGAAATTGTTTGTGATTTTAAATATAATTTATATATCTGTTAAATCTCTCACTTTCTCCATTTGATCATTGTTTTCCTGATATAAGTGAATTTTTTCTCTGTACTTTCTTGACATTTTGTAAGCTTTTTTTTTCAGAGGTGGGGTGTATTTTTTTTATTTCTTAATACATGAAAGTAGAATGTATTTTGACATATTACATGTATATGGAGTACAACTTCAACTTCCCATTCTTCAGGTTGTACATCATGTGGAACTACGTTGGTCATGTATTCATATATGAACATAGGAAAGTAATGTCTGATTCATTCTAGTAACTCTCCTACTCCCAATCCCTCTCCCTTCACTTCATTCCCCTTTGTCTAAACTACTTATATTTTTCCCTACCCCCCACCTTCTTATTGTGAGTTAACATCTGCATATCAGAGAAAACATTTGGTTTTGGGGGACTGGCTGATCTCACTTAGCTTGATAGTCTCCAGTTCCATTCATTTACTGGCAAATGCCATAATTTAATTTCTCTTTATGACTGAAAGGAAATATCTGGAATTCTTTTTCAGGCAGATCATACTTCTCCATTTCTTTAGGGTTAGTTATTAGAGCTTTATGTTTTGTAGTCTTGTTTGAATCGAATTGAATTGGAGACTTTTATTCTTCATGTATCTAGTTACTAGATCTTTCCTCAGCTCTTTCTTGTTTTTGTAAAGTCATGTTTCTCAAGTTTCTGATTTTTCTTGATGCCTATGGCTATATATTGATGTTTGCACATTTGAAGAGGTAGGAACTTATTCTAGTCTTTGCAAACTGGCTTTGTATGAGAAAAGCTCTTAAGAGTTCAGCTCATCTAGAGATTTGTGGCAGATTATCTTGTGAGATTTACAGGTGAACTTGCTGTTGGAGACCTCAAGCAGTGTGGTCTGGTGCTTGGGTCAGAAGGTGGGTGTGCCTGACTTTTGTGTCCATGGGCTTGGGCCTAAGGCCTGAATCCACTGGGTAGACTTGTTGATTAAGTCCACAGTCCATGAGAGCAGGCCTAGAGCCTAGATTCATGGAGCCCAACCTGAAGTCTGGATGCATAGGCCTGATCTGGTACTATACTCAGACACTACATCCAGGTACTGGGGAAGGCATTGTGCTTACGACCACAGGGTCAATCCTGGAGCCTAAGTTATTAGAAGCTGGTCTGAAATTGAGGTATGACTGGCTCTGTGGGGGCTGGCCCCACTCTAATATCTACTGGAATGGGACTATACCCTTAGTCTGATAGAATAGGCATATACCCTAGGTCTTCTAAAGTGTTGGGCTGCAGAGGCTAGCCTGGAGGATGGCGCTGAAACCTGTGTTTGTGGGTAGTGGCCTGATACCTGATACCTGAAGTGCCAAACTGGTGTTGGGACAGGCCTGAAGCCTGGGGCTGTGTGGGCTAACCTGGCTCTGGGCTGGTCTGAAAAATGGGATGGGCCTGGATCCTTGAGCTACAGGGGCTGGTCTGTCACAGGGCAAATCCAGCTCCTATATTCAGAGGTACTGTTCTGATGACCAGGGTAGCAATGGTCAGCCTGTTGCTGAGGTGGGCCTATGGGTTCCTGCCCCGTGATGAATTTTCCTGGAGCAGGCTTGATGTTGGAATCCAAGGAAAATTCCAGCACTTATGTTCCTCTCCTTTCCCTTCTCTCTGTGTTGTCTGGGAAGATGATGTGGGCAATGTAAATCTGTCCTTCCTACTCTCTTTAATGTGTCTTATTTCTAAGCTGTATCCAATTGCAATAATCACTCACCTGGTTTCTTTAGCTTTTGTGAAGGCATTTTTAAATGTAGGAAGTTGTTCAAATTGATATTTCTGTGAGGAAGTTAGTTCTGGAAAGTTCTGTTCCTCCATCTTGCCTAGGTCTCCTTATTTCCAGTTATCTCACTCGTTTTAGCGTTTTTTTCAAAAATGCTTATCACACATCATAGTTACTTATTTATATCTGTTTTGAAGATGTACAACCACACACAAAACATACATTCTGTAACCTTTTTGGGATAGGGTCTTAACTATAACTTATAACAAAAATATATCTGTTTCCTAACAGTAACCACTATCTTCCTTATAAATTATTCTGCTTACAACTTTAATACATAATGAGATAAGCTACATAAATCTAAGGAGTGACTTAATTTTGATGAAAAACAATCTTTGTTTTATCCCAGTTCAAATAGCATAACACTTGCTTTTGGAAGAATAAAAAATGGCAATCTTGGACATATGCCTTGGCCTTGCTTAAAAGATTATGAAAGAATGAATTGTCATTGTCACCCCAGTAGAATCCAGCACTGCAGCAGTGACACCAATCCTGGCAAATGGGGAACTAGCATCGTTACTTTTGGTAGTGTACTGTAAACTTTTTTCTTGACAGTGTTATAGATGCTATCTGAAGTGGGTATGCCAGTATCAAAATTGTTAAAATTGTGGTGACTGGTTCATTGTGTTTTCAACAACTGCACATAAATCAACTTCTCCTCTGTAATGGAATAGCTAGTGCAGCTACCAACATAAATGAAACGAATTGTAATTTTCTGATATCTTCAGGTAACTAGAACAATATGTCCCTGTTAATAAACTTTTAAAAATTGCCATGAAAGTTGTCATTTGCTCCTTTTGTCAATTTTATCACCATTTTTTGTTGGTCACTTGGAACATAACAGGAATTTACTTCCAGACCAGGGAATTTTGAATAAAATATTGATCACCCTTAGCTAATTAAAAAAACTAAAAACCTACTGATCTTTATATCCTTTACAAGGAAAAGTAGGAGCCTACCACAAATGAGGATTCTACAGTGTGTTAGGAGATATAATATTGTAGTTAACACTCTAGTTCTGTGAAGTGAAAAACAGTATACAAAATGAAGATGTATACTTTCTCCAGTTCAATAAGGTAATGCAGGCTGAAAGTACTTGAAGAATACAAATTAAGGAGAGGTTCTTACAATTCAGGATTATTCTCAGAATGCTTTTTTAGTCTTGCTTTGCTACTTGTTATCTCACTCAAATTACATTTGCCAGAGATTAGAGACTACCATTCCTTGTACAATGAGTAGCATAGCTCTGAAGTGCCTGCAGACTTTCAAACTTTGCAATTTCTTTCCAGAGTTGCACATTTCCTCCTTTATACCTAATCTGTAGTGCTTTTGTGTACCTTTTAAAAACATTTAGTTTCAGCCAGGTGTGGTGGCACACACCTGTAATCCCAGAGACTTTGGAGTTTAAGGTAAGAGAATCACAAGTTCAAGGTCAACCTGGGCAATTAAGGAAGAATTTGCCTCAAAACAAAATTTGAAAAAGCGCTGGGGATGTATCTCAGTGGTAAGTGCCCTTGGATTCATTCCTCAGTACTGGAAAAATAAAGAATTTTTTAAAAAATTCTAGTTTTAGGGCTAAATATTAGAACCTGCTTTCCTATTAATTCAGTTACCAAAATCATTTTTCCATTCACAGACACAGTTCATCTATTCATATTCTGTGTCACTTTTACATACCTAAAATAGTAAGAGTTGTAGAATGAATTCTTAGGTTTTTATTTTCTTAGCTCTTTAAAAAACAATTGATGGGAGTGATATAGGCCAGATTATATTATTATATTGTGTGCATACACGAATATATAACAATAAATCCCATCATTATGTACAACTGTAATGCATGAATAAAAATGTGGGAAAAAAAACTAAGAAGACAAGATACCCAAATATTTCCTAGAAAATGAATATGTCACAAATTTTGTTAATGGATCTAATCCAATATTCTTCCCATATTTGAAAAAATCACTTTATTACTAACATACTTTGTATTTTACTTGTTTTGTTTATTTTCTGTGTCTTTTTTGTTAGAATGTGGACTATCTGAGGGTTGTCTGTTTTGTTTACTATTGTATTTCCAGAACCTCATGTATAGTAATTGCTCACAAAATATGTTAGTTGAATGAATGGAGAGTCATCTAGGGTTCACTTGATTTGTGTGAGCTCAGATACCTAAAGCAACTACAAGGAAGAATGAGTAAAAGGTATCTCATTTTTTATTGTTTTACTGTGTTATCAGATCTGTTGATTGTTTAATTTGGATTATCTCTCTTAAGTACCACAAAAGCTATAAAGTGAGAAGCAATGTACACAATGAAGATGTATACCTTTTACAATTCAATAAGATGATAGAGACTTCAAGTGCAGATAGATAATGTCACCATTTACATACAAATAAATTAATGTTGAGGGAGTTAATTATCTTGCCCAAAGCTGCACAGTCAGCAAGTGGCAGGGCAAGATTATTATGGTGGTTTGACTCCAAAGCCATGTATCTGGTCCCTGTACTAGTTTGATTTTCTTGGAAGACCAGAGAAGAATTTAACCACTCATTCTCACCCAGGATATGAACCTCCCCTTTGTTCAAAGCCTCCATGGTTTATATGCTGCCACCCTTAAGCCACTCAGTAGTAATCTTGGCTGTCCGATCAACTGTTGTGGTATCGTAGTGCTTGTGTTCAAGTAACCCTTATTTAATAACGGCCCCAAGGTGCAAGAGTGGTGTTGCTGTCAATTTTGCTAGAGCATATTGTTTTAATCATTCTTTTTTATTTTTTGTTATTGTTGCTAATTTGTTACTATGTATAATTTATAATTTAAACTATATCATATATATATTATATGAAAACATAGTCTATACAAGGTTCAGTGACTTCAGATATCTCCTCGGGATTTGGAACTTATCCCACATGGATAAGGGGGGACTACTGTGTCCTTATGCGTCAGGCCCTGTGCTAGATGGTAGAACATTGAATTTGGTGTCATAAGACAAGTTTAACACCTAACAAGTTATGCTGGACAAATTCTTTAAACCTCAAGTTTATCATTTTTAAAAGAAAGTGATAAAAAACACCTACCCAAACTCTAAGAACATGAAGTGATAAGAATACTTTTGTAAATATGAAATTATATGAAATAATCTTTGTAAACTGTGTTGTACTGTTTAGTGTTGGTAGTTTTTATTTTGGACTTATGTGAAGGAGTTCAGTTAATGAGGTCCTCCAAGTCTCTGGTCCCCATTAGAATATTTTCAAGTAAAAATTATGAATGTGAAATCTGATTGAGCGATTTGCCCAAAACCTCTTAGTGAGTTGGTGGTAATTCTAGAAGCAGAACTCAAGTTCTAATAATGATAAAAATTACATTTTAGTATAATTTTTATCCTCACTGATTTAGAAAGACTTTAAAAAATCCTTCTGATGCATTGTTAGTATCTTAGCATTCTGTAGCGCACTCATTGTTCTTCTTTTGCACAAGAATTTATAGAAATACTTATGCAATTATGCAGTCCTTACTCTTTTGTTTTAATTACTTACGTGGTGTTAAGTTTATTTGATTTTGTCATGTGGAAAATGCTTTTTCTGCAAGTCAGAGAGCAGTTCCCTATTCAGTCATACTTGGTAGTATCAACAGTGGTGATGTTCTTTAACAGTAGAAAGGTTTGAACGAAATAAGAGTATGCTATAGGCTGCTGGTGTGATGAGTTGTGACTTTTGTTTCTTTCCTTGGTAAAGGTTAATTATCAGCCAAACTCTGTACTCTGGAGTCAGAGTTTTGCTGGTTCTTTCACTGATCGATGGTATCCTTTACTGAAATGATGATACATGCTAAGACCTGCCAAGTCTGATATAAGGAATCACCTGCCAATATGCTGTGTGAACCCTACCAGTTGAGCATACCTCTGTAATTGATGTATAGCAAATTATTAATCACTTGCTTCTGATAAATTATCCTCAGTAAAGATTTGGGATAAACATTTCTGATTTGGTTTTCTTCTCATGTTTTTCAAGTGCAAGCAGGAATTATTGTCATCACAGAATAGAACTTTTCTTTCAGGTTTTGCCATTGATATTGCTCCCCATAGAAAGGAAGTATAACTCCACTTGTTCTATGTTAATTTCATGTCTCTAAGGAAGTAAAAATGAGGAGTGATAGAGAATGAGTTGATAGCAGGGAAAGGTGGTCAGGCATGTATTAATGAGTGCCTGTGGAGTTCACAGTATGATGTGATGTGATGTATTGCAGTGTGCATATGTATGTATCTGTGCCTACATTTGTGCCAGGGATGGCAGTGAGGGTTGAACTGACAAGATGCCATTTGTTTTGAGAAAGAAACTGTACTTACACAACATGACTTGGAAACAATTATAAAACAAACAAAAAAAGCAGGTAGAGTGGCTGCACCAACTTGAACTCCCACCAGCAATGTATGAGTGTACCCTTTTCCCCACATCCTCGCCAACACCTGTTGTTGCCTGTGTTCTTGATGAAAGACATTCTAATTGGGGTAAGATGAAATCTTAAGGTGGTTTTGATTTGCATTTCTCTTATAATGAGTGATGTTGAACATTTTTTCATAAATCTGTTGATTGCTTGTAGATCTTCCTCTGTAAAGTGTCTGTTCATTTCCTTGGCCCATTTATTGATTGGGTTATTGGTGTTCGTGGTGTAAAGATTTTTGAGTACTTGGTAGATTCTGGAGATTAGTGCTCTGTCCGAAGTGTGTGTGGCAAAGATTTTCTCCCACTCTGAAGGCTCTCTCTTCACATTGCTGATTGTTTCCTTTGCTGAGAAGAAGCTTTTTAGCTTGACTCTATCCCAATCATTTATTCGTGCTTTTATTTCTTGCGCTTTGGGAGTCATGTTAAGGAAATCTGGTCCTAGGCCAACATGATGAAGATTTGGACCTATTTTCTCTTCTATTAGGTGCAGAGTCTCTGGTCTGATTTCTAGGTCCTTGATCCACTTTGAGTTGAGTTTTGTACAGGGTGAGAGATATGGGTTTAGTTTCATTTTGCTGCATATGGATTTCCAGTTTTCCCAGCACCATTTGTTGAAGAGCAGTGTGGAGATTCCTTAGAAAACTTGGAATGGATCCACCATTTGACCCTGCTATCCCACTCCTTGGCTTATACCCAAAGGACTTAAAATCAGATTGCTTCAGTGATGCAGCCACATCAATGTTCATAGCTGCTCAATTCACAATAGCTAGATTATGGAATCAACCTAGATGCCCTTCAGTAGATGAATGGATAAAGAAACTGTGGTATATATACACAATGGAATATTACTCAGCCATAAAGAAGAATAAAATTATGGCATTTGTAGGTAAATGGATGATGTTGGAAACTGTTATGCTAAGTGAGATTAGCCAATCCCAAAAATCCAAAAGCCGAATGGTCTCTCTGATAAATGAATGATGATGCATAATGCGGGGGTTAAGGTGGCAAGAATGGAGGAAAGAGCGGTAGCATAGAGGGAACGGAGGGGTGGGGGCGGGTGGGGGGTAAAATTAGTAACAGAGTGTGCGACAGATACCATTGCCCTGTGTACATGCATGGACGCACAGATGGTTTGACTCTACTTTGTGTACAACCAGTGAAACAATAGCTGTACTCCATTTGTGTTCAATGAATCAATAAGTAAATAAAAAAATAAAAATAAAAAAAATAAAAAAAGATAATTGGCATGTAAAAAAAAAAAGCAGGTAGAACATCAGATGCATGGGCAGGGCAGGAAAAAGGTGCTAACAGTGTTGGAATGATCACAAGGAATATTTAGTTACTGATACCACCTCAGCTATCTTCCCTAGGAAGTTACCATTCTGTAAGTTAAGGAATCCTGGATTATTGTTCCCTACTCTTCTACCACATTCAGCTTAAATATTCTTCCACAACTAGTAACCAGTTTCCCTTATTCATATGGCATTATTTGTTAAAAGAACATTTTTGAATATATGAAAAATTAGTTTTGAAATCCAAAATCTTCCTTGAGAATCATCATTGCAATGATGTTTTAGTCTGTTCAGGCTGCTATAACATAAATTTATTATTCACAATTCTGGAGACTGAGAAGTCCAAGATTAAGATCAAGCTCAAGATCAAGGTGTGAGCAGATTTGGTGTCTGTTGAGGACTCTCTACTTCATAGATGGCACTTTCTGTGTATACTCACATGGAAGAAGGAGTAATCAAATTCCCCCAAGGCCTCTTTTTCTAAGGACATCACAGTTGCCTTCCAAACACTTCACCTCTTAATACCATCACCTCAGGGGTTAGGTATTAATCTATGAATTTGGAGGGAACACAAACCTTCGGACCATAGAAAGTAGAATGGACCAAGTTTTACCAGGAAAAGTGAGACCTGTGGCAATTGGGATATTAATGGTCTATGTGCAGGGGAGGCTGCAAGGTTGTAGAATGTGGAGTTGAGAAATGAATCTAGATCTAGGTAGAGTAGGTATAATAGGAAGCCTGTTGTAAATGGACATATTCTAATGATAATTTCACCTATTTAGTAACAAGGGATAAATAGTGTATTTTATTTTTTCAACATTTACTGGTTTATTATTAAGAATATTACAAAGGATACACATGAACAACAGATGGAAGAAATGCATCGGGCCAGGTGTGTGGGAAGAGGTGCAGAGCTTCTGTGCTCTCTGTCGGCACACTGCCTTCCCAGAACCTCCATGTGTGATTGGAAACTTTGTAAACCCTGTCCTTTGGATTTTGATGGAGGCTTGATGACACGGGTATGTTTGATTACATCATTGACCCTTGGTGACCAATTCAACCTTCAGCCCCTCTTCCCTCCTGAAGGTTGGAAGATAGGGCTAGGAGTTCTAATCTTCTAACTACATGGTTGGTTCTCCTGGTAACCAGCCCCAATCCTGGATTTATCCAGAAACCCAACCAATGTTGTCTCATTAGAACAAAAGTTTCTCCTAGCACCATATCTACAAGGTTTTAGGAGCACTAAATAGTGTCTTTATACAGAGGTCCTACTACATTAAGAAATGAGAAGGAAGAAAGCTTTAAAAGAAAATCAAAGAAAAACACTTTAGATGGAAGAAATGGAACAGATCCCTGACAATTGGAGTTTTGTGCATGCATTGAGAGGGAAATCTGATTCTTAATTCCTAAGAGGTTATTGGTTAATATACCCATATGCTAATTGTCCTGGCTCATCTTTGCTTAAGAGAAGAAGAGAGAGTAGTTCAGTTGTCAATTGCTTACCATGTTCAGGGCTTCTGCAAAGGTTAACAATACCTTTGGGTATCCAAGACAAGGGAAATAATGGATTGTCAAAGGAGACTCCTAACAATGGTCCAAATGCCAATATTTGACCATTACTCCCTCCTCCATTCCTCCAAATGAAAACTTGGAGATAAACTGAAGTTCTGTGTTTATGACACTAAAATATAAAATGATATGCCTAAGTAAGAAACAATTGAGGTTTAAGTCAAATCCTGGTTATTCAAGAGTTCACTGTCTGATTTGTGGGTCATCTAGACCCTTGATGTTCTTAATTCTCCATTCTTATGTCTGATTTTGGTAACTTTACTGCTCATTAATTCTTTTACCAGAGGGTGGACAGGAAAGCAATAGAAAAATGACACTTTATCAGCCAATTTTGCTAACCTGTTAGTGTTCTGGTGGAGTGTCTGATGGGGAAGGAGACAGAAACTGTGGACCAAAATAGCAAGTCTATATGAATATCATTTTCCTTCAAAATTTCTATTTCCACTGGGCACGTGGCATATGCTGTAATCCTAGTGACTTGGGAGGCTGAGGCAGGAAGGTCAAAAATGCAAGGCTAGCCTTGGCAACTTAGTGAGGCCCTAAGCAACTTAGTGAGACCCTGTCTCAACTTTTTTTTTATTCCCTGTGAAACGGTTAACTAATGTATAGCTTTTAAGGAAAAAAAAAAAAAGACTTCTTCATAAAGGAGGAAATCAGCATCTTGAAGAAAGTGCTGAAAGTTCTGTTTCTCAGGTCTTTTAATGACAGTATTTGCTAGAAAATATACCAAGCCAGTTTTCCTCATTCTCTAGGAAAGGGTGGATTAAAATACTTAACCTGGCATTTTCTTTTTATAATATGTTCTTTGTAGATATACATGACAGAGTGTATTCTGACATATTATACATACATGTAGTATAGTTTATTCTAACTATGATCCCATTCTTGTAGTTGTCCATTATGTGGAGTTACACTGGTCATGTATTCATATGTGAATATAGGAAAGTTATGTCCAATTCATTCTACTGTCTTTCCTATTCCAATTCTCCTCCCTTCCCTTCATTTCCCTTTTTCTAATCCAAGAAATTCTATTCCCCACCCCATTTTGTGTTAGTATCTGCATTTCAGAGAGATCAGTCAGCCTTTGCTCTTTTGGGATTGGCTTGTTTCACCTACCATGGTAGTCTCCAGTTTCATCCATTTACTGGCAAATGTCATAATTTCATTATTCTTTATGGCTGAGTAATATTTCATTGTATATATGTAACACATTTTCTTTATTCATCGGTTGTGAGGCGATAACATGCTGCAGATTATTTTTGGGGGTGGTCAGCACTTTTTGTTTTTCTGAATTACCTTTAACAAGTTTGTTATTCATTCACACTCTCATATATATGGTTATCTATAATTTCTTTTGCAGAATAACCTGGTTGTGATCTATTTAATTCATTTTCTTGCTCCCAAACTAATTATTTCAGGTTGTTGGTTAAGCCATGTATATCATTTTCTGGAATACTTATGAAGTATGGAGATAATTATGTTTTAATACATGTTTTTGAGAAGTAAAAGATTTCACTATGGGTAAATTGACTTGGGTCACAAAGTGTTATCCTTTGAGGTGGTCCAGGAAGCAATGAAGATGACATTTATTTTAGTAAAATGTATATGTGTAATATAGCTCGTAGTTTACTAATGGTAAGAAAGAAAGATTCCAGAATCAGAGAAAATTCCAGAGCCCAGGTAATCTTCAGGAAGAAAAGGATTAGGAAGACAGAGAAATATAATTATATTTAAGAAAACATTTAAAAACATTTTTAGAAAGTCTATTTTATAGAATTAAATGACAAATGATAACAAAAGTTAGAAGCCCTGCTTTTTTGGGGAATGATCAAATAATTTAAGTTCAATACTTTCATAGTGCAATCATCAAAAAAGGGTTCATATATATTTTTTCAATTTATTGATTTATTTAAAGTTATGTTCAGGCAAGGTTCTGTTCACAATTAGCTTTGTCCACAGATATTAGTTATTAAAGTTTACGAAAGGTAATTTTGACATTGGATGCAGTTTTAAACAATAAAAATTGAATTAAGTACTTTTCAAAGCAAATTATACAATTAGAGAGCCCCCAAACTTGCAAAATAAACATTATGACACAAACGCACAAAATTAAGTTGGCAACATGAAAGAAAGTTCACATGTCTATTTTGAGATGTGTAGTGTTTGATGTTGAGCAAATGTTTGGTCTTGAAATAATTTATAGAGTAGTTCTCTAGCCATAAGGAAGGAAACTGCCCGCAAAACTCCCAAACCAATTAGATATAAAGATTTTTGAGTACTTGGTAGATTCTGGAGATTAGTGCTCTATCTGAAGTGTGTGTGGCAAAGATTTTCTCCCACTCTGAAGGCTCTCTCTTCACATTGCTGATTGTTTCCTTTGCTGAGAAAAAGCTTTTTAGTTTGACTCAATCCCAATCATTGATTCGTGCTTTTATTTCTTGCACTTTATGAGTCATGTTAAGGAAATCTGGTCCTAGGCCAACATGATGAAGATTTGGACCTATTTTCTCTTCTATTAGGTGCAGAGTCTCTGGTCTGATTTCTAGGTCCTTGATCCACTTTGAGTTGAGTTTTGTACAGGGTGAGAGATATGGGTTTAGTTTCATTTTGCTGCATATGGATTTCCAGTTTTCCCAGCACCATTTGTTGAAGAGGCTGTCTTTTCTCCATTGCATGTTTTTGCCTCCTTTGTCAAGTATGAGATACCTGTGTCCTCTATTCTGTACCATTGATCTACCTGTCTATTTTGGTACCAATACCATGCTGTTTTTGCTACTATTGCTCTGTAGTATAGTTGAAGGTCTGGTATTGTGAAACCCCCTGCTTCGCTCTTCTTGCTAAGGATTGCTTTAGCAATTCTGGGTCTCTTATTCCTCCAAATGAATTTCATGATTGCTTGCTCAATTTCTATGAGGTCCATCATTGGGATTTTAATTGGAATTGCATTGAAATTGTATAGCATTTTTGGAAGTATGGCCATTTTGACAATATTAATTCTGCCTATCCAAGAACATGGGAGATCTTTCCATCTTCTCAGATGCTCTCTAACTTCTTTCTTTAGTGTTCTGTAGTTCTCAGTGTAGAGGTCTTTCACATCTTTTGTTAGATTGATTCCCAAGTATTTTATTTTTTTTGAGGTTAATGTGAATGGGTAGTTTTCCTAAAGCACTCAGATTCCTATATGAAGCTTCCTGTAACACACAGGAAATGCCAGATGGAAAGACCATGGCTCTGGCTTTCTGGCCCCACCTCATCTCTGCTAGGGAGAAAGTTATTGTGTGCACTGTTTGACATTGTCACATAAGCTCATATCTCAGAAAAACAATCAGGATTAGGAGTAAGGTGATTGTATCTCATTGGTAAAGGCTTGGGATGGTTTGATCTTATGACTTTGCCTAAAGTTCACATGAATCCCATTGTCTCCACCCAACCTAAAGTGTGTTGGTGTGTGTGATCTATGGCCACTTGCTTCCAAAATGCACAATAATTATGAATAAACTAAGTTACTGTGCCTATCTCTTTACCACCAATGAAATGGCTCACAAAATTCCATTCCACACAATACCATGTTGACATTCTCAGAGTGTGAAGGGCTGCAGTCATATAGCAAATGTTCCATTGTGCACAGGTGCCTGAGGGAAAGCTTTGGAGGAGTTGAGGAGGCAAGGGAAAGCCTTCCAGTTAAACAACTTTGCTCTGAATGTGTTTATTTGCTGCCACAAAACTGGTGAACTTTTTTAAAAAGCCATAATATGAGTCACTTAACTTCTGGACCCACCATGATGTTTCTTCTCTCCTTTGCCAAATCAAAGCTTTGCAGCAGGCAATCCAGACACCTGTCACTGGATGCTTTTTAAATAAATATATTTTTTACTTTTTACAGTATTATACATGATTCAACAAATATTTTGTACCAAACGTGTGAAGGTTTATTCTCATATTTTTGAGGGAGTCTAGAAACCACAGAAATGCCCCATTGATGAAGGCATCAATTGTTCCTTCGTTATTTGTGAATAAAAAATGTATAGTAGCATAACTGATTCCATTATTCAAAACTGAAAAGAATTCCAATACAGCAAAAATATTTGTACTCTTATTTTTGTTTGTTTAAATTCTACCTTATTGGACTTAATTAATGTACAGTCTGGAAGGTTTGCAATTAAGGCTCAGTCTGCTTGAAAGAAGTCGCTTATTCAGAACTGCATGCTTACCATGATGGTTTCCTTACTTCTTGTTTCTAAGAAATCATTTCTAAGTAATTAACTGGGCAGTTGTATAAACTGAGTCAACAGGTTAGTTCTTCATGACTCCTAATAATTCCTAAAAATGCAACTCTTCTGTTGACAAGGAGCCCTAGTAGAATGACTGTTTCTGGATTAGCAATTGGAAGACCACATTTTGCCACTGATTTGTTGTGGAACTTTTAAAAAGTCACTTTAGCCACTATTTTAACTGTATATGTCGTGTCTTCACTGGTCACCTCACAAGGTAGCTGTGAGGTGGGTATAAAGAAGAGTTGAAAAGATAATAGCAATCTCTGAACATAAGTTATTGCTGTTTTTAAATAGAATCAAGCATCTATTGAGTGTTCCTGCTTTTGCAGCTGCTTCATATTTATCTGGGTCTTGTGTGTTAGCCCCAACTACCCACTGAGTTGGACAAGACAATACATTTTGTGATACAGTTCACCTCTACGCTGAAGGGCAGAGGCAACCATTTTTAAAAAATAATGTAGCTTGCTAGAAGATATCTGAGAAGCAGCAACAGATATATTGCCATTTTGAGCCAAATCATTTTGTTGACCACAAGGCAGAACAGAAGCAAGCTCAGATGGGAGAACTGTAGTCATTATCCAAAGGTCAGACTTGATAAGCAGACTTTGCTATTTCTTCCCCTAACTCCCATATGTCTGGAGGGGCATGTGGGTAGCAGGGGGAGCCAGAAATCTCACTGTCAAAAAAGTATCAAAATGATTTTCTGCAAATAGAATTGGCTCTATTGTGTGCAGAATGATAGGATTCCCTGTCTTCAAGAAGTTCTTAGTCTAAGGAAGTAAGGCAGCAGTGGGAGCTTCTGGCAGAGTCCACATCTGTCTTGTTTTTTGCCTCCAGGTAAGCATTGCGTAAATGTCATTTGAATGGATGATGAGTAAATGGCTGTACAGATGTGGAATGAATGAACAATGACCTTTGAAAGGTAATTCCTTTGAGTTACTATTTAGAAAAGCAGAGGTGACAACTTGAAAATATTTAGCAATGTCACTTATTTCCATTTTGGGGGTGTGGGTACTGGGGATTGAACTCAGGGGCACTGGACCACTGAGCCACATCCCCAGCCCCATTTTGTGTTTTATTTAGAGATAGGGTCTTGCCAAGTTGCTTAGCACCTCTCTTTTGCTGAGGCTGGCTTTGAACTCACCATCCTCCTGCCCAGCCTCCCAAGTCACTGGTATTATAGGTGTGTGCCACTGTACCCAGCACTTGTTTCTGTTTAAATGCTTGAAATGTAATTCCTGAAATTCAGATCAAAGGTGAGGATCAGATGGATTATTTATATTAATTTCCTTGGGAAATGAAAACAAAACTTAAAGTTAAGAATCCCATCTCTATTATGGGAAATTTAACTCCAGCTCATTACTATATTATGAAGTTATAAGTTCTGTTGAATAATTGATCACAGTTTAATCAGTTTGATCTATTTCCTACCAAAATAACTTGGAGGTAATGTTTACACTTTGTATTTCATCAAGGGTGAATCCTGCATCAGTAAAAAACAGTTACCCCAATGCAACCCCTCAGGTGAGGCAACATGGTACTCAAGGAAAGATTTTTAGCCAGAAGATCTGGGTTCCATCTCCTCGATACATGTTACAACCTTGGGGAAACCACTGAAGCTCCTCTGAGCTGCAGTTTTCTCATCTACAAACTAATAACATTCATCCCTTTCCCCATCATAGGACTGTTGTAAAAGTACTTGTTAAGGTGTAATATTCTATAATAATTCCAGATATTGTTAGAGGAGGAATTAGGAATAATTTGCTAGTGCTCCACGAGTTCAGTTTCTTACCTTCTGGTATAGAGGGTGGCATGTAATCCCTGAATTTTGGCCACTACCTACTTAAAGATGGTTGTGTGAAACATTCCTCAAAGTTAGCTTTAGGGAAAATATATTGAGCATGGCAGTTGGGTAGATTGTAAGGGACAGTTTTAGACTCAGTTTAAATTATATACTCATTTGAACATTTTCCCCCACATCACTTATATTTGTCAATGCAAATGGCATGTGCTATGCATTGCTCAGGTTTATAATGACTAGAATAGAGTTGTCTCAGTGATAGGCCCTCATAGTGTTTGACAAGCACCAGAGTTATTAGAAGCTTTGCTTTAATATAATTGTCACTCTTACTAAACTATACAATGACCATTTCAATTTGGAGGATTATTATCCTTCTAAACACAAATCAGTTCTATCCTTTAAAATGTAACTATGTTTAAGAGCAATAGGCAAGCCACAGTCATTCTCTGTGTGCTTGATGAGATTGTGAATGTGTCATCAAATGCTCAAATCAGGTTGTCACTGAAGCACAATTCTTTCTCCAAGAGGGAAGACAACTATTAAGAATGAGCTTTAAAAAAAAGCATTTTGTAGATGTATTAAAATAAGAAACATAAGCTGATTAGGCAAAGTTCCAAAGATTCATTAGTTTATTAAAGTAGATTGAAACGGATGTTTGAGAGATTTAAATAAATTAACCTTTAATGAGTACCCAGGGGCCAAGGAAAAAGAATGACAGAGGATTAGGAGTATTTTGTCTGATTGTTGCATAATGCACACTGATTAGTTTTTTTTTCCTGGATGCTCATTGCTGTATAACAATACTAATAACTAAAAAGATTAAATCTAAAATATCTCTAGATTGTAATTGTTGCCTACTCTTATGTGTACATAAATACCATGCTTGGCTTTAATAGCAGTCCCTATGACTTTGGCAGAGGGAGACAGGAATTTTTGTCATTACATCATTGCATCTTGAAATGTCTCATATGTGAGTAAAGCTTTGGTCAATTAGAGTAATGTATTCCTACCATGCTGGACATGCTTTTAGCATTTCAGCATTAGACTCTTTTTCTGAGTTTCACAACAATTATTCTCTAAATATTAAATGATGGCAAGTTACTTAGAAGATATATTGGTATTTAAATATAATTTTTTGAAAAAGAATTTTATGCACTTCTTTACAAATTCTGGTTTATAATTAGCAAAATTCTTAAGAAGGTTGTTTTTGAAGCAATACTGGAAATGCTTTTGATTTTTTTTCATGCTGCCTTAACTGTATTTCTATTAAATAATTTACTGACTGCTAAATACATTTTGTGTAGGTGGTACTAGGAAAGCATCCTTCCAGTGCTCCTTTCTCTCTCCTTTTCTACACCTATTACTGAGTTTTATTTCAGGTTTCTATTGATGTGTTCCATCTGTTCCCCACCCCCCACCCCTACTTGTTTAAGCTCAGAGTTGGGAGATCACAATTTTAAGCTTCATTTTTCATATGAGGAAGCCAATCAAAAATTACTCATCCAATGTTACCAAGTGAGTTGATGGAAGAGTAAAACCTATATCTTTATGTACTGCTCTTCCACTGTACTTAATGTCTTCCTTTGCATTTTTTACATTTTACCAGATCTTTTCTAAAGTTCAGTGGAATCACTGAGGTGACAGGTGACAATAGGCAAACAACATTGCAGTGTGGTTTTATCAAATGTAGTTGTAGTATAGATTCAGTGCTTCCAAAGATTCTTCATGACTTGGTATTATTCAGTGAAATAAATGACTTATCTTCTTAAGGAAAGGAGTGATTGGCTTGGTGACCAAAGGGTTGCAAGATACAAGGTTAGTTTCCAAAGGTGAGTTTGGAATCTTTCTCTGGAAATGAACAAGAAAGTAGACATAATATTTTATCTAGTTGTCCTGGAAGCAGGGAACTCAATCCTATAATTATAATTTGTCTTAATTTCTCCAAGAGTAGAATTCATTTTGCTTTTGCCATAGAAATCCTAAAAGTACCCTAAACTGGACAAGTTTAAATCTAACATATTTATGCCACACAACAGTATAGTTCCCTGCACATTATAGATGTTCTTAAAATAAACTTACCTTCTGAGTGTTATCCTGTTGTAACTTAAATAACAAAACTTTGGGCAGTGTACACTCATTTGCTTGGCCTTAATTAAGTGAGAAAACTACTTAGAGTAGTTGTTCTCTCACTCCTGGCTGAATGTTAGAATTTCCAGGTGGCCCAACCATGACTAATTAAATCAGATTTTCTGGGGGTGGATCCAAGATACTGGTAGTGTTAAATAGTTCTCCAAGTGTGCCATGCATGGTAGCATGTAATTCCAGTGACTCGGGAGGCAGAGGCATGAGAATTGCAAGTTCAAAGCAAGCCTCAGCAACTTAGTGAGGCCCTAAGGAACTCAGTGAGAACCTGTCTCAAAATAAAAAGGCTGGGAATATAGCTAAGTGGTAAAGTGCCCCTGGATTCAATCCTTGGTACAAAAAAAATCCCCATGTGATTTTCATATGTAGCCAGGAATAAGACACAGTGCCTTATATTTCAGTCTCCTCTAGTGATTTCCTAACAAATCTATTAGCTAAGAGACTGGGTTAAGGCAGGGAATTAGCTGGTAAAAATCAAAAGAACAGGGTTGGGACTATAGCTCAGTGGTGGAGTGCTTACCTAACATTTGTTAGACCCTGGTTTTGAGCCCCAGCACCAACAAAAAGAAGAAGAAGAAGAAGAAGAAGAAAGAAAGAAAATAACACATAAAGATCAAAGAACAAGAGAGTTGCTTTTGCCTCTTTTCACTTTGTAGAAAACCACATTTGGGTCACATGTGTCAAAGAGAACAGTTACCATCTAGAAGCTCAAAGGAAGGACGCTTAATAGAACTGGTTTCCCACACTACAGCTAGATGGTCATGATTCATATTTGCCTAGAAGGCCAGGCTGCATGGTCAGATTTTCAGAGCCTTGGTGCATTGTGATTCCATTTCCTCCTTTCTCTACCATCCCAGTCTAGTGCCCAATATCTGGGAACTTCTGGGTCTATAAATTGCCAATCTTAATCTTCGTCCAAGCTTAATGAGTGGGACTCTAAAAATAATAATGGAACTACCACATAGAAGATGGAAATGGATTTGATTAAGGAGGGAATGGAAGTAGGCATTATCTTCCAAAATAGAGTAACAAAATGCTTTTGAGAAGCATTCCAAGATCCCAGTTGGATTAAAAGGATATTTAGGTCTTTTCTGTCCTCAAATTCTTAATGACACTTTTTCCAGTTTGACCTTGCTGGTACAACAGTTTCCTCTATGGTTTAATTGAAATAGTTAGGTTGACTCTTGCTGCCTCTGGTGTCCTAGAACTCTTAGATGCTAGGAATCTATGTAATGTTTAAATCCTAACTTCTACAATGTAACATGATTCTAACTTCCTACAATGGTATTTTGTTGCAAAGACATTCTTAAGTTGAAAATGTTCGTGGAATTGAATTGGACTACAGCATTCTCTTCAAATCAGTCCATCACTTTGAAATTTCCTAGGAGTATTGATTTGCTCTGTCAATTGTCTTAGAGCATCTTCCTGAAATGAATTTACTTTAAAGTTAAAGATGATTAGAGTACTTCTTCTCCAGGAGACAATTACATTGCTATATTCTTCGGCAGGGAGAAAAACAACATAGCATTAATTTTTCCAAGCTTTCTTTGAGTATTGTTAAAAGGAGAATTGTCAGCTTAATCCAACGTACTATAATAACAAAAAGACAACTGCTATTAAAATGCAAGATTTTCTAATAAGACCATTTTGAGGAGTTGTTTGGGAGGAGAAGAGAAGGGAGAAGGATGATAGAATCTATTAAGTATTCCTGACCTTCAAAAATGCTTTTGTCAGTGAACACTGTAGACAAAATAAACCAAGTCTGAGACCTATTATTAAAATGTTTTTCCCCCTCCTTGGCCCAATAGTTATGTTTTCCTGCCTCTTAGACTATTGTGCTTTTTTCTGGATAAATTTTTATCTTTTGACAGGCTTTGTTAAGGATACATAGTAAAGGTCAAATGTAAGCTATTTACTGGTGTTCTCTGGCAGCCTTTATGCCATGATAAATAGAGATTGGAAGTGGTTTTATTTTTTAGCATAACTGTGTGAATCTGACTCTAGTGAATTATTCCATTTCTCATACTGAAGCCCACAAACCTTGCAGTTTTTTCAGGACTGTGGCTTAAGAGTTTTAAAATGGAGTCGTCTTGGGTTCTTCTCTTCTCCTTAACTTCCAGATTCAATCAAAGACTAATTCCAGATGATTCTTTTTCATGAATATCTCTGAAATTCATTTATTTCTTTCTACCTACTGCTACTCTGAATTCATGTTCTTGTCATCTTTCTACTGTATTATTGCAGTTTTCTCCTAAAGTCTCTGTTTCTGGTACCTTGTCAGTTATAGTGCAGCCTTCATCCTGCCATTGGAGTGATCTTTCTATGGCATAGATCAGATGTGACAACAACTCATATAGAACACACACACACACACATACAGACACATCCAGAATGAACTCTTAGGTCTTGGAGTAAGTGATATGATAAAATAGGCTCTGTAGACTCTTGTGGACAGGGCCTTTGAAGTTTAGGGAAGGAAGACTTCACTGAAGAAGATGCATCTGAGCAGGTTTTGAAGGATAAGTAAAAGATCTCTAGGTAGAGAATGGTATTTCAAGTAGAGGGAATGTGTTGTACAGGAACACAGGGACATGAAAGCACATAACATATTTGAGGAATTTGGGGAAGTTTTATAAGAATTAATCAAAAAGTACTTGGAGTAAATGGCAAGAGGTGACACTGATACCATCGTTTGAATGAATTGGATGAATAAGAAGAGAGACTCTCAGTCAATATTAATTCATTGGCTCATTCATTCTAATATATATTGAATACCTGAATTAAACTACAGCCTGGATCAAAATTAAGATCCTACTTATTCTTTTTTATACAACAGAAACAATAAGACTTGTTTTTCAAACACAGATTAGTTCTCTTTGTCGACTTTTCCCTTTATAGTGACACTATATTCTCAAGAAGCAGATTTTAGCTTTCTTGGTAGTGGGTTTAACTTTGCTTCTAGCAGAGTCTTCTCTAAAGGAGCTAATTACTTGTCAGCACCCTGTATTGGGACTCCTGAGGTGAAATTGTTATAGGGGAGGTACGGATCTATAAAGATGCATTAGTGCATTACAGGAATCTCTATTTTCTCCTATGTGTTTAATTTCAGTCAACAGGAAGAGCTGTTTATCATATATTCTTGACTAATATAAATGGGGATGAAAGATTAGGGATGCAGAAAGCATAACTCCAGACATTAATGATACAGTATAGCAAAATTAATGGGGTAAGGGGAAGAGAAGGGATAAAAATATTGAACATGTAAATGAAAATTTACTGTATTTATGTAGTTCTATCTTTAGGGAATGCTAAATCACAAACTCATCATTGGTTAAT
Source organism: Glaucomys volans (assembly GCA_020662805.1). Taxonomy (NCBI): domain Eukaryota; kingdom Metazoa; phylum Chordata; class Mammalia; order Rodentia; family Sciuridae; genus Glaucomys; species Glaucomys volans. Next base: position 266,717 of record JAJEJO010053528.1, read on the forward strand.
TAGAAGGTAATTAAAATTGTAGCACAGTGATTGGATAAATAGTTAATGAAGACTAGATAGTTGAAGAAAGGAAATCTGGTGAAATTAGTGTGTACATTTTGGGAAAAGCAAACATACAGATGTTATTCATGCAGTGCATCAGTCTTAGAGGATGCTGATATTCTTCCAGCATTAATTAATAAAACTAACTCTCACAACACCAAAAGAGTTCTAGCTTTCACTGTCCCCTTCAAAGCATTTTACAATGAAATGCAGATTTATCTGACAGCAACTTTCAATTTTTAATTTTTACAGCATGTGGAATTATTTTGCTGAACCTTGTTTACAAATTATTTACTGCTATCTTAAGAATCTATTAGGGGAAATTAGTGTTCTCTCTGTGTTGTAACTGTTCCTACTGAAAGAGCTGGCTCAGCCTAGGCGCCTGACCAGATCTGGCTGACAAGCTAGTTTTGAAAACCATTGGAGTGGTTTCTGCAGAGAGAACTGTGCTTGCTTTTAATAATTGCCTCAGCTTTATGAAATCAATCAGCCTGAAGGGAAGACCTCATTACAGATCTGACAAGATAGACTCCAATTTCAATACCAGAACAACTCTCTGTCCTTCGGCTCTGAGATCTGCAATTATTTATTTTATTGAGACAGAGACACCCATAACATAGTACCTTTGGGCACATTCTCAGGCAAGTACTAAACAGATAACCTAATGGTCAGTGTGTTAGGAACCTGCTCTTTTCCTGTCACTCAGCTGGAAAATTGGTCAACAGGAATTGCAGCATAGCCTAGAGCAGCTCCAAACAGGTACTGATGAATCACCATCTTTCTAACTCCCCCCTCCAAAGACTTGGAGAGAACAATGGTTGCTCTAACCATTCCCAGGGCTAAATTACAACAAAATTAGGATTTCTCTGCACAGTTCCTCTGAAGACTGCCAGACTTTATCCTAAGGAAAATGATAGATCGCCCCTCTACCATCTGTCACTTTGAACTGTGCTATTGAATCAACATTTTTTGAACCTTGTTTTCATTGAGTAATGTGATTTTGCTGTTTTTTTCCCAAGCCTTAAAGTGTACAGAGGAAAAGAGTCCTGAAGCATTCTTCTTCATCGTCTTTTTTAGTTGTTAATGGATCTTTTATTTTATTTATTTACTTATACATGGTGCTGAGTATCGGACCCAGGGCCTTGCACATGCCAGGCAAGTGCTCTACCACTGAGCCACAATCCCAGCCCCGAAGCATTCTTCTTAAAGTTGAAAATATGTATTTTGCTTTCCTACTCACAGAACTCAAATACCTTAACAGATTTAGTTCAGATTTTTCTCAAATAATTCACCTTTACCAGGGCTGGGAGATGTCAGCCCCATAGGGGGGGAAAAAAAACAACAGGGAACATTCTGAGCAAAGGAACATATGGATTTAGAGAAATGGTCCTTTACCATCCCAGCTCCAATGTCACTGCTAGCAGTGTGCCAGTGATACAGCACCCAGCTTTGAAATTAGTGCTCATTAAAGTTTGGGAGGAGGCCTCCAGTTGTAAGGAGAAAGTGTGTTTCTTTCATGTTGGAAAGTTCAAGGTGGTGACAAATATGATCTCCTATCCTAAACACAGTGCAAGCAAAGAGCAATCACTGCCTACTCCTGGTATTATTTATTGATGATTCACCTTAATAGCTACGCATTATCTGGAAGAAAAAGTAGGTTAGAAGAGGAAGGCAAAGCTAACATCTTCTATGTCATAAATAGGATATAGTCTGGGGCCCTAAAAAGCTACAGTATTCAAATGAGTTTCTCTCCCATTTTTGAGGCAAATTCATATAAATACCTGATTGGTTTAGAAGACTGACACTTGTTTAGTGTGTGAGATTTACAAGACCTTAAATATACATTCCCTCATTGTATTTGCCTTGCTTTCCTGAAAGTGTGAGGTGTTATCATTACCATTTTACAATGCAGAAACAGTCTGAGAGAGATCAAATGACTTGTTTTATACACATTGTAAGTGGCACACTTAGTAAGTGGCATACCTTGTAAGTGGCAGATGTGGGTTTGAATCCCAGTCTGACTCCAAAGCGACACTGTCCAGTAAAACTTTCTCTGATAGCTGGGTACAGTGGCACATGCCTGAAATCCTGGCAGCTTAGGAGGCTGAGGCAGGAGGATCATGAGTCAGCCTCAAAGTGAGCTGAAAAGTGAACCTCAGCAACTTAGTGAGGCCCTGAGTAATTTGGCAAGATCCTGTCTCTAAATAAAATATAAAAAGGTCTGTGCTTAGTTGTTAAACATCCCTGGGTTCAATCTCTGGTACAAAAAAAACCTTTCTGTGATAATTGAAATGTTCTATATCTATGCTCTCCAGTACGGTAGCCACTAGCTACTGGTGTCTATTTCATTCCATTTTAATTAATTTAAACCTAAATTTGAATTGCCACATGTGGCTCATAGTTATTTTTTAAAAATACATGTCTAGAAATTGTGTTTTCTTGACTGTAGTTTGTAAAGCAGGATCTCTAAGCTGGTGGACATAGAACTATTAAGAAAAGATCCATATATGGGATCTCTTTTGTAATGTTTTCTCATATAAGCTTGTTAGTCAATGGAAAGACTGCTTTGCTTTCCAAAATGGGAGAATGAAGTTTTATAGAGACAAGTTGTATTAGTCAGCTTTCTATCACTGTGATTTAATACCTGAGGTAATAAAAGGGGAAAGATTTATTTTGGATCATTCCAAAGGTTTCAGTCTATGGTCACTTGTCTCCATTGCTTTGAGCCTTTGGTGAGGCAGAACATCATGCTGAGAATGCATGGTGGAGCAAAGCTGGTCACCTCATGGCAGCCAGGAAGCAGAAAAGAAGAAGGGACCAGGGCCCCAATATGCTCTTAAAGGGCATCACCCAAGTGACATAACTTCCTTCCACTAGGCATCACCTCCTGAAGATTCTACTGCCTTCCAGTAGTACCACACGCTGGTGACAAAGCCTTTAGCATATGAAACTTTGTGGGACATTCCAGATCCAAACCATAACACACAGTTAGGGGTAGAATGTACACTAGTCTGTCATCACTCCCCAGTGAGTCTTCAGGAATCTCAGGTTGGAAAAGGAATGTTGAAGGAAACCAGGAACCTTAATTCCTTCTTCTGTTCATGACTACCTCAGGAACATGTCAGTTGGTGTCTGGGGTGTAAAAAATGACTGTACCCAAAATTGTAGCTGAGTTCAATTCAGGACGAATTTCTGGAATGCTTATTCTATTATACAAAGCACCACACCAGGCATCTTGGGGTAGGAAGACTTAAGAAATAATGACATAAAGTCTATCTTCAAAGAGTTTACAACTTAATAGTGGTGGGTTAAGTCAGGAGCAAAGGCAGCATAAGACAAAATATTCAATTATAACATAAGACATGCTCTAGAAGGCATAGGAAGAGTATTGATTAAGATCCAAGGACAGCAAGTATAGTGTTTTGGATTTTTTTTAAAAGCCTAAGTTCCTTTTTCTACTGCTTACTATCCATGTGACCTTGGAAAATTTACTTCAGTGCTGTAGGCTGCCTATTCCTTGTTGGAAAGTGGGAAGAATAACTATAAAATAAAATAGTTGGGCACTGTGGTGCACACCTATAATCCCAGTGCCTCAGGAAGCAGAGGCAGGAGGATCACAAGTTAGAATCATCCTCCGTAACTTAACAAGACCCTAAGTGACTTATCTAGACCCTGTCTCAAAATTTTACAAAAGGGCTGGAGATGTGGCTCGGTAGAAAAGCCCCTCTGGGTTCAATCCCCAGTACCAAAAATAATAAATAAATAAATAAATAAATAAATAAATAAATAAATAAATGGACAAATGGATAATGTACACAACTAGGATATAATCTATACAACCAAAATAGTTCCCCTGTGTATGTATTGGGTTAGGTATAGGTAAATAAGAAAAAATACGACCATAAATGAAATAGCATCTGAGATGAACCCTAAAGGAAGGATAATATTTTAAATGTTATGAATCAAGAAGTAGGTAAAGGGGCAGTGTTCACCAAAGATGTGGAGGTTGGAAAGTACTGGACAGATTTTATGAATGCTAGGTAGTTCCAAAGTGTAATCCCCACATCGGTAGAAACAACATCATTTGGGAACTTGTCAGAAAAATAGACCACACTTCTAACTTACTGAATGTGAATTTGCATTTTAACAAATCTTGGGGAACATATATGTACCTTAAAACGTTTGGAAAGTGTTGGGTAGAGTACAAGCTGAGACATATGGAAGACAAGGCTTGGAATGGATGGGGCTTTTTTATGAGGGACTCAAGTGCCTTAACCAAGTAGTTGGGGGAATCACTGAAAGTTGCTGAATGGTCACTGCCAATGAAGATTTGCCTATCACCTGTATCATACCTTGAAAAAGGTGACTTAAATGTAAATTTTGCTCTGAAAAATTTTGTGTCTACCATTATTCAAGTAAGCCCCTTAGTGGAAGAGGACATTTGCCCTTTTTTTCTCTTTCCCATTATCTTCACTCACCAATTAATCCTTTAAAATTCCCCTTGCTTTAGCTAAATCAGTTATGCAGAATATTGGATTCATGAAATTGATACAATAGTTTTTATTTGTTTGATATCAGTTAAGATATGATACTAAGAAATGTTAAGTTGTTTGGGTTGCCAACCCCTTGGCTAAAGAGTGATATTTTAACTCAATTCTTATGAACACTGTGAATAGTCCCTCAAAAGTAGCAGGTGGAACTGCTGGTTGGTGAAAGCTGCAAATCCAGAGGCCATGGTTTTCAGGCCTACACTGATGAAGGCAGGAGGATGAATGAAGTGAAGATGAGATCTCAGAGATGGGGGTTAGAAATACCCAGGTGCCTCAAGAAATCAAATACGTGTTAGAGAGTGGGTAGGCAAAGCAAACTTTACTTCTGCCAGAAGGTTGTGCTATGGGAACCTGGCTAGCAAGTGCCCTGGGTGGGCAAGCCTGTTTATATACCTAAAGTACTGCTGCCCTTCACCCTGATTGGAGGAACTCAGGGGTACAATCTACAAAATTGGCTAATGTTCAAATCGGGGTGGGCAAAGGGAAGGTTTATAATTAAAATGGCTACAATTGGATCCAATTTAAGCTGAATGCTCTATTCTGAAAATGGACCACTGGATTTACTATTTCTTACATGGGTATATTCTACAAAAGCATCTGCCAGCACATTAAGGGCCTGTCCATTATGCCAACTTTGTGTTTTCCCCAAAGTTTTAAACTTCAAAACTAATTTGGAGATCACCTACACCACCACCACCATGAGTCCCTTATCTTATTTTAAACTAAAGTCATTTGGAAAATAAGATTGAGGTTGCAGATATTTGTTTTAAAGACAAATTAGCTAGAATATTCAAATTGCAAAAAAAATATATTTTTTAACATGGATTTCTGTCTGGACATTGCCATCTTTGATTTAATTTATCATATTTCTCAGAACTTTAACCATTTTCTTTTAAAGGGAACTAATCCAGAGTAGAACTGTATTTCTTTTTGCTAAGGTTATATAGTCTATAGGCCACAGTTGCAAATAAGAAGTGACATGGATCCATGGGGTCACATTTTGGTTCTATAACCTGAGGCAGTCATTAAAAGTGTTAGATTGCATCATGAAGGTTGGTATTAATTTGACCTGATAGTGGAAAGCTCAGTAGAGTGAATTGTGACAGTAACTACCACAGCTGCTGGGCATAAAAAGATCATTGATCTTCTTTCACAAGAATCATGAAAATTCTTCAGTGCTTTCCTCAAAGCCCACAAATCATTTGCATTTGTATGGTAGACATCATTGCATGTGAACTCCTTGACTTGCAGACTGGAGTATTCACTGAGAACCACACTTCTTTCTGAGATGTTTAACTCCCCGCGCCTTCCACTGGATGAGAAATGTCATTCTCCAAGAATCCTTCCACTACTCTTCCCCAATATGCATACTTTCTTAAGAGTCATTATGTGTGCTATAAAGTCACATAATCTGTATTTTGACATGACATGGAATAACAGCTGGTCATCTGTCTATAAGAGTCACATTAGTTTTAGACAAGATTATATCACCACATAGATTTGTTTGATTGTAACCATAAGGTAAAGCAGAAATAGCAGAAATCTATGACACTAATGTTTCTCATCTGTTTCTCTTTATTAATTTGGACTTTCCTTTGAACAAACTGTAAATTTTGTGAACTTGGGGAATAAGGAGATGAGATGTAGGGGGAAAACAAAAACGCTATAAGGTTTTATTAAGTTTATCCTTAAGAATTAAAGGACAAGGACTGAGAAATGCTTAAGACTAGAATTTTTCTGATTTCATTCTGTTAGTTATTCTTCACTTCTTCATTTGTTTTGCTTGCAGCGACTATGAATAGAATACTTAAAAAGTTAGACATCTAATGTACTCATTCTAGGGATAATAAGTAAGATGACAATCAATAAAACACATCCTACTTCACAGGTCGTTTGGGGGAAATAAAAGGAATCTCTCACATCAAGTGGGTGGTAGTTTTAAAACCGTAAGGAAAGCCTGCTGAATGCCTCGGAATCCAACAAGGAATGGGCTTCAGGCAAAGAAGTGCCCCAAGCCTGTCAGGAATCAGATAATATTTTTGTATTGCACAGAATGAACCAGATAACCTAAAAAGTTCTTCCAAATAATACTTTCCATTTCATCATATCTAGTAGAAAATGGCAAGAATTGCTTCCATAAGTGATTTAAAGATAAATTATGTAGTTTGGGTGAGAATTACAAAATGGTAATTGCTAATATTTTTATGTTTATATCATCATTGAAATTTTACCAGCAAGAATTCTTAGAATTGAAGTGGTAGTTTTCTTTTTAGGATCTAAATAATTTTAATGGGGCTATCTTATTTTAAATAACATTTAGCATACATCACATATTCACAGCACAGAAAAGATCCTGGAAGTATGTATTGTCTTACAAGAGGAATGAAATAATACAATAAAAGTAGCTAGGATATACTGGTGTCATAGGATTTGCTACTTCTATAGTCATTTCTCTTGAACTGTAAATCATTAGACACTATATTGGGTCCTGGATAATACAAAACGTGGATTTGTGTTCAGTGAATCAGCTTACTGAGTGAGATGTCTCTCTTTCCTTGACATGAGATTTTTCCCTGTAAAAAATGAGGCCCAAGATATTTTACTAAATTATCAGGATTTTCATATATCTGAATCCTATATGAGGTGAATACACACAAAGTACTTGGAATCTCAGTCTTATTCAGTATCAAAGGATCTGTACATTAATATGAGAAATAAAACACCCAAATCCCCCAAGATATCATCTGGGACCAAAGAGAGGGTAAGCACAATTTAGTTTACCAGATTTTTTTTCCCTAGATTCCTTCAACTTTTTCAAAAAGATGCAAGCAGCAATGAAAAAGTTCAGTGAGAAAGCAGGCTATATCCTTGGATCAGGGCAAATTTAGATCAATCTCTTCACATTATACTTCAACAATTTGAGAAATTTTCAATGGGAATTCAGTATTACAACAGTAGCAGTTAATATTTATTGAGCTTGCCATGTCCCTTTAGCTTCAGTACCCAGGCTCACCCTGGACATCTCACCTGCTCATCCCAAAGGAAAATGGAATTGGTGGCAGCCTGGGTGAAAGCAGGAAGTACGAGAGCATGACTATACCTCAGACAGTATTAAAATATACATTTATGTGTTTATCGAACATGTACTGTGTGCCAGATGTGATACAGAATTCTCTATTATGATCTCATATACATGATCTCATTTAATAATTTTACCAAGTCCCACGACAGGTACTGCCTCCTTTTGTATATCATGGCTCGGAAGCTCTGTAAGATCCTCTGTCATCTACTTAATAGAGCATGGAAGTGGACTAATATATTATTCTATGAATTATCAAATCCAAAACCAAATAAGAAAGACTTTTATGATTAACAATCATTAATCAGAACATCCTGATCACTGAGCATTCCTTTTAATCAGAATTTTCCCCATTCTGCTGTGTAGTACTCAAATGATAGAGATACATTGAAAATCTAATTATTTTAAGTAATGTTGCTGTAATCAGCATCAGAACTTTCCAGTTGTGGCATTAATTCTTGATGATCAGCTGCCAAGTCTTTACTCTAATTACATGGGTTAATATGATGAGTCACCTACCCCCACTTTTTGAGGATGAATTACTTCATTCAACATTCACTATATGTTAGGTATGGTGCTAGGCACAAGGGATATAGTTGTGGGAGGAGTGAGGCGGAGGGAGAGAGCTCTTCCTTAGTAGTACTTATGAGCTTACAGGGGAAAGTTTATTTTAATTCACTTAGAATAATATAATTATCATAAATATGTTTATTAATCTTTGCAACAACCCTGTGCATTGTTATGACTCCTCATTTATATTAGAAAACTAGGTTTGAGATTACATGACTTGCCAAAAGCTATCTAGTAGGAAGGGATAAACATAGTTTGAACCCCAGTCAATTGTTCTCTTTCTCCAATACCATTCTGTCTTCCACAGAACTTATTTTGGTCACTATGATACTGCAGAAAGAAATGCCAAGAAAAGTTTTGTAATAATATGCCTATCATATTTGACTGTGGACTACTCAAGTGCAAGAAACATCTTCATTTGTAAATGATATAAAATCTAGACTTTGAAAATAATCTTGATCATGATCTCAGTATTTTCTAATACACATTCATTGATTTCTTTAGTTCTATAGTTCTAGTTATAGTAGAGATATTTTTGGAGAGGGAGGTACCAGTGATTGAACTCAGGGGCACTTAACCACTGAGCCACATCCCTTGCCTTTTTCATTTTTTATTTTGAGACAGGATCTTACAAAGTTACTTAGGTCCTCACTAGGTTGCTGAGGCTGACTTTGAACTTGTGATCCTCCTGCCTCAGTCTCCTGAGCCGCTAGGATTACAGGTGTGTGCCTGTAATGGATGTGATGCAGTGAATAGTTAACTTAAGATATAGAAGCAAGTTTTATTCTTTCATTTAGTTACTTGCATGATGTAAAGGAAAGAAGTTTGACAAATCCCAAAGGACATTTAATGGAGGTGTTCCAAGTGGAATCTGATTGCTGAAGAAATGGTACATTCTATGTAGGCTGAAAACACTAGCAAGGGGGACAGTCTTTATTAAAAACAATAATGCGCATTCATTTTACTGAAATTTTATTGACTTTTAGCTGTCTGAATTCCAAACTTGTTATTGATATTTTGCGACTTTATCTGAAGAAGTGTAAAGCTATGGACCATAGAAAAATGGAAGTTAAAGAATGAACTCCATCAGGCTAACCTGATTCTCTTTTTGATAGGATTAGAGAAATAGTGGATAAAAGGCTAAGAAGAGATGTCTTTACTTTGGGCTTTAACAAAGCTTTTGATTCCACATTTCAAGAAGTTTTAATTGAAACACTTGAAATTCCAGGTGCTGTTGCCTGAGGAATAAGAAACTATTTCTGCTCACCCCTGACTGAACCGTATAAAAGTTAGAGAATAGAAAATGCCTTTTGCCATCTTATATGTTGCAGAAGTAACTAGCTAGTAAAGTGACCATGCTTCTAAGAGACAGCATTTGAAGATGAGATTAATAACCCCCAAACCTGGGCCATAACTTCATATCAATCCAGTGACTGAATAACCCCCCTGTGACAATGTCTTTTTGTTTTCTTTTCTCATCTCACATGGATTTATGGTTTTCTTTTTAAGAAACCTCTATATTTATCATTGGGAGTAACTTTGATACCAGGACATTATAATAATTATTTCTGTATCAGTTCAACAAATCTTATAATGAAATAATGGAAAAATGTCAGGAGATAATGCAAAGAATGCAAAGCCAAGCTTTATCAAAGGAAGAGCTGGTCCATCTATAGGCACATTTAAAGAAGGACCTACCTTTTTTCTGTTTAGACAGGGTTTGAATATGTTGCCCAGGCTGGCCTTGAACTCCTGAATTTGAGATATTCTCCTGCCTCAGCTTCCTTAGTAGCTGGGACTATAGTCATATGTCACCATGCCTGGCTGATCCTACTTTTTAAGTGGAGAAATAGAAAATAATTGCTAGTTCATGGCCAGAAATATTAGGTTCTCACAAAAACAGGAGGGATCCAACAAGTTAAAGAGCTGCTCTCTTATATTTTGATTATGTACTTGTCAATAAGATCTGTAAAATTCCAAAGGGCAACTATCTTTGAAAGATTCACTTTTTACTCCTAGGCTCTCGAGACCTAAAAGGTTTTCCACTATTGGCTCATACAATAAAATCTGGAGATGATCCCAGTCCTTAATGGAGTCTGGACTTTGGCTTTCTTTTTCTTCTTTAGGATTGAACCAGCTGCCCTTTGACCCTGCCAACAACAACGAGCCCCTGCAGTTTGGTAGTGCCAGTGGCCCTCTGGTCACAGAAGGCCTCATTGAGAATGGAGGGGATTCAAGCAAGAAAAGAAAGAGATCAAATGCTCCTTCAGGTAAGCTAGGTGATAATGCACTGTCTTAACTCAGTGCCATCGAATCAATATTTTTCTAGAGCCTAGTATGTGGTAGGGACTGTGGCAGGACTTGTAGGAGCTACAGAAATGAGAATGAACCCCTTCCCTCATGAGGGAATTGATGGGAGGAGAGAGCAGTTATGAATAACTCTAATAATGAGAGTATCATCAGTGCTGTAGTAAATGTGCTTAAGGGGAAAAAAACCTATGGGAGCAGAAATGAGGGAGAATTTGATTCAGCATTAGGGATTATGGAATGCTTCAGGACAGAAGTGACATTTTTAGCTGATCCTTGTGACAAGAAGAGATGCGTAAAGATCATTGGTTTAGGTAGATGGAATTACAGGAGTGACTGTTTGACTATATATTTGTCTTTGTATGTATGTGTGGCAGGCTATCTGTAGCCTGTGTTAACTTCTAACACAGCTGCATATATTTGTAACACCCCACCCACACCTCTCTTCCCCCCAATACATACCATGCCCTTATATGTCTTTTATGTCCTTATAATTCCTTTAGAACAGCTGGTAAACAGATTGTCCTAAATCCTCTATAATAGCCAACTGAATTTTTAACCTCCCCTTAATCTTTCCTCCATCCTTCAAGTCCCATTGGCCTATTTTCATCTTAAATTTCCCCAAAAGGAATGAGAAAACAATAGGAGAACCAGACATTGACTGGTTACTTGATACTTTAAAATTTCTTCTTTTTGTTGCTTGGTTATTCATTTGGAAATAGAGTTCCCAATATATAAAGATGGATCTGAGATTTTGGGATGGGCCTAATAGATATGTTCAATACTGTTTGTTTTTTTTACTATTGCCTTTATTTTTACCTTGAGCAATGGAGCATGTTTATAAATATAATATTACATCTGCCTCTTAGATCATACATATTTCTGCTTATAAATCAATTTCTTTGTTAAGATTGAGTTTGGAAAATGAAAATGCAGTAAAACATTAACTATATGGAGCCCTCAAGAAAGGAGCTATATTTTCTGGACTGTGGAAAGGCATAATGGACAGTCAAGGAACTGGCCTGTGTTCTAACCCTGGCTCTGTCTCTCTCTGTGGCCTGGAGTCAGTTGCTTAACCTCTCTGAATTTCACTTTCTTCAACTGTAAAGTAGTAGTGATAATAAAACCTACCTTTTACGACTAGGAGAATTAGTTGAAATCATGTAGGTAAAGTGCTTAGCTTGCTATCTGTAGAGTAACCACTTAATAAATGTTGCTATTATTTTGCTATCATCATTATTGTTATATGATAATATTATGAACCTCATCTTTTGAAGCATCAACAGGTTTCACATTTTTAGGTTAGTCATTACAGGTACAAAATTGTGTGTGTGTGTGTATCTGCCTTTTTAAGGCTTATATTCAACATAATTTAAATTTGATCATTTAGGGGTATAATTCCAGCCATTAGTTATTATACTATACTTTAATACACTATTACAGTTTTCCAGATTTCCTAAGGAATATAGGCCTTTTACCTTTATACTAAATTATACTAGACTGCGGTGGTTTTGTGATTATTACAGCTACATTTTATATAAGTCCTATTTCCTTTCTGCAGTTTGCAGTCACTTCTTACTCCTCTCAGTGTCCCTTCATGTAGCAGCTCTTTTCCTCCTTCAAATTAGTTATGAACTTAAAAAAAAAAAACCCACCCAGATTTCCAAGTTGATGTGTTAGATTAGTGTGTTAAACACGAGCTAAATCAGCTGTCAGAGGAACCTGTCGTGGATAGAGTGCATGGGCTTTGGCACATCAACTTTAAAACATCTATTTTGGCTGCTCTGAGTCCTTTCCAATCACTTATTTGTTTTTCCACTATATTCATAAATGATATGCATATTTAGGGTAATACCCCCTGAACTATAGTTAACTCTTGGGGAGTAGGGAAAAGGGGTATGCAGTAATCTGAATTATGAACTAACTTTAAAGAATTGTCATTTAACAGAAATTGTGACAGATACCATTGCCCTGTGTACATGTATGAATGCACAGATGGTGTGACTCTACTTTGTGTACAACCAGTGAAACAATAGCTGTACTCCATTTGTGTTCAATGAATCAATAAGTAAATAAAATAAAAAGAAAGAATTGTCATTTAATTTCTAATGAGAATATTCAGTAAGAGCAAAGTTAACTGTTGCCTATACAGGTTTTTAACAGCAGATTACCCTAATCTATAATTAGTAGAATCAGTTTGCATTCATATAGTGAATATACTGAAGTTCTTTACAAAACAGTATGTTCTTTAAAATAGGTGAAATAAGCCCCTGACAGGCTAAATTATCTCCCTTGAAATCTTGTTCACACTATTTCCTTAGTGAACCCTTTCTTTGTAAGTACTACAAAGTTAGCTCCAATCCAGGTTAAATTACTACAAATTCCAAATTAGTGTAGTCCAAATTAATGAGGTTTTACTATGCACACAGTCTCTTGTAATTGTTCAATTGGCAATCTTGTGAAATTGTAAATGGGAAATTGCTCTATGGTATTATTTTCTTCCTCTGCAGTGCTAGACAAAAGGAAGAGGGAAGATGCTTTGTGAATAGGAACATCTCTCTTTCTTCATAACCATTTCCTACATCATGGCAAAGAGGAAAAGTAGGGTTAGAAGTCTTTTTTTTTTTTAAAGAAAAACCTTTTTATTTGTAAAGGAATTCAGTGTAAATCCCCTTGAAATCAAATGACATTAGTGACTACAAGATGTGATTTCATTAAGAAAAACTTAAAAGTATTTGGAACTTTTGAGGAACACTAACTTGTAGCATAGTTCTTTGCTAATAATGGGTACTATTGTATAAACTTTTGTTGTACAAGATGTGGATAAAGCCAGGTGTGTCTAAGAAGAATACTGATCCCATGAGGGTGGCATACTCTGTAGAGCAGCTCTAAGCTAGGTGGAATAGAGCCCTGCCACTTTTACAGGAGATCACATTTACTTTCATTTCCCTTTCTCATACTCCTCAGCGAGGTCTCAAGAGTGCTTGGCATTACTTTTGCTTTTGCTGTTCGGAATGATGGGATGAAGATTTGTCTCTTTTTCTTATCTGCTTATTTCTTCCTTTGACTTCTATTTTTAATTTGGATTCATTGTACACAAGTGGGGTACAACTTTTCATTTCTCTGGTTGTACACGAAGTAGAGTCACACCATTTGTGTAATCATACACGTACATAGGGTAATGAGGTTGGTCTCATTCTGTTATTTTTCCTTCTCCCTACCCCTCCCCACCCCTCATTTCCCTCTACAGAATCCATCCTTCCTCTATTCCTCCCTTACCCCCTCCCTCCCATTATGTATATCATCATCCACTTACCAGAGAAAACATTCAGCCTTTGGTTTCTTGGGATTGGCTTATGTCAGCATTTTCTCCAATTCCATCCATTTACCTGCAAATGCCATAATTTTATTATTCTTTATGGCTGAATAATATTCCATTGTGTATATATACCACAGTTTCTTTATCCATTCATCTGTTGAAGGGCATCTAAGTTGGTTCCACAATCTAGCAAAGGAAACAACAATGTGAAGAGAGAGCCTACAGAGTGATAGAAAATCATTACCACGCACACTTCATATAGAGCACTCATCTCCAGAATCTATAAAGAACTCAAAAAACTTTACACCAAGAATACTAATAACCCAGTCACTAAATGGGCTAAAGAACTGAGCAGACACTTCACAGAAGAGGATCTACAAGCAATCAACAAATATATGGAAAAATGTTCAACATCTCTAGTAATAAGAGAAATGCAAATCAAAACCACCCTAAGATTTCATCACACTCCAATTTGAATGGCTATTATAAACAATACAAGCAACAATAGGTGTTGGCGAGGATTTGGGGAAAAACGTACACTCATACATTGCTGGTGGGGTTGCAAATTGGTGCAGCCACTCTGGAAAGCAGTATGGAGATTCCTTCGAAAACTTGGAATGGAACCACCATTTGACCCAGGTATCCCACTCCTTGGTTTACACCCAAAGAGCTTAAAATCAGCACACTTCAGTGACACAGCCATATCAACGTTTATAGCAGCTCAATTCACAATAGCTAGGTTGAAAGTTTTTATAGGGTTAGCAACCATTACAGTTCTAAGCTGAGATACATTCTCAGCTATTGCATCACATGACCCTCTAACCCCATCAAGTCAAAGGTGTCCCTCTTGCTCTCCTTCACTACAAATGAAGTGAAGTTCCAAATGAATTGCAGCTCCAGTTGCTTACTACATAGCTTTTTGTCCTTCCTTCCCCATTTCTCCTGTGTTGCCCTTTTCCCACAAGTTGCCTTTCTCCTTCTGTACTAAAGCTGATTTCTTGAAGGTCACTATTGACTTCTGGTATGGTTTGGATATGGTTTGTCTCTCCAAGGTTTACGTGCTGGCAACTTTTGTCCCCAGTATTGCCATGTGGAGGTGATGAAAGCTTTAAGAGATGAGGCCTCGAAAAAGGCAATTAGGTCATGGGCCTCCACCCTCATGAATTGATTAATGCTGGTCTCTCCAAGTGGGTTGGGTTTTTCAGGAATGGATTGTTCCCTGGAGAGCAGGTTGTTATAAAACAGCAAGTCTGGCCCCTCCTTGTTCTCTTGCTTCCTTGTTTGTACACATGCTCCTTCTGCATGTGGCTGATTGGTTTACACTTCTCTGTCATATTGTGATGCAACCAGATGGAGGTGCCATGCTTTTTGGACTTTCTGGATACCAGAGTCATGAACCCAATAAACTTCTTTTCCTTATGAAGTACCCAGTTTCGGGTATTTTGTTATTGCAACATAAAATGGGCTAAGACAACCACATTGTTAGTCAGTGGTCTTTTGGCAATTCTCAAACACCTTGACTGCTTTTTCATTTGATGCTACTAACAATCTCCCCTTCCTTAAATTCTTCCTGCATTTACCTTCCTTGGCAATATACTATTCAGGTTCTTCTTCCTTTTCTGTCTTCTTCATGCATTCTTTCTTTTTTCTTCCCTTCACTGTGAATGTATTATTATCCATATTTATAGATGAAGAAAAAAGGTTAAAAGAACTTACCAAGGTTAAACATCTAGTGAGTACTTTAGCCAGGGTTCCAAGTCTAAAACCTATTTCTAATTACTATGCCATAGTTCCTCTGTCTGTTGATATTAGGTATAGACCCAATAATAAAGTGTATGTTAAACACCAGTGGCAATATAGTGAAGACTTTTTTTGGAAGTAAATAGGTTAGAATAAGATGAGCATAGCTTGGTTTCATAGTCTCTAGGGATCCATTCAAACTCTGAGATGCCATACTTCCTTCTTTTCAGCTTTCTTTTCTTCTGCTCCCCCCCAAAATCTATTTCACCCAAGCTAATCAACTACCTTTCTCCAGAGGCCCTGTGCTTACCCACCTCAGTACCTTGCTCACAGCATCATTCCCTTGTCTAGAATGTTCTCCCTCTTCTTTCACCCATCAAAATCTTGTTTGACTGTACCTAGTACCAGTGCTACCTTCTCCAAGAATCCTTCTGGATCATCCTAGTTAGAAGTATTCTCTTGTACCTCTGAAATCACTTGGTCATTATATTAATATGACTCACTTGACACAGATTATGGACCAGCTTGAACTACTGTTTATTCATATTAGTTTTTGTGTGTCTTACACATTCAACTCAGTCATCAGCCCATTTTTGCATAGGGCCCCCTAATTCATATGTCTTTTAACAAAGATACAATATTTTGCAAACAATAGATGCTAGAGAAATAATTGTTAGTTTATCACATATTTGTTTGAATAATTTCCTGTTGCCCTTATAGTCTCTATTATTTTCTTATCACTCCCAGGGTGGAGCTGTGCATAAAACGGGGCACTTGGTATCTGATGTTGATCAACTGATAGCCTCACTTGTCCTAGAAGTTCACACTCAGACATTTTTTGAGTTTACACCCTGTGAACAGCCACAAAACAAATCTTGTGTAAAAAAAAATACCTGGCCTTAATGAAATCCTTGTCTCATTACCAGGTAAAATTTTCTAAATGCCAAAGGGTAACTGATAGGTGAAGTTTGGGTGTTCTGTCTCAAGTGTCTCTGAAGCAGATCAGCAATCAGGATTAAATATAACTACAATATCTGATCACAAATTCTTACTTCAAGAATCTGACACAATGGAATATTATTCAGCCATAAAGAATAATAAAATTATGACATTTGCAGGTAAATGGATGGAGTTGGAGAGTATCATGTTAAGTGAGATAAGTCAATCCCAAAAAGCCAAAGACCAAATGATTTCTCTGATAAGTAGTTGATGACACATAATGGGAGGGAGGTAGGGGAAGAATGGAGGAAGGATGGATTGTGTAGAGGAACATAAGGGGAGGGGGTGGGGAAAGAAAGATAATAGAATGTGACAAACATCATTATACTATGTATATGTCTGAATATGCAAATGGTGTGATTTTACTTTTTACACAACCAGAAAAATGATAGTTGTACTCCATTTGTGTACATTGAACCAAAAATAAATAATAAAAAAAAAGAATCTGGATGCCTTGTGGCTTTTATCTTAAGGTGAGCTCAGAATTATTCAGAATATGATCGTTCTCAAATTTGAACTTTTACCAATGAAAATATTCCCTCGGCAATGTCACATCTGTACAAATTGCCTAAAATGGAAGTAAATTCACTTATTCATGTGGCAGTCTATGGCAAAAGAATAGAAAATTGTTAAACTCATATAAAATCACAATGCCAGGTTCCTTTCCCAAAGATGCCAACTACCTCCTTATTTGAGAGTCACCTGGATTTGCAGAAATAGAAATGCAAACCATGACAGTGGAAGAATCTTGAGTCAACAAGGCCAACTGGATGATGACTAAAATTGAATAAATTATTTTAAGCAACAGTATCATACACCAGTATTCACAGAAAATGTCAACTTTCTGGAGGAGTGGGCAACAAGCTAGGAATACTTACGATACCCAAATGAATACCGAGATGTGGATTTAGTCCAGTTTCCATTGTCTTGTATCTGTAGGCCTGTGTTGAAAGATGTGTGCACTTAAAAATCTGATGTCCAATATTAAGCAGTATTGCCAGTGCTCATGCAAATAATGGAGAGGTCAGTATGAAGAGAGATAATTTACCTTTTTCTATTTGCAATAATGATTGAATTTCAAGACTTCAGGATCTTCAGAAAGACTCTTGGATTCAACAATTTGCCTTGGTGTGGTGATTCTTTTCTCTTATTTTCATGTTCATTGCATTTTTCATATGAGGTAATAATAACCATAGAAGATAAACAGCCTTGACCAAGGTAAAGTAACATCACCAGAAGTGCTGTTAGGGACCTCCAGGTAAAGATATAATCTTGATCAAAGGCCTCCTATCTCGGTGCTGAATGTTTCCTTTAGAATTTCTGGAAGGCACAACAAGACTTGATAATATAAAGACAGCGAACAGTTCCAGCAATGCCAAGGCTAGTTTAATAAAGGGCAGTGGGCTTGCAGAGCAGCAAGAACAGCTTTAGTTAGACATAAGGAAGATCTATATTGGAATGGATCAGCAGGAAAGTTGTTTAAGCTCACTTGGAAAAGAACTATAAAATGTGATGAGTACTCATCTGCCTGGGAGTGTTTTTGTTTCCTTTCTTATCCAGAAGAAGAGCAATGAACCAGGAAGCTTTTCTATGACACTTACAGCCCTTTGATTTACCTCAGACTCACAGGGCTGAGACTTTTATTTCACATGTACTTTGAAGTCCACAAATGAAAGCATTGATTGTTTTTAAAGGGAGAAAATGCCACCATTTTATATCTTGGTGTGTGGTATTTCTAGCATGTCAGCTGAATTATTATATTGCCAAAGGCAAGAAGAGCCTATTGTTCCTTCAGATGGAATTAAGATAAGAAAAAGAGTAGACTAATAGCCCTACTCAGTTTCTTTAGTTTCTTGGACATTTTTATCTGATTCCAGTTTCAAGAAATAAAACCATTATCTTGATAACTAGAGGACCAAAAAAGTAAGCAGACTTTTTTCTTTCCCAGGTCTGTTACAAACTCAGTGTGAAATTTTTCATCTTCAAGAACTGTCTGGAGGGGAACCTGAGAATGGCACAAAAGAGGCAGGGTGGGAAAATGCAAATATGTTTCTGTTAACTTGCCCCAATTGTTGGAATAGTTTTGGAATGATTTTGTGACTTCATTGTATTAGAGTCTTTAGGAGTTCTTTTCATAGACATAACATGTAAAGTCAGCCTCGTCTGTTGGTAAAATACAGACTAGTGGCAGAGGTTGACTCAAGGTATTTTAGAATTGGGCACAACTTTATCTAACTCCATTATTTTACAAATGAAGAAACTGAGACTCAGAGACTTGTCTAAATCATGTGGTTAATTCATGTCAGAATGGAAAGTAGTTATTGCCAGACTTATATAATAATTTCAAATTGGCTGGCACTATGGCACATAATTGATTCATTTTTACTGGGAAAAGTTTATCTATAACCTACAAGTGCTGACTTCTCCCATGCTCATAATGTTACATGATTTTGTAGTAATCTAACCCAGTGATATAGAAGACTCCATGTCTGTTTTGGCTGCTACACAGGGGAAGGCCCCTTGAGCTCATAGGAAAGGAATATAAGTTTGGGAAATACCTATGAGGGAATTTCTTCTGTAATGCTGAACTCAGGCAGCTGAGCAAATCACAGAAGAAATTCTTGGTGATCCCTGCTTACTTGGCAGGGAATAGTTTATGGCTTCCATCCAGCTCACATTTAGGTTCACTCCATCCAATAGGAAAACTTTTATAAATATGTTCTGCCTGTGATTTAAACTTGGTTATATAATTTTGTCTAGAGGATCTCTTCCAATTTCTTTATTGTTGGAGAGACTCAAATGGGAAAACTCAATTTCAGAGTAAGAGGATCCTTATATTTTCAGAGGTTGTTTTTCTCTGTTAGCTTAGTAAAGTTAAGGCAATTCACTCTTGTCCTCAGGACCTGTAAGGGCATTGTTGGCCTTGATAAGAGAAAGGAGCATACTCTGACTGTAGTAAAACATATACTCAAGACTGGTTTTAGTACTGGATTTGCCACTTATTAGTCTTTTGACCTTGGGTAAATCACAGAAGTGATTTCGAAACCTCAATTTCCATGTCCATTTAATAGAGAGAGCATTTTAAAAACTGTCAGATAATACTTTTACGGTTATTGCTACTGCTTGTTAGGGTTTGAGAGCCTGAAGTAACCATACTACTTTTCTCCTTCCAGTTATAAATGAAGCTGAAGAAAAAAACACAAAACCCATGAGGACCAAAATATGATATTATCCTTGTTAGACATAAAACAGGGTTGAAGAATATGACTTGGAGTCTAAGGCCTAATGAGCCTTATGACCATATCCAGCTCCAAATCTATACCTTGATACCCATCTGTGGGGAAGATTAAGTGTGAAGAGCAGACCATTTACCCTGTCGGTGTCATGGAGAGTGATGGCCTGTGTCACACTATAGTAGAAGCTAGAAATTCAGAACTAGATTAGCCTGCTCACTTTTAAGAGAAAGAGGGTCATCTCAGCTCTAGGGCATTCAGACCTGAGAACCAGAATACATAGGGTAGGAGACTTATTTTCATTCTAATCTCACCAATCTGAAAAGTCAATTCTCCCCAGTGCCAAGGAGCAAGTGGGGGTGAAGTCAAAGCCCAGAGAATGTTCCATAGTGCTCTCTGTCCCACGTCACAAGCCAAATGCAAGTTTCTTCTTCTGCATGGAATGATGACAAGTGAGGCAAGATCGCCTAAACCCCCCAAATTGCCATTTCTTTTAAGATTAACATGACTTTTGATTTTTCAAGTCCTATCCTTTGAATATTTTTATACAAGGGGAAACTGGCAGTGATAATTCATTGTGCTAGGAGAAAGAAATAGGGTTGTGCTAGTACATGTGTTAAATTTCTTGATTTATAAAAATACTGTCATGTATAACTAAAAAGAATCGATCAATCAATCAACCAGTAAAAGTTTAAAAGTATAATAAAATGAGACAAATTCCAGATGGAACAAACTTCATATTATCTAATGTAGTCTCAAATAGCACATCATAATGAAGAGATTTTTATGAATTTCAAACATGGAATATCTCTGTTGCCTTTTCAGCATGGTCATGCACATGTGATTCAAATTCTATCAGTCTTCCTTTCTCCTCCGAAGTATAACAATGAAAATGTGGTTTTTATTACCAATAGTAATGTCTAATACAGAATGTCTACTGTGGGCTACACATTTTTGTATTTCAAATGTGTTAACTTATTTGATTTCCCTCACAACCCTATGAGGTAAATACAATTATTATCCACACTTTACATATAAGGAAACTATCGCATAGAAGTTCAGTTTAGTTTAGCCCAATAGTAAGTAGAGGAGGTGAGATTGAAACCCAGGTAGGGTAGCTCCAAAATCAGTGCTGGAAATCAATTAAATCAGAATGGAGATGGGGGGTGGCGCAGGTGTCAGTGTTTTTAAGGGGACCCTAGATGATGCCAATATGCAGCCAATCTTGAGAACCAGTATACCTAGGGTATGCCTAGGTATAACTAGATATACCTTGGGCACTGTGTACAGTATTCTATGACAGGGTATGTCTTGAGTTTTCTGTTAAGATCTGAAGTGACAGAAGAGACAGTGAAGCAGTAGACCAAGAGATGGCTAATCAAGTGGTTTTGTGTAAATGTTGACCTCTCTAGCAACATAGAACAAAGAGAGCACCTTATTTGCAGTTCTTTTCTTTCTTTGCTCTATTTCCTGATATCCATTTGTGATCTGTTGAAGTAAAAATCC
The DNA here is from genome assembly GCA_020662805.1 of Glaucomys volans. Lineage (NCBI taxonomy): Eukaryota > Metazoa > Chordata > Mammalia > Rodentia > Sciuridae > Glaucomys > Glaucomys volans. The sequence goes on from JAJEJO010053528.1 coordinate 288,062, forward strand.
ATGATGATGAAACTCCCTGTGGTCATGAGCAAGGGGACTGTCTTGATTTTTTTTCCAATCTTCAATTTCCTCAATAATGTGAGCCATTCAATTCAATCCATATAGGTTAGAGTACTTCACATTGAACTGTATTGAGCACTTTCTGGTGTGATAGAGTTAATTTTAAAACATTTTGCATATTCTATACTTGAATTTTCAAGTAAAAGCAACTTTTACATATAAGGTGTCTTATGGAATGTGGTGAGGGATGATGAGTACACAAAGTAAGTGTACTAATTTGGGTTCAGCAGGTGGCATTCCCATATTGCAGTAACTTTCTTCTGCATATTTGATTCAATAGGAACAATAACAGTAGCAGCAGCATTTATTAAATATTGATTCTATGCCAACCACTATGACCAAGTACTTTACATATATAAACTCAAGCAAATTTCACAACAAATCTATAATACTGATACCATTCCCTTTCTTGTTTACACATTTAAAAAAATCTGAGGCTTTGAAAACAGGAAACTTTTCAGGCTACAATTAATAAGTAGTAGGAAAGTATTTAAAAAAGCGAGGCAAAGTTAACAGTAATGGTTGTTAATATATATTCAGAACCCTGGCTTTGACCTTAGGCAAGTTATTGCAGCCCTTTCAGCCTCAGTTTCCTTACTAATAAAATAGAGGAAACACCACCCACTATACAAGGGCTGTTTTAGGATTCAATGAGGAAATGAATAAATAGTGCTTAGCACATGGTAGTCTTTTGCTCAATTAATATTTATTTACTCTTAATAAATGTGAGTCATTGTGGGTAGACTTCAAGCTACCACAATAAGCTATGAATGAAGCAGACACTGACCCTGTTCTTATGACACAGTCTAATGAGAAAGATAGTCATTAAGCAAATAATTACACAAATAATTAATTATTTGCAATTATGGTAAGTGCTATGAAAGAGTGACTACTTACAGTGAATATTCAATAATATTCAGTAAATAAGAGCAAATATTTACTGAGTGGCTATTACGTGCTAGGCACTGTGCCAGGTAGAGAATTGAGTGCAAGTGCAAGTTGGGATGAAGAGTGGAAGCATTTTCATGGAAATTTACATCAGATTAGGGTGCAATTAAAGAAGCCATCTGCTTTCCTCTGGTCAATCAAGGAAGCTTTGAAGATAAGAGGTAAAGTTTCTGAAGATGCTTGGTTCTGTTCATTGGAAAGAGGAGAGATCAAACTGATTCCCCCAAAACAGTTCCTATACATCATGTAAGTCTTGTAATGTGAGGGTCATCCCCTCTGCAATGGCCTTGAGCGAGATTTCAAGAGGCTTGTGTAACCATCCATAGGGACCAGGCTTTCTTTCTAAGACAAATGCTAAGAGTGAGTTTGTATCAGAATTTGGCATCAAGTCGGAGCAGGCAACAAGTCATAACTACATTACTATTTACAGATGCTGATTTAAATATCATCTCATACAAATATAGTGGTTCTGCTGGCAAGCTATTTTCTAATCTGGCCTTTTTTATTCCCATAATTACCCTGATCTAGGATGAACAGCCTGAGAAACATTGACTAATGCATCCTAAATTATCTCAGCAGGGTAACCACAAGAATTTAGCTTCTCTTGATTTTGTGCCAGGTCTCTGTTAAGCAGCTCTTACCACATTAGGTGTGTGCAGAGAAGACTACAGATCTTTGAGGCTGGGGCTTGCCGTCAATTAAGACTGTTATCCTTTGCTGTGGGGTGCCACTCTTGTGGCATAGCCTGTAGAGAGGAAGATGCCATTCACTTTTTGTCATCCTGTCAAACAACCTGTCAGTTGATTGGAAAGCTTTGTGTTAGAGCTCAGACTGCTTGGAAGTGTTTTCTGCTTTGATTGGAGTGAGTCAAGTAGTGGTGGCTAAGGAATTTGGTTCTTTGCCTTCTCCGTGGACCCCTAGCTATTGAAGTTAGGTGTGGTTTAGGAGTTGACACACCAATATGTGAAAGTCTGTTTACCATAACTCTATGAAGAAGATTCTGTTAGAACAGTCAGCCCTCTATTCCCAGATTGTGCAATCTTATATTCAGTAAAATGCTGATCAATAATACTGGGGGAAAATTGTGTCTGTACAAACATGGATATTTTTCTTGTTATTATTCTCTAAATACTATAATATAGCAACAATTGACCTAGCATTTAAATTGTATTAGGTATTCTAAGCAATCTAGATATGATAAAGTATGTGGGAGAATGTTCATGTTAGATGCAAATACTATACCTATTTATATAAGAAACTGGGGCATCCACAGATTTTGGGGGTCTTGGAACTAACCCCTCTGCAGATGCCAAGCAAGGATAGTACTGTTATTTTACACATGAGATAGTGCAGATTCAAAGGCTCACTGAAGATTAACTGGTAGTAAGCTCTTTAAATTCAGGTTTTTCGATGACAAGTCCTGTGCACATTGCGCTATTCCCCCGTTGCTTTTTTAAGTTTCTGAAGAAGGCAGTGATATGATCTAAGCTGTCCTTTCAGAAGGTACTCTAACCCAAGTGTTTTCTTTTTTTTTCAATTTATTTATTTATTTATTTTTTAAATTAAATTTATTTTATTTTTTTAAATTTTCAGTCATTGTACACAAATGGAGTACAACTATCATTTTTCTGGTTGTACACAAAGTAGAATCTTACAATTTGCATATTTATATATATATATACATAGGGTATAGATGTTTGTCTCATTCTATTATCTTTCCTTCCCCCTCCCCCCACCCCTCGTTTTTTTCTATATAATCCATCCTTTCTCTATTCTTCCCATGCCCCCCCCGCTATGTGTCATCAACCACTTGTATGAGAGATCATTCGGCCTTTGGTTTTTGGGATTGGCTTATTTCACTTAACATGATCTTCTCCAATTCCATCCATTTACCTGCAAATGTCATAGTTTTATTATTCTTTATGGCTGAATAATATTCCATTGTGTATATATACCACAGTTTCTTTATCCATTCCTCTATTGAAGGGCATCTAGGTTGGTTCCATAATCTAGCTATAGTGAATTGGTCTACTATAAACATTGATGTGGCTGCATCACTGTAGTATGCAGAGTTTAAGTCCTTTGGGTATAGGCCAAGGAGAGGGATAGCTGGGTCAAATGGTGGTTCCATTCTGAGTTTTCGAAGGAATCTCCATATTGCTTTCCAGAATGGCTGCACCAATTTGCAACCCCACCAGCAATGTATGAGTGTACCTTTTTCCCCACATCCTCGTCAACACCTATTTTTGCTTGTATTCTTGATAATAGACATTCTAATTGGGGTGAGATGATATCTTAGGGTAGTTTTGATTTACATTTCTCTTATTACTAGAGATGTTGAACATTTTTTCATAAATCTGTTGATTGTTTGTAGATCCTCTTCTGTGAAGTGTCTGCTCATTTCCTTAGCCCATTTATTGATGGGGTTATTTGTATTCTTGGTGTAGAGTTTTTTGAGTTCTTTATATATTTTGGAGATTAGTGCTCTATCTGATGTGTGTGGCAAAGATTTTCTCCCACTCTGTAGGCTCTCTCTTCACATTGATAACTGCTTCCTTTGCTGAGAAAAAGCTTTTTAGTTTGAATCTATCCCAATTATTGATTCCTGCTGTTATTTCTTGTGCTTTGGGAGTCATGTTAAGGAAGTCTGGTCCTAGGCCAATATGATGAAGATTTGGACCTACTTTTTCTTCTATTAGGTGCAGGATCTCTGGCCTAATTCCTAGGTCCTTGATCCATTTTGAGTTGAGTTTTATTCAGGGTGAGAGATAGGGATTTAGTTTCATTTTGCTGCATATGGATTTCCAGTTTTACCAGCACCATTTGTTGAAGAGGCTATCTTTTCTCCATTGTGCGTTTTTGGCGCCCTTGTCTAGTATGAGAGAACTGTATTTATGTGTAACGCAAGTGTTTTTATCATGAGTTGTAAAGGGGAAAAATTAAAACTGGAGAGACAAGACTTTGGAAATAGCCCAGGCAAGTGAAATATGAACCTGAATCAGTGTGTGGGAGTAGGTATGGAGAAAAGGGGATAGATACAAGAATCTTAATGGACTGTTAGGGTTTAAAGAGCCATAAAACCTAGAAATGAAAAAGATATTAAAATCATATAGCCCGGTTATCTGTTTTAAGCAGAATTTAATTATCTCCACATTTATAGGTAAGTCAACTGTGATTCAGCCCAAGTGACTTGCCCAAGGTCCCAAGATAGTTTGGGCAGAAAGGAGCAGGAACTCAGAACTTCTTTCCAGTGCAGTCCACTTTCCATTAAAGGATGAGGTCTTCCAAATCTATTTTCATTTGTTTCTTTTATTTTTAAATGTTCTTAATTGGAGTATATAAAATGCACAAGTCATGAGCACACACTAGCGAATCTTCACAAACATCACATTCACACAACCAGCATCTGAAACAAGGTACAGATCATTACTAGCTCCCCAGAGGGTGCGTATGCCCTTTCCAGTCACTTCCTCACAAAGATAACTTTTACCCTGACCATATCATCCTCTTTTTAAACTTTCTTTTTGAAGTTCTGGATTCATTATTTTTTATGTTTTCATTTGTGCATCAGAGTTATACATAATAATGGGGTTCATTGTGATATATTCCTACATGCATATAACATAGTTCGTTCCATTTAATTCCCTTTCCTTCCTTTCATTCCCCCATCCTCTTCCTTTATTCTATGGGTCTTCCTCTTTTTAATGATTGACTGGTAGACCATGTTGGTGGTTGAGAAATTACTACTAGGATCTTCAATGAACATTGCTTCTTTGTACTTCTGAGCAGATATGGCTCTAGAAAGAATCCAAGAAGTAAGATTGCAGGGTTGAAGGGTTAAGGGATTGATTTGCACATTTTGATTACTACTAATACCACAATACCTACACCAAGTCACACTCCCAACCCTGGTCATTCCCTGTCTTCTTTCCAGTAGAAAGTATTATCAGTACTTGAATTTTTACTAGTTTGACAAGTTAGAAATGACTGCTCCTTATTGCTTCATTTTCATCTCTCTGATGAATAGTGAACTTAAGCATGTTTTTCAAGTGCTTACTAGTCTTTTGTGTTTCATTTATAATTCATTTGTGCTATCCTTTGCCCATTTTTCTATGATGGTTTTTTTTAATTATGTACTTTTCAGGTTCATTTTGTCACAGAAATCAATACTTTTTCTGTTATGTGTATTTCCAGTATTTTCTCATGTATTTTGTCATTGTTTTTGCTGCATTCTTCCCCATCAGTTCTGTTCATATTATTAAGTTACTTCCCTCTTATAGATGTCCTTGTCATTCTTATAAGTATGGAAAACTACATTTTCTAGACTTTTTTTAAAACAACACCTGTGGCACATGTTCTGTCCTCTTGACCCTAAAACTACAGTGCATATGTCAGATCATAGGTTCCTTATTTTAAAATCAGAAAATGAAATCAGCCCACCTGTAGGAATTCACAGTGAAATTCTTTATCTGTTTACCAGTCAGGCTCCAGGTGCTCTTTTAGAGAAAAATAGGGTAGCAGGACACACCTGTCATGTGGATGTGGAATTTGATATGTGCTAAAGGGAATATGAACATGGTGTAAAACTCTGGTCATTCTACCGTCATGTCCCCAGCTGTTTTCTGCTATGATACTTGGACAGCTTAGGTATTTTGGAATGTTTGGTTGCCACTTGAAAGTGTTTAGTTACACAGAATGACGTTTGGAAAGGTTCTGTCTGATGTCTATAAAGAGAACTGGAACTTCTTTTGGCACATGAAAAATCTCTTAAATTCCCACCTATATTTTTTAGGACTATAAGAATTACGTACGGTAAATACATACTAATGAACAAATGGTCACATCTAAGAAATAAAAACTTCGCTAGTCAATTTTTTTAAAACCCATCAGGATAATATTTAGCCTAGTTATGCAACTAATTTGAAGCAGTCTCAGCAGTAGAGTGTTGGAAACAAATAATATGCTTATGTGTTTATTTGGCCAATATTGTTTGAATGCCCACTCTGTGTAAGGTGGTGTTGGATGGAAGGGCAGATGAATATGTTAATTCCTAGCCAAAAGTGAGAGAAGAATAAGACCTAGTTTCAGTGTACAAGGTCTCCATATCTGATAAATAGAAGCTTTCCCCTTTCACTGATGAAAAACACCTAGTATTCTAAATAGAACACATTTTTTAGTTTAAATTTAGAATTACTGATTTTCCATGTAAGTAATAAAACTGGACTCACCTTCATTTCATAAGTATTTGGGTCTATTTCCTCTGTTTTTCTCTTAGGACCTGTTACTATACTGCTTTCAGGAAAAACTGATGTGAGCATTCAAGTAAGCAAAAAAGAAACCTTGTCCTTCTCCAAAATTTCCATTGTCCAAGTGTAGTGACACCTTTAGGATATGAAAGTGAATATGATTTTGGTTTGGGTTGATGGGTATTTAGATTGTAAAAATAAGAGAAAACTGTGGGATAGAATCTTAAGCCTGCTTAATCCTTAAGTGTCCTAACGACTGACACATTTTTCAATGAGAAATATTCTGCGGTGATAATTGGCTTCCTGTTGCAGACTGAACATGGCTTGAAAAGAAAATGCTTCCCCTAGATTGTGAAACAGGCAGTGTTGTTATCATATCTCTAAAATTAATTCAGTAAACATTTGCTCCAATAATTAGGCTCCATAGAGTTTCATGCTGAGGGTACATTTCCATTTGTGTACAATTTAAAACTTTCTTAAGAGTGGGTCAGGTTTAAAAATGACCATGATTATTGGATTGATTGTCTCCCTACCCCCATCCTACCTTCTCATTCCCACTCCCATCCTAGCCTTATTTGAGGTGTAAACACAGTAGGGAAGTTCTAAAAAAAAAATCACACCTTCAATAATAGCTTTATAATTTAGAATTCCATCTCTCTACACCCTTCCCTCCCCATAACACACATACTCATGCTATTTCCCACAAATGTTCTGAGAGGATCAGGCTGCCTTTGCTTCCCAGCAAGCCCTGGAGTTATTTTTGCAAGTTAGCAGTAGCCCAGTAATTCTATCCCCTTCCTCGTGGAGCAGATGCTCAAGTCTTTCAGATTTCTTTGGACACTCAGGATTGGTTTTCTTCTACGGAAAGATTCTATAGCCCTGAGCGCCACCAGAAGGGCCAACCATTCCCCAGAGAGGCCCATTGTTAGTTGGGAATAAGAAAAGAATCAGAACATGTAGCATGGTGATTGGGAGTAGAGTATGGTGGTGGGAAAGTAGGGACACTTAAAGATCATCTAGTATGCTTTAGCATTTGTGTCTATTAGGGACTATAGCAGCATTCTTTTTTATTTATTTAATTTTGATTCATTGAACACAAATGAAGTACAGCTATTGTTTCTCTAGTTGTACACAAAGTAGACTCACACCATCTGTGCATTCATACATGTACACAGGGCAATGATGTCTGCCTCATTCTGTTATTATTACCCCCCACCCCGACCTCACCCCTCCCTTCCCTCTATGCTATCTATCCTTCCTCCATTCTTGCCTCCCTTCCACCCCACATTATGACTCATCATTCGCTTATCAGAGAGATCATTCAGCCTTTGAATTTTTGGGATTGGCTGATCTAACTTAGCATAACAGTCTCCAACATCATCCATTTACCTGCAAATGCCATAATTTTATTCTTCTTTATGGCTGAGTAATATTCCATTGTTTATATATACCACAGTTTCTTTATCCATTCATCTATTGAAGGGCATCTAGGTTGGTTCCACAATCTAGCTATTGTGAATTGAGCAGCTATAAACATTGACGTAGCTGCATCACTGTAGTAATCTGATTTTAAGTCCTTTGGGTATAGGCCAAGGAGTGGGATAGCTGGGTCAAATGGTGGATCCATTCCAAGTTTTCTGAGGAATCTCCACACTGCTTTCCAGAGTGGCTGCACCAACTTGTACTCCCACCAGCAATGTATGAGTGAACCCTTTTCCCCACATCCTCGCCAACACCTGTTGTTGCCTGTGTTCTTGATAAAAGACATTCTAATTGGGGTAAGATGAAATCTTAAGGTGGTTTTGATTTGCATTTCTCTTATAACAAGGGATGTTGAACATTTTTTCATAAATCTGTTGATTACTTGAAGATCTTCCTCTGTAAAGTGCCTGTTCATTTCGTTGGCCCATTTATTGATTGGGTTATTAGTGTTCTTGGTGTAAAGATTTTTGAGTACTTTGTAGATTCTGGAGATTAGTGCTCTGTCTGAAGTGTGTGTAGCAAAGATTTTCTCCCACTCTGAAGGCTCTCTCTTCACATTGCTGATTGTTTCCTTTGCTGAGAAAAAGCTTTTTAGTTTGACTCTATCCCAATCATTGATTCGTGCTTTTATTTCTTGTGCTTTGGGAGTCATGTTAAGGAAATCTGGTCCTAGGGCAACGTGATGAAGGTTTGGACCTATTTTCTCTTCTATTAGGTGCAGAGTCTCTGGTCAAATTTCTAGGTCCTTGATCCACTTTGAGTTGAATTTTGTACAGGGTGAGAGATATGGGTTTAATTTCATTTTGCTGCATATGGATTTCCAATTTTCCCAGCACCATTTGTTGAAGAGGCTGTCTTTTCTCCATTGTATGTTTTTGGCTCCTTTGTCAAGTATGAGATACCTGTATTTATGTGGGTTTGCCTCTGTGTCCTCTATTCTGTACCATTGATCTACCTGTCTATTTTGGTACCAGTACCATGCTGTTTTTGTTACTATTGCTCTGTAATATAGTTGAAGGTCTGGTATTGTGATACCCCCTGTTTCGCTCTTCTTGCTAAGAATTGCTTTAGCTATTCTGGGTGTCTTATTCCTCCAAATGAATTTCATGATTGCTTGCTCTATTTCTATGAGGTCCATCATTGGGATTTTAATTGGAATTACATTGAATTTGTATAGCGCTTTTGGAAGTATGGCCATTTTGACAATATTAATTCTGCCTATCCAAGAACATGGGAGATCTTTCCATCTTCTCAGATTCTGTTTAATTTCTTTCTTTAGTGTTCTGTAGTTCTCATTGTAGACGTCTTTCACTTCTTTTGTTAGATTGATTCCCAAGTATTTTTTTGAGGTTATTGTGAATGGGGTAGTTTTCCCAATTTCTCTCTCAGAGGTTGCATCACTTATAAATAAAAATGCATTAGATTTATGAGCATTAAGTTTATATCCTGCTACTTTACTGAATTCATTTATCAATTCCAGCATTCTTGTTGGGAGGGCCAGTGGCTGGAAGCAGGTATTTCTATTAGACCAGCCAAACAAATATTTCTAAGGAAAAGGGGCTTGAGTGTTATTTTAGAAAACTGTTCCCCCAGCTTTATTTGAACTAAGTTTCTAAATATGTAGGAGTGTAGTAGAAGAACTAGGACTTAATCCCATACCTGGACTTCTTATCCTTTCTTCTTTTTCATTGTGCTCCACTATTGGAAAAAGGAATAAAAAAGGAAGTAAGGGGGCTGGGGTTGTGGCTCAGTGGTAGAGCACCTGCCTGTTATGTGTAAGGCCCTGAATTTTATCCTCAACACCATATATAAATAAATGAAATAAAAGTCCATCGAAAACTAAAACAAAATTTTAAAAAAATGAAAAAGAAAAGAAAGAAAGTAAGACAACATGTAAGAAATGTGGAGAAATATGTCTGTGTGCAATGACATGCCTGCCTACACTCATACATAGGCCCCTGAAAATTTCAAATATCCTGAAACATTGTTTTCAAATCCCAGTCAACAATATCTCCTACCAGGCACCTTCCCTTATGCCTTGTTACAGCAACACTCAACACCTTGCCAGAACACACCCTGTGCTTTCAACCCATTTCCTCTACCCAGAATATCCTTCTCTTAACCAGGCAAAATATAATTTGCTCCCCTAAATTAAAATGATTTCCCACAGCTCTGGGTACTTTGTGCCAAGATATCTACAGGTAGTAATTTAGCTAAATAAATATGCATTGCACTTCTACAATTTTTGTCCTATTTGAAGGAAAATATCACCAAGTTCTAGCTTCAACATGGCCACTTCCACCATTAAGCTCTCCCAGATCTCCCAATCTGAATTAAATTGTCCTGGGTTCAAACGTGCAGTTTTTTCTTCTTATAACACTTACTATTTCTTGTCCTCTATTACAGAAATTTTTATATATGTGTATTTCCCACTAGCTTATAAATTCATGAAGTCAAGGATCATGCATTTTTCTTCTTTTTACTTCTTCCATTAGTACCCATCACAGTGCTTCATGTATCGTAGGTGCCTTGGAAATTTACTGAATGAATAGTACATTTATCTTATCTTCATAGGATTTCTTTTCTTGAACTTAACATATTCCCTTAGATTGTCTATTCTCCAATGAAAAAGCCTTATCTTTTTAAATTCATTCATTCACGTATGCAGTCATGCATTCCACAAATACCTATAACATGCTCACGCTGTGTCAAGCACTATTTCAGGTTCAAGACATACAGCAGTAAATAAAACAATGTCTGTCCCTGCCTTCCTGGAGCATACATTGTAGTGAATGTGTCAGATAATAAACAACTAAATACAAAAGTTTAGGTCCTTAGTCACCTAAAAAATAATAAAGCACATTAAGGATATATAAAAGGAACAAGAGCTAAAGTTTACAAAGGGTGATTAGGAAAAGTTTGACCCTACATTTGAGTAGGTGACATTTGAGAAGAGACCTTGTCTTCACAATTTTACTCCTGACCCTACCTCAAACTCCCAGTTGCTTGTACAGAGCTAAATGTAGAGCTAACTGCCTGTGATAGTCATTGACTATCACAACATCCTTATGAAGTAGTAAGGTAAGAGCCAGTATTGATTACTACTTTATAGCTTGGGCTCTGGAATCTTGGACTTGGAACTGGAATAAATTAGTCTGTGATCCTAAAACCAGTAGTCAGCCTCTTTAAGCCTTAATTTCCTACATTTGTGAAGTGGAGAAAATAGCATCTACCTCATAAGATGATTCTGTAGATTACATAAAGTAATCAATGTTAGTTTCTTATTGTGAGGACTACATGAAATAGTGAATATAAAATTTTTTAAAATATAATACAGTGCCCAAGTAGATCCATGCATATATAGAGCTCTGATATATGAGAGAAGTAGCCTATAAGACCATTGGGGAATGTAGAGACTGTTTAATCAGTGAAGCTGGAAAGCTGGTTATCCATATGGAAAAATATGAAAATAAATCCTATTTCACATTATATACAAGATCGATTATGTATACTTTTTAGTCCATTTTCTTTTGATACACCAAAATACTACAGTCTAAGTAAATTATAAACAATAGAAGTTTATTTGGCTCACAGTTCTGGAAGCTGGAAAGTCCAACATTGAGGGGTTGCATCTGGTGAGGGTCTTCATGCTGCATCATCCTATGGCAGAGCAGGAGAGAGAGGGAGAGAAGGAATCAGGCTGAATTGATCCTTTTTATCAGGAGCCTACTTCCACTAACTAACCCACTCTCAAGAAAAGTGTTAGTTCATTCATTGAGGGCTTTCCCTCATGATCTAATCATGTCTTAAAGGTCCACCTTTCAATACTGTTAAAATATTAATTAAATTTCAACACAATTTGTGGGTGGAATATTTAAGCCATACCAAGTATAAATTTCAAAAAAATAAATATTAAAATTTTAATGGAAAATACCAGTGAATATTTTACTATCCTGAGAATGGTAAAAATGAATTAAGGCACAAGACTTGGCTATAAATAAAAGATTAGTAAATTTAGCTAAATTGAAATTTAAATCTTTGTTCATCAAAATACTCCTTAATGAGTGAGAAAAGATAAAATATAGACCAAGAGAAAATACACAACTGACAAAAGGCTAATATCAGGAATACATAAAGAAATTGCAAAAATTATTAAGAAATCATAACCAATCCCATAGAAAAATGGACAAAATGCCCAAAGACTTTTCATAGAATTATAAACACATATGGCCAACTAACTTATGAAAAGAGATTCAACATTATTATTAATCAGGAAGATACAAATCAAATTATAGTAAGATATCATTTTATACCCAATTGGTTGACAATGTAAAAAGTAAGCCAGGTGTGGTGGTGCATGCCTGTAATTCCAGCAGCTGAGGAGGCTGAGGCAGGAGGATTGCGAGTTCAAAGCCAGCCTCAGCAAAAGCAAGTTGCCCTAAGCAACTCAGTGAGACCCTGTCTCAAAATGGAGCTGGGGATGCAGCTCAGTGGTAGAGTGCCCCTGAGTTGGATCCTCAGTAACCTCCCCTGCTTCACAGAAAATAAAATAAAAAGTAATAAAAAGGGTACACTCATATATTGCTGGTGGGAGTGCAAGTTGGTGCAGCCACTCTGGAAAGCAATGTGGAGGTTCCTTCGAAAACTTGGAATGGATCCACCATTTGACCCAGCTATCCCACTCCTTGGCCTTTACCCAAAGGACTTAAAATCAGATTACTACAGTGATGCAGCCACATCAATGTTCATAGCTGCTCAATTTACAATAGCTAGATTGTGGAACCAACCTACATGTCCTTTAATAGATGAATGGATAAAGAAACTGTGGTATATATACACAATGGAATATTACTCAGCCATAAAGAAGAATAAAATTATGGCATTTGTAGGTAAATGGATGAAGTTGGAGACTATTATGTTAAGTGAGATGAGCCAATCCCCCAAATCCAAAGGCCAAATGGTCTCTCTGATAAGTGAATGATGATGCATAATGTGGGGTGCAATGATGGCAAGAATGGAGAAAGGATAGAGAGCATAGAGGGAACGGAGGGGTGGGGTTGAGGTTGGGGGGTAAGAATAATAACAATATGTGTGACAGACATCATTGCCTTGTGTACATGTATGAATGCACAGATGGGGTGACTCTACTTTGTGTACAACCAAAAAAAAAATGGCTGTACTCCATTTGTGTTCAATGAATCAAAAAATTAAAAATAAATAAATAAATAAATAAGTAATAATACCAGGCAGACTTCCTCAATTGGGATTCCTGAAAAGAACAAAGTGTAAATGCCCAAACGCATCCATTGTATATAAAGAAATAACAATCTCCTATGTATGTAGAATGGTGCTGTCTACATACCACCCTTGAGAGAATCAAAGAGACAGTCATTCAAATAATTTCTGTGTTCTGTGGTTCTGGAAAGGCAAGTGCAAAAATCTTCAAAATGTAATAGAGAGCCCAGAAATGAGGACCCTCACGATTTTTTATGTTGCTGGTAGAAAAATACATAAATTGTGGGAAGCACTTACGAACACATTTTGGCATTATCTCTGAAAGTTGAATATTCATATACCCCGTGACCCCAAAATTCTTCTATATAAATACCTCAGAGAACCTTTTATTTATGTATAACAAGGAGTATGGGCAGCTATGTTTATAGAAATTCATTTCACACCACAAAAATCTGGAAGCAACTTAAATTCCCATCAGCATTAAAAATTAGTTAATGAAATATGTATATTCATATAGTGAAATATTTTACAGCATTCAGAAAAAATGAACTGCAGTCACACACAAAAATGTGGATTAATCTAAGCAACATAATATTAGATAAAATGTAGTCCTAAAATTGCATACAACATGTTATATTTTGTGAAGTTAAAAATAAAAATATGTAAGCTTGAGATACATATAGGTGTGTCAAAACTGTATAGAAAGATTCCTTAGAAAACTTGGAATGGACCCACCATTTGACCCAGCTATCCCACTCCTTGGCCTATACCCAAAGGACTTAAAATCAGATTGCTACAGTGATGCAGCCACATCAATGTTCATAGCTGCTCAATTCACTATAGCTAGATTGTGGAACCAACCTAGATGCCCTTCAATAGATGAATGGATAAAGAAACTGTGGTATATATACACAATGGAATATTACTCCACCATAAAGAAGAATAAAATTATGGCATTTGCAGGTAAATGGATGTAGTTGGAGACCGTCATGCTGAGTGAGATTAGCCAGTCCCCAAAAACCAAAGGCCGAATGATCTCTCTGATTAGTGGATGATGATACATAATGCGGGTGGGAGGGAGACAAGAATGGAGGAAGGATGGATTGCATAGGGATAAAAGGGGGGTGGCATCAGGGAGGGGGGGTAAGAATAATAACCGAATGAGGCAAACATCATTATCCTATGTACATGTATGATTACACAAATGGTGTGACTCTATTTCATGTACAACCAGAGAAACAACAGCTGTACTCCATTTGGGTGCAATGAATCAAAATAAAAAAGAAAACTTAAAAAAAAAGAAAAGCAAGGGATAATGAACAAGGATTCAGGATGATGGTTATCTTGAAGGAGGGATATAGGAGGGAGGTATAGAGACCCTTATAATTTGATGTAGATTATTGCCAAAATCTTAGCTTTTGTTTTGGGTTGTGGGTTTTATGGTGCCTATTACATTATTAAAAATAAATTACTAAATACCTAGGGGGGCCAGTGCTGAGAGTGTGTCATGAACTAAGTGATTAATTTTTATGATGAATACTATTTTATGCACCTGAGTCCATAAAATAAATACATGTATAATAAAGTGCTTAGCCCAGTGCTTTTGTAATAAAATGAGAGGTTGGGTAAATGGCAGAAGTCATTGCTAACATTTCTTTTTTTCTCCTACTCCTTCTCATTTTTCCTTCTGTCAAGCACTCATTATCTTCCTATTGTGTCTGAGAATTAATGATTCTGAGAAAATTAATTTGCCTGAGGTAACCCCAGTGACTAAGAGAACTGAGTTTTAAATGTAATAGTTTGTGAGTTTTTAACCCTCTGAAATTTGATTAAAACTCTTTCATTGTGTTTTTTGTGATTATGAAAATACCATACACATGTACTTTTAGAATGTTTCCAATATCAAAAGCTTTGTCCTTTGCATATTATGACATTGGTACTCAAATCAATAATAGCATATTCATCTAACAGTGCCAGATGCCATCGAATTAGCGAACTCTACTAGAAGACTGCAGTGTAAGATGAATAGAAAGAGAAAATCTTGTGCTCCTCGCCTGGATCTGTAGGTCTGTTGGCAATGATTATATATTAGACCTCATCTAGTAACTATATTCCTTGCCACAAACATTCCTCTATTCTCACCATCAAAAAGGTGAACTATAAAAAAGAAGCTGAACTATGGGCTGAGGCCGTAGCTCAGTGGGAGAGTGCTTGCCTAGCACTTGTGAGGCATTGGGTTCAATCCTCAGCACCACATGAAAATAAATAAAGGAATAAAAAATCCAAACTATATTTTTTAGAAGAAAAAATTTTAATGTAATTGGGAAAAATGACTTGGACATGGTTATCTAACTTGTTTTTTTTGTTTTTGGTGGTGGGGTTCAGTATATAACATGAAAAAGAAAGCTGGAGGACTAGAAGATGAAATCACATAAAGAAATGACTATATATGTCCCTTCGGTCATGAGGATCTTTTTTTTAATTAATTCATTTTGATTCATTTTATACAAATGGAGTACAGCTATTGTTTCTCTGATTGTACACAAAGTAGAGTCACACCATCTGTGCGTTCATACATGTACACAGGGCAATGATGTCTGTCTCATTCTGTTATTATTATTACCCCCCCACCACGACCCCACCCCTCCCTTCCCTCTATGCAATCCATCCTTCCTCCATTCTTGCTTCCCTTCCACCCTGCATTATGCATCATCATCCACTTATTAGAACATTAGGCCTTTGGTTTTTTGGGATTGGCTGATCTCACTTAGCATGACAGTCTCCAACTTCATCCATTTACCTGCAAATGCCATAATTTTATTTTTCTTTATGGCTGAGTAATATTCTATATACCACGGTTTCTTTATCCATTCATCTATTGAAGTTCATCTAGGTTGGTTCTACAATCTAGCTATTGTGAATTGAACAGCTGTGAACATTGATGTGGCTGCATCATGTAGTAATCTGATTTTAAGTCCTTTGGGCATAGGCCCAAGGAGTGGGATAGCTGGGTCAAATGGTGGGTCCATTCCAAGTTTTCTGAGGAATCTCCACACTGCTTTCCAGAGTAGCTGCACTAATTTGCAACCCCACCATCAATATATGAGTGTACCTTATTCCCCACATCCTCCTAACACCTGTTATTGCCTGTATTCTTGATAATAGATGTTCTGATTGGGATGAGATGAAATCTTACAGTAGTTTTGATTTGTATTTCTCTTAATACTAGGGATGTTGAACATTTTTTTCATATATCTGTTGATTGTTTACAGATCTTCTGTGAAGTGTCTGCTCATTTCCTTAGCCCATTTATTGATTGAATTATTTATATTCTTGGAGTAAAGTTTTTTGTGTTCTTTTTAAATTCTGGAGATTAGTGCTCTATCAGAAGTGTGTGTGGCAAAGATTTTCTCCCACTCTGTAGGCTCTCTCTTCACATTCTGGATGTTTTCTTTTACTGAAAAAAAAAGCTTTTTAGTTTGAATCTATCCCAATTTTTGATTCCTGCTTTTATTTCTTCTCCTTTGGGAGTCATGTTAAGGAAGTCTCGTCTTAAGCTGACATGATCCAGATTTGGACCTACATTTTCTTCTGTTAGGTGTAGGGTCTCTGGTCTAATTCCTAGGTCCTTGATCCATTTTGAGTTGAGTTTTGTACAGGGTGAGAGATAGGGGTTTAGTTTCATTTTATTGCATATGAATTTCCAGTTTTCCCAACACCATTTCTTAAAGAGGCTATCTTTTCTCCATTGTATATTTTTGGCACCTTTGTCTAGTATGAGAAAACTGTATTTATGTGGATTTGTCTCTGTGTCTTCTATTCTGTACCTTAGATCAACCTGTCTATTTTGGTACCAATACTATGCCATTTTTCTTACTATTGCTCTATGGTATAGTTGAAGGTCTGGTATTGTGATACCCCCTGCTTTGCTCTTCCTGCTAAGGATTACCTTAGCTATTCGGGGTCTCTTATTCCTCCAAATGATTTTCATGATTGCTTGCTCTATTTCTATGAGGTCCATCATTGGGATTTTAATTGGAATTTTATTGAATTTGTATAGCACTTTGGGTAGCATGACCATTTTGACAATATTAATTCTGCCTACATGGGAAGCATGGGACATGGGAGATTTTTCCATCTTCTCAGATTTTCTATAATTTCTTTCTTTAGGGTTCTGTAGTTCTCATTGTAGAGGTCTTTCATCTCTTTTGTTAGATTGATTCCCAAGTACTTTGTTTATTTTGAGGCTATTGTGAATGGGGTAGTTTTCCTAATTTCTCTTTCAGAGGATTCATCACTTATGAATAAGATGCATTAGATTTATGAGCCTGGATTTTATATCCTGCTACTTAACTGAATTCATTTATGTGTTCTAGAAGTTTTCTGGTGGAATTTTTAGGTTCCTCTAAATATAGAATCATGTCATTGGCAAATAGGGATAGTTTGAGCTCTTCTTTTCCTATTCGTATCCCTCTGATTTCTTTGGTCTGTCTAATTGCTCTGGCTAGAGTTTCAAGAAAAATGTTGAGTAGAAGTGGGGAAATAGGGCATCACTGCCTTGTTCCAGTTCTCAGAGGGAATGCTTTCAATTTTTCTCCATTTAGAATGATGTTGGCTATGGGCTTATCATATGTAGCCCTTAAAATGTTAAGGAACATTCCTACTATCCCTATTTTTTGTAGTGTTTTGAGCATGATGGGGTGCTGTATTTTATCAAATGGTTTTTCTGCATCTATTGAAATAATCATGTCATTCTTAACTTTAAGTTTGTTGATGTGGTGAATTATATTTATAGATTTCCGAATGTTGAACCAACCTTGCATCCCTGGGATGAAACCCACTTGATCATGGTGCACTTTCTTTTTAATATGCTTTTGTATGCGATTTGCTAAAATTTTGTTAAGAGTTTTTGCATCTATGTTCATTAGGGATATTGGTCTGAAATTTTTTTTCCTCGATGTGTCTTTGTCTGGTTTTGGTATCAGGGTGATATTAGCTTCATAGAATGAGTTTGGAAGGGTTCTCTCCTCCTCTATTTCATGGAATACTTTGAGGAGTATTGGAATGAGCTCTTCTTTGAAGGTCTTGTAGAACTCAGCTGAGAATCCATCTGGTCCTGGACTTTTCTTTGTTGGTAGGCTTTTGATGACTTCTTCTATGTCATTGGTTGAAATTGATCTATTTAAATTGTCTATGTCCTCCAGATTCAGTTTGGGTGGCTCATATATCTCTAGAAACCTGTTGATATCTTCAAGATTTTCTATTTTGTTGGAGTATAAGATTTCAAAATAGCTTCTAATTATGTTTTGTATTTCAATAGTGTCTGTTGTGATATTTCCTTTTTCATTATGAATTTTAGTGATTTGAGTTTTCTTTCTCCTTTTTGTTATTGTGGCTAAGGGTTTATCAATTTTGTTTATTTATTCAAAGAACCAACTTTTTGTTTTGTTAATTTTTTGAATTGTTTCTTTTGTTTCAATTTCATTGATTTCTGCTCTGATTTTAATTATTTCCTGTCTTCTACTACTTTTGGTGATGATCTGATATTCTTTTTCTAGGGCTTTGAGCTGTAATGCGAGGTCGTTTATTTGTTGACTTTTCATTCTTTTATTGAATTGCTCCATGCAATGTATTTTCCTCTTAGTACTACTTTCATAGTGTCCCAAAGATTTTGTTATGTTGTATCTTTGTTCTCATTTACCTCACTTACATCTCTAAGAATTTTTTATTTCCCCCTGATGTCTTCTGTTATCCATGCATCATTAAATAGCATATTATTTAATCTCCAGGTGTTGGAGTAATTTCTGTTTTTCATTTTTCATTGATTTCTAACTTCATTCCATTATGATCTGATTGAATACAAGGTAGTATCTCTATCTTTTTATATTTGCTAAAAGTAGCTTTGTGACATAATATATGGTCTATTTTAGAGAAGAATCCATGAACTGCTGAGAAGAAAGTGTATTCACTTATTGATGGATGGAATATTCTATATATGTCTTTTAAGTCTAAATTAGCAATTGTGTTACTGAGTTCTGTGGTTTCTTTGTTCAATTTTTATTTCGAAGATCTGTCCATTGGTGAGAGGGGTGTGTTAAAGTCATCTACTATTATCGTATTGTGGTCTATTTGGTTTCTGGATTTGAGAAGGATCTGTTTGACGTGCATGGATATGCCATTGTTTGGGGCATAAATATTCATGATTGTTATGTCTTGCTGATTTATGTTTCCCTTAAGCAGTATGAATTTTCTTTCTTTATCCCTTTCAACTAATTTTGGCTTGAATTCCACTTTATCTGATATGAGGATGGAAACCCCTACTTTTTTACTGGGTCCATGTGTGTGGTATGTTTTTTCCCATCCTTTCACCTTTAGCCTGTGGGTGTCTTTTTCTATGAGATGAGTCTCTTGAAGGCAACATATTGTTGGGTCTTTCTTTTTACTCTAATCTGCCAGTCTATGTCTTTTGATTGATGAATTTAGGCCATTCAGATTCAGGGTTATTATTGAGATATGAGTTGTATTCCTGGTCATTTTGGCTTATTCTTGGTTTTTAACTTGACTTGGTTTCTCCTTTATTTGGCTATTCTTTTAGGGTAGTTCCTCCCTGTGCTGAGTTACATTGTTGTTTTTCATTCCTTCCTCATGGAATATTTTGCTGAGAATGTTTTGTAGTGCTGACTTTCTATTTGTAAATTCTTTTGTTTATCATGGAAGGATTTTATTTCTTCTTCAAATCTGAAGGTAAATTTTGCTGGATATAAAATTCTTGGTTGGCATCCATTTTCTTTCAGGTCTTGTTATATGTTGTTCCAGGCCTTCTTGCTTTTAGGGTCTATATTGAGAAATCTGCTGATAACCATATTGGTTTCCCCCGGAATGTAATTTGATTTTTTTCTCTCATAGCCTTTAAAATTCTATCTTTATTTTGTATCTAAGGTACTTTCATTATATTTTGTCTTGGTGTGGATCTTTTGTAATTTTGTACATTTGGTGTCTTGTAAGCCTCTTGTATTTGATTTACCATTTCGTTTTTCAGATTTGGGAAATTTTCTGATATTATTTGATTGAATAGATTATTCATTCCTTTGGTTTGTATCTCTTTGCCTTCCTCAATCCCAATTATTCTTAGATTCAGTCTTTTCATGATATCCCATAATTCTTGTAGGTTCTGTTCGTGAATTCTTACCATCTTCTCTATTTGGTCAACTTAGTTTTCAAGATTAAATATTTTGTCTTCAGTGTCTGAGGTTCTGTCTTCCAGGTGATCTAGCCTGTTGTTTATACTTTCTATTGAGTTTTTAATTTGGTTTATTGTTTCCTTCATTTCAAGGATTTCTGTTTGTTTTTCACAGTCTCTATCTCTTTATTGAAATGATCTTTTGCTTCCTGCATTTCTTCTTTTAACTGTTGATTGGTGCAATCATTCATTGCTTGCATTTGCACTCTCATCTCATTATTTGCTTCTCTGATCATTTTAATTATGTGCATTCTGAACTCCCTTTCTGGGCTTTCTTTTTGCCTCATCTATCTCACTCATGGAGCTTAAAAACTGGTAATATAGAGAAATCAGTTAAAGCCATAAGTCTCATCTCTCTCACCAAAGCATCAGGAAAGAGCAGCCTAGTAAGATGGAAATTTTGTAGAAAACACTTAAGCTTTCTTCTCCAGTCAGACACTGTAGGAAAAGCCATACAACCCATTCTCAGGCAAATGAGGAAGGTAGGTTTCTACCTTGCAAAGTTCTAATGAGGCACTCTAACACCTCACCAGGTTAGTGTGAGAGAAGGCAACATACCAGGTTGGAATTTTCATCCCTAATGGTCACCACTGAGACACCTCTTCTCTCTCCCAATGTATCTCTTCCCAAATGTGAAGATCATTTGGGATGCCTGGACTTCCATTCCTCTTTGAAAGCTGTAGTTTTGAAACTACCCCTGCCTACTGAGGTAGAATCAAAGGAGATTCAATGGAGATTGATTTGACTTCATTGCCCAGAAGTAACAAGTCCCCTCCCGCAATGCGTCATTGGAGACTCGTGATAGAGCTGGAACTCCCACCCCAGCCCATCAGTAATGAAGAGACTACCTCCCTCTGATGTCACTGGAAGTCAAGTGGAGAATCTGAACTTCTATATCTACTTGGCAGTAATGAAAAAATACACCTTTGCCCCTACCACAATATATTAAATAAAGACAGCTCTAACAGAATATTTAAGTATGATTCATACTCTCCTAATACCCAAAATTTTCATGTTTGAATTAAAAGTAACTCATCATAGGAAGAAATGAGATTTCAAATTGAATGAAAAATAATTGTCAATAGATGTCAACCTTGAGGTGACAGAAATGTTAGAATTATCTGAAATTAGCAGCCATGTTGAAAATCCTTCAATGTACAATTGTGAACACATTTGAAGCCAATGAAAAAATATAAAACTTCAACAAAGGAAATGGGAAGTCTTAGCAAGAAAGTAGAAGAACTGAAAAATATAGTAGTAACCAAGGTAAGATGTTTCATGAGTGAGGTCATTAACAGAATGAGGAAAGGAAAGAATCAGTGAAGTGGAAAATAAAATAGTAATTACATAATCCGAGCAATAAAGAGAAAACAGTCTCAAATAATGAATAGAGCATAAGGACCTGTGATACTATAATAAAATATCTAACTTTGATGTCATCAAAATATAGAAAGATGGAAGGAAGGACTAAGAACCTACCTGAAGAAATAATGTTTGGAAACTTCCCCAGTTTGGTGAGAAATACAAACTTACAGCTTTAAGAAGGTAAACAAACTTATAACAGAATAACCTCAAGGAAATTCACACCATGACACAGCATAATGAAACTTCTTCAAGATAAATAATCTTGAAAAATGACAGAAAAACAACACCTTAACTACAGGGAAAAATAATTAAAATGACAGATTTCTCATCACAAACCATGGAGGCTGTAAGGAAGTGGCATAATCATATACCAAATGAAAATATTCTTCAGGAATGAAGAGAAAATCAAGACTTTCTCAGATGGAGGAAATATAAAAGAATTATCACTAGCACACTTGTAAAAGCATGGCTAAGGGATGTTCTCTAAGAAAAGAAATGGGGAAAGAAGGAATTTAGGATATTAGTAAAAAAGAACACAGCAAAATTATGAGAAACATCTATCAAAGGAAAATAAGAGTGACCATTTTAATATAAGATAAAGTAGATTTCATAACAAAGAAAACTACCAGTGGTATAGAGATTGTATGATGATAAAAGTGTCAATTCACCAAGATATATCAATCCTAAATGTCTATGCACCAAGCAAAAGTGCTGTAAAATGTGTGAAGCAAAAATGGATAGAACTGAAAAGAGAGACAAATCTATAACTATAGTTAGGCACCTCAACACCCCTCTCTCAAAAATTAACATAACAACTACACAGAAAGTTCACAGGGGTATAAAAACTTTCAGTAAAAGAATCAAAGAGTAGGATCTAACAATAACAAAATGCACATTGTTTTCAAGTACTCACAGAAAACATACTAAGTATTTCCATATCCTGGGCCGTATAACATACCTCAAAAAATTAAAAAGAATTACAGTCACACAGAATCAAACTAGAATTCAATGGAATCAAACTAGAATTCAATGGAATCAAACTAGAATTCAATGACTGGAAGATAATAAGAAAGTCTAGAAACACCAGAAGTTAAACAACACAGTACTAGATAACCAACCATGGGTAAAAGCAGAATTATCAAATAAAACACACAAAAAAATTAAACACATTTAAATGAATTGAAATGAAAATGCAGTATATCAAAATTTGTAGGAAATAGCTTAAGCATGTTGAGATGGAAATTTATAGCTATATATATATATGTATATATTAGAAAAAAAGAAGTCATCAATCATCTAAGCTCTTAAGAATGTAGAAAAATCAGAGCAAAATATACTCAAATCAAGGAGGAAGAAATAATGAACAGAAAACAGTGAAATTGAAAACAAAAAATAGAAGTCTATGAAACAAATAACTAATTCTTTAAAAATAAATAAGTAAAATTGGCAACCCTCTAGCAAGACTGACAGAAAAAAGTAAGACAGAAGGTACCTGTATCACAAATGAAACAGGATATCAGGACAAACTGCAGATATCAAAAGGATAATAGATTAATACTGTGAGTAATTGTACCTATATCAATTTGGCAATTTACATGAAATGGACCGCTTCCTCAAGAAATATAAACAACAATTTACACAAGTGAAATAGTTTGAATAGGTATATAATTATTAAAGAAATCAAATTCATAATTTAAAATTTCCCAAAGTCCAATCTCTTGGCTGATTACTTTGAAATATTACACCAGGGTTTTCAAGAATTAGCACCAGTGCTATACAAGCTTTTCTAAGAAATAAAAGAGGAGATAATTTTTCCAGTTAATTTTATGAAACTAATATTCCCCTAATACTAAAATGAGATAAAGGCATTACAAAAGAGAAAACTACAGACCAGTATCCCTTATGAATACAGATGTAAAAGTCCTTAACAAAACATTAATAAAACCAATTCCACCATATATTGAAAGAATTATATACCACGAACAAATGGAGTCTATTCTAGGGCTACTAGGGTTATTCAATATTTGAAATCAAGCAATGTAATCCACCATATTAACAGGTTAAAAATGAAAAATTACACAATCATATGCACCAATGCAGAAAAGACATATGCACCAATGCAGAAAAGACATTTGAAAAAGATTAAAAATCATTCATAATTTTTAAAAACTCTCAGAAATTCAGAAATAGAGGGTAATTTCTTCAATTTGATAAAAAAATAACCACAGCTAACATTGTACTTAATGGTGAAAGACTGAATTGCTTTCACCCTAAGGTCAGGAACGAGGCATGGATGTCCACTTTTATTCAACGTAATATTAGTAGATTTTTCCAATGATATAAAGTGGGATAAGGAACAAAAATATTTATAGATGGGAGAGGTAAAACTGTCCTTATTTGTAGATGGCATCATCTACATAGAACATCCCAAGTGGTCTACCAAATAACAAAGGTTTAATAAGTGAGTTCAGCAAGGTTGAACAGGATACCAGATCAGCATACAGAAATCATCTGTGTTTCCCCTGTATTAGCAATGAGTAAGTGGACACTGAAATTAAACATAATATTATTGAAAATTATCCATATGATATGAAATACTTAAGTATAAATTTAACAAATATATACAGGATTTGTATGCTGAAATTAAAAAAAACTTTTAAAAAACTAATAAAAATCAAATAAGAGCTAAATAAATGGAGATCTACACTGTTTTCATGAAAAGTACAATATTGTAAAAATATTAGTATTCCTCAAAATGATCTTTAAGTTCAATGCACTGCCTATCAGACTTTCAGCAAGGCATTTTTGGAGACATACACAAATTTTTCCTAAAATTTATATGAAAAGACAAACCCTAGAAAGCTAAAACTATCTTCAAAAAATAATAAAATGGGAAGAATCACTCTGCCTATGTTAAGATTTTTGTATAACTACAGTACTCAAGACCATATTATTAGTGGAGCAACAGAATAGAGAACAGAGAAATATGTGGACAGAAGTGCACCAACTGATTTTTCATATATGCAAAAGTGATTGAGTGATGGGAGGTGGATAAACTTTTCAGTGATGCTGGGGCAAGTGTACATCCATAGGCAAAAAATGAAACTCAATTTAAACTTCACTCCTTATGAAAAATTAACTAAAAAATGAATCATATGTTTAAATTTGAAATTATAAAACTTATAGGTTAAAATATAAGAAATCTTTGGGATCTAAGCTAAACAAAGAGCTCTTACCTTTTACACCAAAAGCATAATCCATAAAAGGAAAAACTGACAAATTAGAATTCATTAAAATTCTATTTTATTATGTGAAACACCTTGTTTTTTATCCTTTTGGATAAACAGGGCTAGGGTTGTAGCTCAGTGGTAGAGCTCTTGCCTAGCATGTGTGAGGCACTGGGTTTGATCCTTAGCACCACATAAAAATGAATAAATAAAATAAAGGTATTGTGTCCATCTACAACTAAAAATATTATTTTTTAAAAAAGGATAAATGCACAGGCAAGAAAATGGGAGAAAACATTTGCAAACCAGATATCCAACAAGGGATTGGTACCTAGAACATATTTTTTAAAAACTATGAAATTCAACAGTTAGAAAAAGAAAGAATCCAATTAGAAAATTGACAAAAGACGTGAACAGATATTTTGTGAAGAATATATACATTGAGTAAAAATATATACTTACATAAATAAGTAGTAAAATATGCTCAATATCATTAGCCATTAAGGTAATCAAAATTACAAGATATCATCTATCAGAATGACTAAAATAAAACATAATGACAACCTCACAAACTGGCCAAGAGGCAGAGTAACTGAATCACTCATACATTGCTGTGGTAATATAAAATGATACAGCCACTGGGGGAAAGTTTGACTGTTTGAAAACTAAGCATGCAATTACCATATGACCTAGCAGTTGTATTCATGGGCATTGAACTCAGTGCAGTGAAGACTTACAAACATGGAAAAACCTGTGCATGAAAGCTTATAGCACTTTTATTCATATAGTCCCAAACTACAAACAGCCCTTATGTCCTTCAAGTAGCTGAATGGTTAAATTGTGGTGTATCTTATCTTGAAATCCTGATTAACAATAAAGAAGATCAAAGTATTGATACATTGCAGCAACATGGATGAATCTCCAGAGGATTATGCTGGGTAAATTTTAAAAAGTCATGCCTCAAAGGTTTACATGTTGTATGATTTTATTTATATATTATTCTTGAAATGATAAATTTAAAAAGGAACACAGACTGTTGGTTGCCAGGGTTTAAGAGGGGAGTATGTGGAAGAGGAAAGTGGGAATGCCTGTAAGAGGACAACATGAAGGATCCTGCTAGTGATGGGAATATTCTGTGACTTGACTATATCAATACAACTTTCTTGGTTGAGATAGTGTATTATAGTTTTGCAAGATGTTATCATGGGAGTGTCAGGGAATTGGATAAAGGACACATAGTATCTCTTCATTTCTTATACATGCAGGTGAACCAAAAATATTTCTAATTAAAAATTTTGTTAAAAAGAAAAAATTAAGACAAATGAATGATCACCCAAAGAGTCAGGACACTTAAGTACACTTGAATCTGCATTCTGAAAAACAGTAGTAAGGGAATTCAAACAACAGGAATTGAACAGGGCCATTTTTTAATTGCCAGTCTCTTTACCATCATACACCTTTCCTCCCTGGCCATCCCAAGGCACAGACAAAAAAATCATTCAGAAAAAGTTATTTTATTTTTCTGCTGCTGCCTGTCATAAGATTTTGCAGAGAATGTGAAAGTGTGGGCACTAAGCAGAATGTTTCTTGGAGCTACACAGTGTAAATTCTGTGGATCTTCCCCTGAAGGCCAATATTACTTAGCTGTATAACCTTTTTCTGTCACCTGTACAGTTTAAACAGAATGCATTCTGCATGTCTGTGGGGTGGGGTTCATAAATGTGTAAGGGAACAGGAACAAGAGAGGTGGGAGTGGTAGATGAATGTTGCCACATCCCCATAGAGAATTCAGCACCTTTATTCCAGGGAAAATATTGAAGATGAAGAAAGTAGAAGAGTGAGTAATTAAGATTTGAGAGTTCTTGTACAATATATGGAAATTTTGTGCTTTTAGTCATAGAAAATATTCTGAAAAATTATGTAGAATTGTTCCTCCAAAGGTGAAAATTAATTTACCATAGAGCAGCATGCATTATGCCAAGACATTTTTAAGTAACAGCTTTTGCCCAAATAATTATGCTTTGTGCTTGCAGTTTTCATCTTTTTTTTCAGAGGCAACCATAGCCAATTGCCTAGTCTAGCTCATAAGTTAGAATTTTATGCCACAGGCTGTTTTCCCATGCCCAAGGTCAATTTGCTTATTAATATTCTTCATTTCCCTCAATAAGCCCCACTTCCAGCTTATCCATCCAGAAAATGGGAAGAATGTGCCAAGAGACTATATTTATTGAACACAGCTTTAAGCATGCAATCCATTCAGTCTGTAGAAAGTATTAATAAGCTTGCCAACAGTCGTTAGAAACCCAAAATTATCAGAAACATATTCTTTAGTTCTCCCTCCAAAGCAGCAGAAGCAACTTTAAAGAGGAAATCAATGTTGAACAAACAATATTAAAGAGTTCCTCCTAGGGAAATAGTACATTTTACTTTGGAGTCACAAAGAGCATCCAGAGTAAAATATACTATATCCAGACAGCATTTAGAAGCAAGGTACAACATCTCTGAAAAAGTATACTAATATAGCTAATTATGGGTCCAAGTTCAGGTCTCTTTGTGGAAATATCACCTGCCTTAACTGTCTGAGATGGACAGCATTGGAGAAAGATAGTATTAGAATGAAAGTTGGTCCTGAACTTGTGGTTTTTTTTATTCTTGTTGTTTTTGCACTCCTATGATAGGTATGAGATATATTTCCTA
Source organism: Glaucomys volans (assembly GCA_020662805.1). Taxonomy (NCBI): domain Eukaryota; kingdom Metazoa; phylum Chordata; class Mammalia; order Rodentia; family Sciuridae; genus Glaucomys; species Glaucomys volans. The sequence continues at coordinate 315,562 of JAJEJO010053528.1, forward strand.
TAAGAGATATATCATTTCCTATAAGAAATAAGAAATATGAGGAATAGAAGAGATCTAGATATAAAAGTGTATGAGAAAACAGAGGTTTGCACATGTCAGGTTGTCATTAGAAATGTTTGCAAATCAGAAATTTGTCCTTGTAACTGTTTTCTTTCCTTTGTAATTTTTAAGTTTGACAAACTTTTGGGGATAGAAAAATGCATCATAGATTCTGAGCTAAGGTATAAGCCCATGTTGTTAGACAGCAAAGGCACATGTGATTTTAAAAGCATAGAACTATAAAAATCTTCGATGTATGTCTTCATTTTATAAGTAAGAAGACTGCAGAGAGAGCAGCCTTAGTCACACAGATCTATAATAGCAGCAATTCAGGAGGCTGAGGCAGGAGGAATTCAGGAGACTGAGGCAGGAGGATCACAAATTTGAAGCCAGTCTTGGCAACTTTAAGAGACCCTGTCTCAAAATAAGAAATAATAAGGGCAATTAAAAATAGCCAAATTATGGAACCAGCCTAGGTGTCTACCATTAGATGAATGGATAAAGAAAATGTGGTATATATGCATAGTGGAATTTTATTCAGCCATAAGGAAAAATTAAATTATGCCATTTGTCAGAAAATGGATGGAACAGTATGTTAAGCAAAATAAGCCAAATTCAGAAGATCAAGGGTCATCTGTTTTCTATCAAAGGTGGAGGCCAGAGAGGAAAAAAGAAAAGAAAGGTGTATGTGTGGAGTCGCATGAAAAGTAAAGACAAATCAGTAGAATAGAGGAAAGGGAACAGGCAGTGGGAGGAGGAAGTGCTGGGGAATGATATTGGCCAAATTATATTGTTATATTCTGTGCATGTACTAATATGTAATAACAAATTCCACCCTTATTTACAATTAAAATGCACCAATAAAAACTGTGGAGAAAAAATAGGCCTGCGATGTAGCTCAGCAGTATAGCATTACTGGGTTAGGAGGGAAGGAAGGAAGGAAGAAAGGAAAGAAGGAAGGAAGGAGGGAGGGAGGGAGGGAGGGAAGGAGGGAGGGAGGAATGACCTAAATAGAGGCACAGATAGGTGGAAAGGGAAGGGTAGACCTAGAAGGAGAGACAGAAGCATACAGGTGATAAAAAACAGGAAAGCACAGAAAGATAAAGGCAGAGATTAACAGAGGAATATAGAAAGATAGAAACATATCAAGAGAGATTGATAGCTGAGTGCAGTAGCACACACCTGTAATCTCCAGGGACTTGGGAGGCCAAAGCAAGGATCACAAGTTTGAAGCCAGCCTCAGCAACTTAGTGAAACCCTGTCTCAATCAAAAATGAAAAGCTTCCCTGGGTTCAATCCCCACTACCAAAATGGGTGTGGGGTAAGGAGATGGATACACAGACACAAAAAGACCGGGGAGAGGCAGGCAAATGGGCAGACATGGAAACAGAATGGGTTGACACAGAGAAGAATGCAGAGAGAGGGACTAATGGGGTGAGTGAGGTACACAGAATATGGGACAGGCAGAGACAGATATACAGAGAGGGAGAAAGAAATGACAACTGAGTGGAACAGAAAGACAGACTGACAGAGAGAAAGAAGTCAATAGACCATGAGACAGAGAGACAAGCAGACTATTGGAAAGAGAACAATAGAGGGGACATTTGCAGTCTTGCACAGAGAAAACGTGTGATAGATTAAAAGACAAGAAACAGCAACTGAGAATCACAGCAAGATGGAGAGACCACACAGAGACAAGGAGAGCAACAAATAGGTTAAAAGAGAATGAGACAACAGAAAGAGGTAGAGAGACCATCAAACAGATACAGAGGGAAGAAGAGAGTGAGAGAACAGATTTATAGAGAGATTTAGCTATATAAAGAGACATACATAAAGATTGAAGTAAAAGTAGGCAAACATTCAGAGAAACAAGCAGAGACAGGCTGCAGGAGAGATGGGCACAGAAATTGAACAGATAGCCAGAGCACAGATAACCAGGTAATCCAGAGACAGAGAAACAAAAAGAGATACACACAGACAGAATGACAGAAAAACAAAACAGGGAAAGTACTGACACAGAATCAAATACAGAGAAACAAACAGAAAGAAATACAGAGAGACAGAGAAACTAAGAGAAAGGCAGACATAGAGCACCACGCAGGCTGACCAAAAGACAGACTGAGAATCAGACAATTAAACACAGAGTATTCAAACAGAGAGAAAAAAAAGAAATAGAGATGGGTCAGAGGCCATTGGTCAGAGACAGACAAACTAGAAAGCGACACAGACTTAGAGAGACAAAGAGAGATACAGACAGCTGGCGATGGTGGGTGGGTGGAGGGGGGCAGCCAACCAGCCAGAGGGAGAGAAAGAGAGGGGAAAAGGAAAGAAAATAGGTCCACGTGATAGGGACTGACAGAACAGACAAAGACAGATCAGCAGAGACAGAATCAGAGAGAGAGAGAGAGAGAAGGAGAAAGGGGTGGGGGTGATACAGAGACAGGAATTGATAAGGTAGACAGAAGTCTAAACACACAAGAACAGAGAGAGATTGGGAAAGAGACATTGGTGGACAGACTAGGAGAGTGACAGACATAGGTAAAAACAGAAAAACAGACATGCTGAAGTTGAGACAGACTGACAAAAATGCAGACAAATTGGAAAGTAACTGGAAAGGTGCCCTCCCATTCCTCAGTCCCACCCCACCCCCACTACACTTGCTCTTCCTTGTTGAACCTTAGGTGAGTGACAGTAGGGGAGAATTTTAGCAGCATTTCTGGATCATGGCAGAAATTTAGGGGAAGGTGGTATCTGGCCAAAAAAAAGGTTCAGATCATGTTAGGAAAGGTACTGAGTCTGAATGCCTTTGCCTATTGGAAATATCACAGGGCCCATGTGCTATTAGGTAGGAGAGCACTTGTCCCATGTCAATACTATGAGCCTCTGTCCTATGTCAATCTGTGGGGTTTCAGATGTTGTTATTTTGGTATTTAAGCAAACACATGGAATCTTTCGGAGACACATTGTTTGCAGATTTCCCATCATGCTTCCTTCCTCCCTGGAGGAAAATGCTTTGTTTCTTTGATAAAGTAAACTTATCTTTTTTCTCTCATACAGTTTTCTACTGAGTATCTTGTTTTCATAGCTTAGAATTCATATAGCTCTCAGGCAAGTTTCTCTAAGATGTTTCTATTTAATATTCAGCTGTCTTGCCAAGGAGTTTAACATTATTTTCATTTTTTAAAAACAAAAACATCTAGGGGAAACTTCTCCTATTCCTGCAGGCATTTCATGTTAAATGTCTTCAGGGGACTTCAGGCTTTTTAAAAATTACGACTGGCATCTTATATTTGCTGCCACCTATTGTAAAAAAAATACACAAATAAATAAGAAGGTAGACTCCATAGGTGGCCTTTTTTTTTTTCATACCATGGATTGAACCCTGGGATACTCGACCACTGAGCCACATCCCCAGCCCTATTTTGTATTTTATTTAGAAACAGTCTCATTGAGTTTTTCAGGGCCTTGCCATTGCTGAGGCTGGCTTTGAACTCGCGATCCTTCTGCCACAGCCTCCCAAGCCACTAGGATTACAGGCATGCACCACCATGCCGGGCCATAGGTGGCCTTTTGTTGCCCCAGACTCTATCTAAAGTGATCTTAGGCAGGCCAACACCTGACTGTAAGCAGGAAGCTATGGAAACTTAGTTAAATAGGCTCAGTCTCCCACCTAGAACCCTAGAGCATTTGTTACTTGTCCTCAGGGAACTGGAGAATGAGACTGCAACTTATGAGGCTGAGGCAGGAGGATCACAAATTTGAAGTCAGCCTCAGCAACTTAGTGAGACCTTGTCTTAATTTTTTTTAAAGTCTGGAGATGTATCACAGTGGAAAAGTGCCTGTGAGTTGAGTCTCCAGTACTACAAAAAAATGGGACTGAATCCACACTGTTTGTACTTTGCTAGGGTGGGGTGCAGGAAAACACAGTGGCCTGGTTTTCTGGAAAGTTTCCTAGCCTTCTTTGTGTAGGTAGTTCTGTTTACAGAGGGATAAACAGGGAAGTTCATATTCCAAGGCATTAAGAATCTAGTATTCACAGAAGAAAAATCTTACTATTTAAGATCCAAGTTAGAACACTGTCTACTGGAATTGTATCTACCCTTGCCTAGAGAAAAGATAGCTTTTATTTGCTCATTCTTTCTGAAACGACTGGATTTTTAGAATTAAGAGGATTATAAAATTCTCCAGTCCCAGTCCTACCAATAAATGAAGAAACTAAGGAAGAAAGACAACTAGTTGAATAAATCATGTGAACTACTGAGTAGGGAGTGTACTATGGAAGACAGGCAGTGATAGAATGAGGTTAAGAACTAACCTAGAGCCATGTGTGTTGGTGCATGCCTGGAATCCCAGCTACTTGGAAGGCTGAGGCAGGAAGATGAAAAGTTGGAGGCTAGCCTCAGCAAGTTGGTGAGACCACGTCTCAAACTAAAAAAAATAAAAGAGCTGGGAATGCAGCTCAGTGGTCAAGCACCCCTGGGTTCAATCCCCAGTAACTGTCCTCCACACAAAATACTGACCCGGATTATGTGTAACCTGTACTACATTAGGCAGATGTCTAACTCCTTTACATTTCCTATAAAATGATGAAGATGATAGAACTCAGAGGTGGTTGTGAAGAAATAAAACAGACAATGTATATAAGGAATAATGTGCTTCCCACAGTTTCTAGCACATAATAGATGTTCATTGTGTTAGTTCTAATTCGCTCAAAAATGTGTGCCTTGGGAGAGTTATGGCCTCTTGATTCCTGGTCCAATTCTCTTTGAAAACAGGATGTACTGAGTGTGTGGCAATCTACGTAATATGTACTCTGCCTTTGCAGCACCAACCTTCTGTGCCCTTTGTTGTTATTATTTTGAAATTTCACAACTTTGGGAGAAACAAGAGCCTAATGAGCATTTTCCTCTAACCACATCACTCCACATTTGCTGCTAATCTTTGTTATTGTCTGAAGGCCTTCTTAAATGGTGGCTACAGCCTTAGCTAGAATCTCAATTGCTCACAGGCCTCCACATGTTGAATAAATACATCTGTCCAAAGTTACTGAAGACTGCAAACAAAATCAGAGCCACTTCCCCCAAATTGGGGACTTCATAGATCTGAGTAATGCTGCAAGTCTAGTACTCATTGCTGCAAATCTTTATTATTGGAAGACACGTAGGATGGGGAACTGTTCACTGGTTGAACCTAATTGCAATGTACAAAGAGCTTGCTCAGCAAAGAAGCTCTTTGAAAAGTCCTGCTTCAGGGGCACATCGCCTACAGCTCAGAGCTGCTTTGTGTCTTTAAACAGGTCATCTGTACAGAGGATCCAGAGTCACCTGAGGGTTGAAACTCCAAAGTCAATTCAGGGAGATAGTGATCGATACTCTGCTAAAACCAGGAGGCACTTGGGCTCCTTTTAACTGCGTGGACTATTACAAAGTTGAACCGGGGAATTATAGTCTAAAACTAAGTTGAAACTATTGGTACTGAAATGGTTTTAAGCTGAATAATTGATCCCAATTTCTATTATAGTTCAGCCTTTTTCATTTTCAAGGCCATTGCCTATATAAATAGGTTTAGAGGAATTCCAACTTTCTGCTAAGTGCTAATTTCTGTCTTAAGTATATAAAAAAATAGAAACTTGGTAGACTTGTTTCCTGTCTTCAAGGAAAGCACATTCTTAGACCTTGTGGAGCTTATAAGTGCTTCTGTTAGAGTACTTGGTTAAGTTGTAATTCACACATATTTTTCATAACTTGATCCCCCAGCTTCCCTATATAAGAAAAATGCCTCAAATTGCCCTTCACTCAAACTTTAAAAAATTCGTTTTTTTGATGAGAGCTACCATCATAAACTTGGATCAACTCCATATTCCAGTCTTCCTTCTTCATATTCAGTTAATACTTAAGAGTGAGGGATAAGTATAAATAAACTTCCTTTTGTATTTTCACTGTCACCAGCCCATGTTATTCTCTAATAGCCTCTTTAACTGGCCTCCTGGCCTCCAGATGGTTATTCATCTCTGACTTGCACATGACTACCAGATTGTGATAAGGACAGCAGAAGATCCTCATTGGAGTCCTGGTTCTGACTGTCAGTGGCTGTCCCCTGTGGGGGATGCAACCATCCAACTTGGTTGAGGATGGAGACAATGGACCAAAATGTAATCATCTTCCCCATCATCCTTTGATGAAAGAGTCCCTATTCTCTCTTCCACATTATTTATCAGCTAATTGGAAATAGTACTGCTTTGTGCTTAGAAACTAGCTTGAGTGTTTGATCTTTCTTTTGTGGTAGGCAGTTTTAGAAGTGGGAAATTCTTGTTGGAGGGAAGTGGAGATTCCAGGTCCCTATCAAGTTGGAGATGATGGAAAGAATATTTTAAAAGTAGTGCTAATTAAGATAGGAAGAAATCTGGCTTCTGGAAGAACTGCTTTCCAACTGTTTTATTATTATCCTTGGTAACTCTGAAAAGGAGGGCAGCTTACCTAAAGCATAAGAGAAAGCAAAAATCAAGGTCCCAATATAAGGAAAGACAAGACTAAGTTTATGAGGACTCCCGTGTTGGCAATGGAGCAGTTGCACATTAGTCCACTAGGGAAGTGAAGCTGTATCAGGAAATAAATGTTGCTCAAGTTCACAATTCTATAATTGTTCCTGGAGTGTCCTGTCTGAATGGGAAAAATGGTGAGTACAGTGTCTTCTGGCAAGTCCATTGCCTCTCATTAACGGGAAGCTTAAAAGGAATGTGTAAGCTGGGAAATGCACTGGCCTTTCATCACTTGTTTGAATTATCACAGTAGCAATTTCTCTTCACACCCAGGATGCCTTCTGGGAAGTGAGAACTTGAGGTCTGTTTGATTCAGAGGCTATACAATTCATCACAGGCCATGGAGAACAAATGACAGGTTCTTACCAAGCAGTTAAATTCAGAGCTGCCCAACCAAATTTTTCCAGGAAGTATTTAGTACTTCATTACCATCTTTTGTCTCTCCTTCTTCTTCTTCTTTTTTTTTTTTTTTTTTTTGTACTGGAGACTTAACCCATGGGTGCTTAACTACTGAGCCACATCACCAGCCCTTTTTAAAAATTTTTTTTTAAATTTTGAGACAGGGCCTCACTAAGTTGCTGAGGCTGGTCTCACACTTGCAATCCTCTTTGTTTCAGCCTCCTGAGTTGCTGGGTTTACAAAAACAAGTTGAACTGAGGATTTTTGTTTTAAACTTTACTCATTTGTACTAATGGAGGTGGGAGTGTGAACATGAAGCTCCCTCAAAAAGATGACTTCCTTTGTAGCAGATCTTAAACTGGTCAGGAAAATCATCACATTGCTTTTCAACCTTCACTAAGGACACGCTGTGACTAGGAACTCCTCCGGGGGAAAACTAGATCTTCTTCCTCTGGACCTTTATACACAGTCATTGTATGTTTCTGCAGATAGTGAGCCAACAATCTGTGAAATCACATAAACTGTTTGGTCTCCCATTTCTTGACAATTTAGGCTCTGGATTGCAGGAAGTAGAAGGCACCTTCTATTATGTCTTCTTCCTCCAGTAGTTCTTCAAAAACACTCTTCTGGTTCTAAAGTCAAACCCATAGAACAGGCCAGGAGCCTCCAAATGTGTGCCCACCTGAGAAGTAGCAGCCACATTGTCTTCTACTCTGTTGTGATGGGCAGATGCTAAAGAGACTAAGTTTTCTCTTAGAATGTAAGTTATTTTCAAGGCAGGAATCAAATGAATTTTTTGTTTTAAAATATTTTTTTAGTTGTAGATGGACACAATATCTTCATATATTTATTTTTATGTGGTGCTGAGGATCAAACCCAGTGCCTCACATGTGCAAAGCAAGTTTTTTATCACTGAGCCCCAACCCTCAGATGAATCTTGATGTTGAATGTCATAGTTGTTTATTAATGATAATAATTACCACTTGTGTTATACCTTACATCTTCAAAGTACTTATGTTAACAGAGGAAAGAAAAGAGAAAAAGGTCCTGATTTAGTACAGTAGACAGTATGAAAAATCCAGGCACTGGTATGATTTAACTGTGTGATTAGTTACTTTTCTTTGAGACTGTTTTCTCCATTGTAAAGTGGAAAAAGATGTCTTTATACTAACCTTCTAAGGTTGTTGCAGGAATTAAATGTGGTAATAGATTTCAATCCTCTAACACAGGGATGGACACAAAATTGAAGTTAGGGCTCTGTACATTGTTATTATGTCTCTGCTCCTCAAAGAGCAAAGGAATCATCATGTGATTCTGCCATTAGTTGAAATATTTTTGAAATTTATATTGTCTGAATTTTTTCTCATTGTGTGCACTTTTGATAAAGTGATACATATTACAGTTTATACCCATCATAAATTCAACTCACTTTATTGTTTAGGCTTCATTACTAGATTGAGTATTGTTAGGATTCCAAATTATTTGAAACTTTCACATATCTGGATGGTATCACTATCTTTCTTTTTTAAACACTGGCAAGTGTATGATTAACAAATCAATATGCGTGTGCCTTTGTGCACATATGCACAACAGACAGTCTTATAAAGAGTTAAAAATGCTATATTTGGACCATCAACTACAATGGTTAATATTGTAAAGTTGAAAACAAATAAAGCAGAAGATTCACTGAACCTTATATCAAACAGGGACTTGCAGACACATCTATTTCAACTCTTCCATCATACTTCAATAAAATTACTTATGACACATCCCTGACAGGTATCCATCTAGGTTGTGTTTAAATACTCCAGGTAATGTCAAAATCACTGCTTTACAATGTAGCCACTCTCCTTTCCATGTCCCTTATGTAATTCTCATGGGGATTCCTTGAGATGGCATATCAATAGTGAATTGTCGTGCTAGGGACTTTGAAAGCACTCATTAAATGTAACTTATTATCCTTATCACTTAATGGAATGCTCTAATTATTAGGAATTTATTTCTCATGTTGAACCATAAGCTATCCCCTGAGTCCTAGCTTTGCAATGAGAAACACTTCAGTACAATTCTAATCTTGTTTACACATGATGGTCCTTCAGATATTTAAATATAATTCCCATGCTCCCACATTTTCTCCCCTCTAAATATTTTGGTTACTTCAAAATGTCCCTCATAGGAAATACTTTCCAAACACTTCACCCCATTTTTCTCTAGTGATGTTCAATGTTACTTTTTTCTTCTGCCCATCACAACAGAATATATTGTACCATGAGGAAGAAAATGTGGCTGCTACTTCTCAACCTTTAGAGTCTATATAGTGATTTTATTGATACAGCCTGAGTTATGTCTGTTTTTCTAGGAGCCACTTCATGTTGTTGGCTGATATTAATATAAGCAGGAATCAGTTGGGATAGATTCAAACTAAAAAGCTTTTTCTCAGCAAAGGAAAAATCAGCAATGTGAAGAGAGAGCCTTCAGAGTGGGAGAAAATCTTTGCCACACACACTTCAGATAGAGCACTAATCTCCAGAATCTACAAAGTACTCAAAAAATGTTACACCAAGAATACAAATAACCCAATCAATAAATGGGCTAAGGAAATGAACAGACACTTCTCAGATCTACAAGCAATCAACAGATATATGAAAAAAAATGTTCAACATCCCTAGTAATAAGAGAAATGCAAATCAAAATTACCCCCAAGATTTCATCTCACCCCAATTAGAATGTCTATTATCAAGAATACAAGCAACAACAGGTGCTGGCAAGGATGTGGGGAAAAAGGTACACTCATACATTGCTGGTGGGATTGCAAATTGGTGCAGCCACTCAGGAAAGCAGTGTGGAGATTCCTTAGAAAACTTGGAATGGGAAGCACCATTTGACCCAGCTGTCCCACTCCTTGGCCTATACCCAAAGGACTTAAAATCAGCTTACTACAGTGATGCAGCCACATCAATGTTCATAGCTGCTCAATTCACAATAGCTAGATTGTGGAAACAACCTAGATGCCCTTCAATAGATGAATGGATAAAGAAACTGTGGTATATATACACAATGGAATATTACTCAGCCATGAAGAAGAATAAAATTATGGCATTTGCAGGTAAATGGATGCAGTTGGAGAGTATAATGCTAAGTGAGATAAACCGATCCCACAAAAACAAAGGCCGAATGATCCCTCTGATAAGTGGATGATGATACATAATGCGGGGTGGGAGGGAGGCAAGAATGGAGGAAGGATGGATTGCACAGAGGAAAAAGAGGGGTGGGGACAGGGTGGGGGGACAGAAAAATAACAGAATAAGACAAACATCATAACCCTATGTTCATGTATGATTATGGAAGTAGTGTGACTCTACTTCGTGTACAACCAGAGAAACAACAGTTGTACTCCATTTGTGTACAATGAATCAAAATAAATCAAACAAAAAAAATAAAGTTGCAAACCAAGCCACGTAGGTCTTTGTAACACAAACTACAGTTAAGTCATAGTTCTTTCATTCTGTTCTATGGTCACACACCCTTTTGTCCATATTTGTTTTCCATTTTCATAGATTTGGGCCAATTAGTCTAGCCACTCTGCCTCATAAAAATAAAGGTAGATATAATAAAGTAGCAACAGTCACTGTCTTCTACTTCAGAATATTTTCAGCAGTCTACTAGTCCATGCTGGTTTTCACCTTAGCACCACTTCAGGGAAGCCATAGTTGATTCTCTTGAATCCACATGGTTTGATCCTTTATTATTTTCCAGAGCCTCCTGCCTCTGCTCAGTTCTGTCCTATCTTCAGGCAAAAGTATATTCTATAAACATTTATGTGGCTGTGTCACTGTAGTATGCTAATTTGAAGTCCTTCATGCATCAACCAAGGAGTTGAATGAGTGGGTCAAATGGTGGTTCCATTCCATGTTTTCTGAGGAATCTCCATCCTGCTTTCCAGAGTGGTTGTACCAACTTGCAGTCCACTAGCAATGTATGAGTGTACACTTTTCCCCGCATCCTCACCAACATTTATTGTTGCTTGTGTTCTTGATAATTGCCGTTCTGACAGGAGTGAGATGGAATCTCAGTGTAGTTTTGATTTTCATTTCTCTAATTGTTAGAGATGTCGAACATTTTTTCATATATTTGTTGATTGATTGTATTTCTTCTTCTTCTTCTTCTCCTTCTTCTTCTTCTTCTTCTTCTTCTTCTTCTTCTTCTTCTTCTTCT